>JARBWI010000087.1:0-367925 GCA_037576405.1 Campoplex capitator | reverse complement strand
CATTATTATACAATTGCAATGCCCTCAAGGGGATTCTCTTTTGTTTACTGTAATGTACAGACGGCCAAAAGGCTTCCTCTTTGCAAATTTCTCAAATCTTCTTTCAAATTATTATACTAACTTTAATAACTTCGTTTTGACAGGAGACCTAAACTGTAACCTCACCTCAAGAAATTTTGAAGCGGAATCACTCAGGGAATTTGTTTCTGCGTTCTCATTGCACATAGTTGACTCGGAGCCGACTTATCACACCACATCCTCTCATTCTTGGCTTGATCTTTTCATTATTGATGATTCCGAAAAAGCTATTACATTTAATAAAAGCACTGCTCCCTTCATAGCTGGACATGATTTAATTGAGCTTGTTTACGCCTTTGATTGTAAAGTTAATCCAAATCGATCATTATTTAGGCGCAATTTTAAACATTTTGATGTTGATTCTTTTCGCGGTCTCGTCGCCCTTAATCTGAACAGCTCTGATAATACCGTCGACTCGCCAAATGTAATTGACGACCTCATCAGTAATCTATCTGAAATTGTGACAAAGTCATTAGATATTCTTGCACCTTTTCGGAAATTTCATATTTCTAAAATTAGTGCTCCTTGGCTTACCGTTACTCTTAAATCCAAAATTAGGAAGAAAAATACCTTATACAAGAAGGCCATGCGTTCGGGAAGCTTATTGAATTTAATGATTTTTCGAGATTTTAGAGATAAACTTACTCAAGAGCTGAGACTTGCTAAAAGTGAATATCATTACTCCAGATTAGCGGAGATTCGTGACTGTTCTCGATTATGGAACGAGATGAAGGTTTTGGGTCTTGCTAAATCCGAGTCAGCTTCGTGCCTAAACTTCTTTACCGCAGACACTTTAAACATTTACTTTGCTTCGATTGTTTCTTCGGCCCCTGTTTACGAGTTTGACGAGTTCACTAGGGATATTCAGGAGTATGAGCCTCTTGAAATAAATCGCCCACGATTTGATTTTGTATCGGTGACACCAGATGTTATTTTCGCGATTGCAAACGCATCATTATCCCCCTCCTATTCCTCAGGACCTGACGGAATCTCCTCCTTCGTTATCTTATCTGCTTTGCCTGAAATGCTACCGTACCTTACTATGCTTTTTAATGCTTCATTCGATTACGCTTATTTTCCTAGTATCTGGAAAAAAGCCTTTCTACGGCCTTTATTAAAAACTAACCCGCCTGCTTCACCATCAGACTGCCGCCCGATATCTAATCTCTGCGAACTGGCTAAATTATTAGAGCGCATTGTCCATAAACAAATCACTGATTATTTGGTTGCCCATAGCCTTCTTGACCCACGTCAAGCAGGGTTTCGACGGGGCCACAGCACTCAGTCGGCGCTGATTCGAATTTGTCAGGACATCCGCAAATCGGTCGATGATAGGAAAATTACTATTCTCGTACTTTTCGATTTTAGTAAGGCCTTTGACTTGGTCTCCCACTCGATACTTCTCTATAAACTGAAACGGTTTGGTTTCTCCGATAGGGTACTCAGATGGTTCCACTCATATCTAACGAACAGATCACAATCGGTAATTGACAGTTCAGGAAATTGCTCAAATTGGCTTTTTACAACGACTGGAGTGCCCCAAGGCTCTGTTCTTGGTCCCCTCCTGTTTTCATTGTTCATTAATGATGTGAGCGAAAATCTACTTCATTCTGATCATATAATCTTTGCAGATGACCTACAAATTTACCTGAGCTGTCCTCCATCGGAATTAAATCAATCGTTGCTGAAAATTAGACGTGATGCTGAGATTGTTGCTGAATTTGCGAGGGTCAATAAGCTCAAATTAAATCTCTCTAAATCGAAAGTATTAATTCTTGGTAGTGCAACATATATTAACAGGATTGACGTAGTTCAGTTGCCTCGAATTATTGTGAATAATGAAGTTCTTCCCTTCGTAAATGAAGCCCGAAATCTCGGAATTATCATGTCTTCTAATCTTTCGTGGCACAAGCATATTCTTTCCGTTTCAAAGCGTGTCCATTTTACCCTCTTCAAACTAAAATACCATCGAGGTGCCTTGTCGAAGAAACTTAAAACATTACTTGTTTCGACACTTATTTTTCCCTTGGTTGACTACTGCTGCTTGGCTTTCATCGACATCACTAACGAACAAATCACGATACTGCAACGTCTGATAAATTGCGCTATCCGATTTATTTTTGACTTGCGTCGCGATGTGCATATATCACCGTACAGAAGAGAACTAGGATGGCTCGATATTAAGTCACGGCGCTTATATTTCCTGGGAATTACAACCTTTAAGATTATTAATGGTTACTCCCCAACCTACTTGCGTGAGCTCTTTAATTTTGCACCACCCCCTTCTCGCCCGTCTCGTCTTTTATCTCCAAATACATTTCTTATTCCTCATTTTAGGACAGAAACTCTCCGAAACTCTTTTGTTGTTTCTGCTATATATTTTTGGCACTCTTTGCCAACTGATATAAAGACTCTGGGCACCATTAGTTTGTTTAAAAAACGTCTTTATAAATACCTATTTGATTCCGAGCCGCTATGACCTGATATCCTACTTGAACTCGTCAAAATCCTAAGTTACAATTTTATTTTTATTTTATTTAAGTTTTACGCTATGCTACTCTGTAAGCTACGTAGGTTGATTCAACCACACTAGGTTTATTTGCGTTACAATACAATATCTACTACATATACTTGTGGTCTTATTACTTATCTTTATACCACTATGGTAATTTATATCTTTATACGCTGAGTGCAACTTGGTTTCAAATTAATCTCTACTATTTACATTGTTTTGATCATTATACATTAGTTTACTATCACCGAAATCATGCTACCTTAATCTTGTTAATTACTACGCTATACTCCTTAATATCTTGAATTATCTAAAATTTTGTTTATTCTTTTACACCTGTATTATGTTATATTATTTGTACCATGGCACATTAATTGCTATATGTGCCCCAAAGCATAGCTAGGGCATAAATAAATTTTAATCAATCAATCAATCAATCTCTCTCTCTCTCTCTCTCTCTCTCTCTCTCTCTCTCTCTCTCTCTCTCTCTCTCTCTCTCTCTCTCTCTCTCTCATCAATCAATCAAAAAAAAATCTCTCTCTCTCTCTCTCTCATTCACACACTCATAACAGATGCACATACACACATGACATTCGAAACTTTACGATTTTTTTTCTAGATCAGCACCAGCGGAGAATCCGGCAGGAGGTAGCAGCAAGATCCCACTACAACGCCCAAGCTCGATTGGTAGATCTCCTTTATCACCTCTCCAATCAATATCGTGGTCGACGTAGAGGACATGGAAATTATCCCGCATCCCAGTTTCCTATCGGATAATCAAAAAAATCTGCTTCCGGATATTTTTCATTCATCATAATTTTATGTTTGTTGATTATTCATAATTCGTTCATTCTTAATTGTTTGATAATTCGTTCATTCTTAATTGTTTGATGTTTTCATAATAATGTAATTAATAAATAAATAAATAATTTAAAAAAAAAATCATCAAATAATCATATTTATACAATGGATGACACAACACTGTATAAAAATGATTATTTTATGACACGTGAGTTCCTTTGGTTTTTTTCATGACCAACATGTAAGTACCTTTACGCAGAGGTACACCGCTACTATGCGTAAGAGTACTGACATAGTTGTTAATTATTTAATTTGTTTTGCTTTTTTTTTTTGGTATAAACTGCACATCGCTGTAACACAGTGCGTAAGTATTTATACACTGCGATGTATACAATCCAGTAATTGAGCACTATCTCTGCGTGATTCTGCTTTTCTTCATTCTAAAACGGTTTCTCTTAATAAAAGTTTTTGTAGCAGGTCTTCATCTTCTACCAGTTGGCTATGACCTCTTTTGCATTTATACTCCTTCGGAATTCGGTCGAGGCAGTCCACCATCAAGTCCTTTCTGGAAAAACAAACAATATTCATTTGTTGGTGAGTTTTATGTTGTTGAACTTACTTTTCAGCGGATCGCTTCTCTGGCTCTTTCGTTTACACTGTCTCTTATATTGTTGAACGTTGTTATTTCTGAAATTATGCGATAATAAAGAAATGAATTTTTACGAAATATTTCTGTTTTAATCGCTTTTATTATTCTTTCTCATGATTTACCAGTTTCTACGTTTAGGTTGTTGAAATTTCCCTGTAACATGAAGATTGGTGACTGTTTATTGATGGTTTAAATAATTATTGCGAAATATACAAGAATAAAAAAAAAAGTACTTACGTTTCAATATATATTAATTGCGTATTTTGTAAGTGGCGCCAATTGATTGCATTGCATTTTTACCGCGTATTCTATAAGTGGCGCTATTTAGCGACATTGGCTGAATTGAGAATCATTCATATATATATATATATATATATATATGACATGGTCAGATAAGTCGCATCACAACAAATCCTCGGCGTGTTACGTTTTGCTCCGACCTATTGCCGGTAATTTAAATCTAAAAATTACATCGTGCGTGTTACTCAAAGTGCGTGTTACTCAAATGTATTGAAAAAAAAATCGTTATTGCTTGGTGGCCTTGTCACGGAAAACATTTCCATAAAAAAAAAGGTGAGCTCCAGAGTTTAATCCACATTCTTGCATGCGTATGGCAAATGAAGTAGTCTTCGTAAAAAAATTTACGAAACCGGCTTCATTCCTATTCATCAATCATCATCAAAACATTAGAGGATAACTATCAGATTGGAAGCGGATTCGATCTAGGTTAATAATATGTCAACGCTCGGTCTACGAGATATTTTGTAACATTTCTTATCAAATCGTTCGATTATTATTATTATTACTTCAAATCATACAAGTATCTAAATTCGCGGTTGTGACTCGAGACAAGTACATTTATGAAAGAGACTTTGCTCCAAGACTCTTTACCGGAGCGATATCAATTTTTTCTTATTGTTTAATTGTTGCTGTACTTTTGGCTATTGAATGAATGACATGTTTTAAAATCACCATCACTCATGAAATGATTTCCAATTTCTTAATTTTCATCATAACAAAATTCGTGGTAGCGAATCGATATCAAATAAGTTTACACTAAGTTGAAGAAATTCATGTGAAAATATCTTTTATTATGGTTCGATCAATTTTCAGGTGTAAAAAGTGCGATCGCTCATCGATTAAAATCATCTCTTGTCATTCCTTGGCTATCTGCACAATAAAACGCTACGGGCGGAATATGTAGATCAAATTGCTACGGTGACGCTTATTGCAGAACTTATTAACAATCGTTCTGGGGAGGAGAGGCTCATCAGTTGTCTAGCTCAGTTTGCTGTTAAGCTATCCCATCAGCTGCAGTGAGCGTCTTTAATTTGAAGGGGAATTCGTTTCCATTAAATAACTTTACTCGAATTTAGGGATCAACATAATTAGGAAACAACGTTGTGGCAATTTAATTTACTTACGACTGTTTTCATGAATATTTTGCGTTTTTTTTTTTAGAACTTTGTTAACTAGTAACGTACTTTAGCTAGATCTCGAATTTAGTGAGTTCAATGTTCAACTTTCTATAGCTCCCCATAATAGCACTCGTAAAATTTTGCCATCCATTTTTTTAACCCATTAATACCCAAGCCTAATCTGGGCTAGACAGCCTCAAACTAGCGGTAGTGACTCGAGACAAGTAAATTTACAACGAGTCTATAAAATAATTTTATTTCAATTTATTGTGAGCATTCTTCAAAATAACTTTTATTTATTTTTTTGCAGGTCCAAACTACTTAAACTGTCGAAGAACGAAGGCTCCGGCCTACCATCCTCACAAGCCTTCTTGTGTTCTGAAATTTTAAGCTGCTGTGCGCTAAATTATAGGCTGCAGTGCGCCAAAATAATAAGCTGCTGTGCGCTAAATATTAACGTTGTTGTACCGTATTTGAGGTTCCAAAGTTGTTTACAACTACCAATAACCATATAAACGTTTGGTAAAAATTGCCAATTGAAATTTTTTTACAAATTTATCGAAATAAAAATAAAATTTTCTTACTTCGACTCGTTCCGTTATCGTTTACCTATCCATCAAAGGTCCCGATCCCATAATTTTTCAGAATAAAAATTTTCTCTTTGAAACTCTTCCCTCTTGAAGAAAATATTGGATATTTAACTAATATTCAATATGACAATGGCTCGTAAAAAAGCTGATGCTATTAGCGATTTTAGTTTGACGTTTGAACGAGTTATAACTCATGGTCATTTAATACAGGACCAACATATGGATCGATTCGGTGAATTGTTGAAGATAGCTAATCCCAACTTCGATATGGTAAACACGTGGAAAATACAGCATCCTCAATGGATTAACGCAGTCCCTTCGGATACTAAACATATCCAGATTCTGCATAGCTGCGAAAACTTTTCTACGAATGAAGGTGGTCATTGGGTTTGCGCGTATTACGATACCAACAAGATATATATTTATGATTCGTTGAATAGAAAAAAGTTACATCGACATCATAAAACTTTTCTCGCAAAATTGTTTCCTTTCTATAATCTAGAAAGGGTTGAATTTCCTATAGTTCAGCAACAATTGAACGGTAGAGATTGTGGTGTTTCCTCTATTGCATTTGCTGTGTCGATTTTTCACGGACTGAAGCCTGAAAATGTTAAATACTTTCCTTCTCTTATGAGACAACACTTGTTAAAAATATTCAACACCAATACGTTAGAACAGTTCCCATGTTCCGTTCAATCAGAAGATTGTATAAGGTTCCCCGTTATTGGGCAAGAATTGGAACGGTCCAAAAAAAAAAGTTCAAAGTATCAGGCAGAACAAAAAACTGAAACCAAAATCGCAGAGCATGCGCAGAAAAAGAAAAAAATATGTCAAAATGAAATTAAACAAGTCAAGACTGATAATGAATCTACAGCAACTACAGGTCGATCTCCTCCAGCAATGAATGATTCTATTTCCAAAAAATGTCTGAAGACTGATGAAATTAATCCAGAACAACGGTTGGAAGAGTCTACAAAAGAAATTTGTAAGTACCAGACGGAACGAAAAACTGAAAATGAAGTCGCAGAGCATATACAAGAAATGAAAATACGTAGAAATAAACGTAAGAAAATCAATACTGATTTGAAACATACTGCAGCTGCAGATCGATCTCCCACAGTGATGATTGATGATACTGTTTTGGAAAGACGCTCAAACACTGATAAAATTGATTTGGCGTCGTTACCACAAATCTCATTAAAAAAACTTGCAAGTGATGCCATAGAGATTGAAAAATTTTATAAAGATACTTTAGGAACTTCTAACGAACGAAAACGAAGAAAAACAAATCATTGCGACGGAACTAGTCCAGAAGTGGTATCATCTGAGATTTTAAAAAAATGTATAACTCATGTTCACAGGGTGCCTGAACCCTTTGTTAAGTCGTTGCACTCTTCTAATGAGGCTTCAGCTCATTCTGAAAAATCTAGCATTCCGAGTGTTGTGAAAAGACCAATTACGTTGACGTCACGCAAACGAATCGATAAGCCCAAAATGAGCCTATGGGCTTTCCGAAAGGATGCAGTGAATAAAGTAAGACGTGAAAAATATATTCAAAAGAAATTAAAGAAATATATAACTTGCTTAGATGAGGATTAAAGATTCGCGGTAGCGAATCGAGACAAGTACATTTTCGAAGAAGATTTCGAAAAAAAAAAACAAAGACATGACAGCTACCGTGAATCTCTATACAGCAAGGACCGTGTTTTAACCCAACTTTAAAAATTTGAAATCAGTTATTTACGTTTATCTTATGTTTAGAGAAATATAAAGCTAGCAGTTATTTTTTATTTTTTTTTTCTCTTTCATCTAGAAAAAAAATCAATGCTGTAGCTATACGCATTACGGAGATCTCATTTATGTTAATGTCATTCGCAGCTCCAGTAGCTTGTTCGTCAGGCATAAATTTTCGCAATCCCTGAACGCAGCGGTTTTACAAAAGTGTGACATATGAAGTTGGCAATTTTTTGATATACTATGATGATACTATCATGATCAATCAATGATGACTGTGATGAGATGATGAATGAATGAATTCGTCGTGTCGTGAATGAATCTCGGTTTCGATAGAAATAATATACGCATATATCATGATTGTATTTATGGCGATTGAGACAAAAATGCATTCAATTAGCTTATATATATCTCATGTTTCTTCCAAACCTAATTTCTAATTGATATATATGTATATATATATATATATATATATATATATATATATATATATATATATATATATATATTATTGAAGGAAGCAGGGTATAAAATGGATAAATAATTCTTTTTTAAATATTTTCAATTTATGACATTATTATGATTTTGTTATTATTATCACAAAGAATAATGATGTCAATGTTATATGTATGGAAATTCAACTTCGATGGCGATGAAAATAATGCACGGTGAGAAAAGTATTGCACGACGATATTGTGACGATTATGGCAAAGATCCACGACGACAAGCAACCACGAGTTACGATAGAGCGGTGACGCTCGTCAATGGGGGTATCGCCGATGACGCTACGAGAATAGCGCACGATTACGGGCGTCAGGACAAATATCTCAAGAACGACGTGATCCAGCAGTGATGCTTAACGACGAGGGTTACTTCGGTAACGCTACGAGGGTGGCACGCGATTACGAGCATCGAGACGAATATCTACGGGAACAACGCCGTTCAGCAGTGACCCCCGACGACGAAGGTCACGTCGGTGACGCTACGAGAACTTCACGCGATTACGAGTATCAGGACAAATATTTTTGAGACCAATGCAGTCTAGCGATGACGCTGGACGATGAGGGTCACGTCGGCCGAGCTACGAGAGCGGTGCGTGATTACGAGTGTCAGGATGATTATCTACGAGAACAACGCGGTCCAGAGGTAGCGCTCGACGATGAAGGTTACATCAGTGACGCTACGTGGACGGCGTGTGATCATGAGCGTCAGAACAAATATCTTCGAGAACAACGCAGTCCAGCAGTGGCGCTCGATCATGAGGGTCATTTCAGTAAAGCTACGAGAACGGCACGTGATTAGGAGTGTCAGGACAATTATCTACGAGAACAACGCGTTCGAGCAGTAGCGCTCGACGACAATGGTTACGTCTATGATGCTACGCGGACGGCGTGTCATTACGAGTGCCAGGACAATCATCTACGAGACCAACGCGGTCCAGCAATGGCGCTCAGCTATGAGGGTCGCGTCGGTGACGCTATCAGGGCGGCGCGCGATTACGAGCGCCTGGACAAATATCTTCGAGAACCACGCGGTCCAGCAGTGGCGCTCGACGACGAGAGTCACGTCAATGGAGCTACGAGGACGGCGCGTGGTTACGAGCGTCAGGACGATTATCTATGATTTTTTTGCGATACATTTGCTATGACTGTCGTTTCAATAGTTTCGTTTTGTATAAAAATAATAATATTTACAGTTTTCGATAAATTAATCGCCGGGTAAATTGAATGATTTCACGTGAAGTGGGCTTATATTTGAAAGGTTAGCCGAAGCCAATGAATCAAGATCAAGCACCTGCTTAGGACGATCGTGGGCCAAGTCGTGGTCACCGCGGTGATTAGAATTGTTTGCGGTATCAGTATGTGCGACGAGGTAGCGGTTTTTTTTATGTCTGATTTCATTTCTCATTTAAAACGTATACCTTTCTTACATCAGTAAAAGAATTTGGATTTATTTGATAGAATCTGCACTTGAGGGGAAAATTTTTTGTTTACATCATATAACGTAGCTAAATCGTACATACGTTATTCCAGGATTCTTTCACATTTTATTCCATTGAAACTTCAATCAATACGAATGCCATACGGTATCAAAAGGTTACGATATTGGAATCGACACTTAGCTGTTGAGTTTCATTCAGTCGTCGGAACGACATTTTTGTGTATTCTTTTCCTCAAATTTGAGCTTTTCGAATAGTGAATAGTCACCCGATTGCATGGATGAATAAAAGACGTCTCCTTTTCGTAACAGATCTCAATCGGTTACGGTGAAATTCGACGCTCTTACAGAATATTCCAAAAGTTACAACGCTTACAGCTAAGGAGCAATTTCCCAAGGCCAGCATGAAGATCAACATGTTGTTCCGTACGACAAATAGGAATCTTTTTCCATATCCAGAAGAAAAAAGGGTTTAATAATGAAAGCATGATAATCGAAAATAGAAACGGAAATCGAACAAAATTTTTGAAATTTTTCAAATATCAATGCCACATCCAAAATTTGGTGTATAAATTTTTTAAATAAATTATTATAGCATTCTTGAATGATCTGAAATGGATCTCGAAATGTCCAATGGTTTTGTTACTGGAAAACGAATCTGAACTCCTCAACTTTCGAAATTCCTTCTGGAAATGCATTCAAATTTTTCAAATTTCCGCAATCTTTAAAAAATCTATAAGAAAATTTTGCTAATCAATTGATTACGGGTATCACAAACAAAACGATTGCTTATCGATTTCATTAGAAAAAACATGATCGCTGACTTTTTTAACTGATAATTCTTATAAATCATTTTTTAGATCTTCTTTCACTGTATTTCAGTGGTTGTTTTTAAGTTTTTTACACAAAAATCATGAGGAATCTCATTTATTTTTATCAAATTTCAAACACGTGTTGTCTAGGTATTCTTGACTAATTTATAAGCAATCGTCATTCAAAAAATAAAATGCAGTTTAGGAAAAAACAGAATTTTCTTCACATTTTCGTCGATTCGCAAAAAAAAACTCTGATTCAATGAATAGTTAACTAAGAAATAGGAAGGTGAAAAAAGAAAAGGAAGGAACAAAAGATTGAAGAAAGGAAATTATACAAAGAAAATTATTATAATAAAAAAACGCGTTATGTCTGAATAAGTATTTGTGTTTTACACTTGACGTTTGTGTCCAAAAGTAAAAGGAAAGGAAAAAATTATGAAAATATGGAAGTTTCACTTTATAATTATGCATTTCGATGTTGCAAAAACTTCTCAACGATTTTTCAGAAGACGAACAAGCGTACAGCACAGAGTTTAAATACTATAAGTTTATCATTGTATAAGATATAATTCGATCATTGATCCGATGCCAATCGATATCAACAAGAAACTAGTAGTTTTTAAAATGTCTAATGTTTTCATAGTAACGATCATTATATCGTATGAGATATAAAATGATTCGATCTGTTTTAATTGAAAAGCTATTGATGCTTTACAAAAAGCAGACAAATCACCACAAAAAAGCAGCACGCACGCGTGCTGTAAAAAAGTTGAGACAAGTACATTTTCGTTGTCCGCGAAAAAAATCATCCCATATTATTGTATTAGGCGTATCACCCGAAAAATTAACAATTTGTTCCTTACTAAAAATTAACTTGGGATTATCAAACTAATTCGAATTGCCTAAAAAATTACGTTCCGATTCTCATGACTTGAGACTTTACAAAAAGCGACTGAATAATTAGAGATGTGCTGAAACAGATATAGCCAAGTACATGAAGCTTTTCACCTTAGATATTCCCACAAACAATCGGATCCTGCAAAAATCTTTGAACCCTCTTAAGGAACGGTCATCAATTCTATACGGATCACAAAGAAAGTTGAAAAATCCGATTCTCGCTAAAAATAATGTTGCGTTTGTGGACCGGATACGCACAGAGTACTTGTCCGGCCCGAAAATTCTTCATACGATACTGGATGAAAATGTGCTGCTCCTTGCACGGTAAATTTTAATAATCATTTGAAGACATAACAGGAATCCATTGGAGCATGTTTAATGAAATCCATAGTTCTGCAATGTTTGCGCTGCGGTGAATTCGTAAGTGACAAATGGTCACCGATTAAGAGGATGATTCAGGCACTGCAAACGTCAGTGATAGCTGCCACGAGAGATTCAAATGTACCCAAAGAAGAACCCAATTATCACATTCGTTACTCGTGATCGCGTATCCTTAAGTTTTAATATAATTTGTGAAATAAAAATCTTCTCTTCATCCATTTTCATTTGAATAGGCTTTTTACTGAAGAATTTTCGGGCCGGACAAGTACTCTGTGCGTATCCGGTCCACAAACGCAACATTATTTTTAGCGAGAATCGGATTTTTCAACTTTCTTTGTGATCCGTATAGAATTGATGACCGTTCCTTAAGAGGGTTCAAAGATTTTTGCAGGATCCGATTGTTTGTGGGAATATCTAAGGTGAAAAGCTTCATGTACTTGGCTATATCTGTTTCAGCACATCTCTAATTATTCAGTCGCTTTTTGTAAAGTCTCAAGTCATGAGAATCGGAACGTAATTTTTTAGGCAATTCGAATTAGTTTGATAATCCCAAGTTAATTTTTAGTAAGGAACAAATTGTTAATTTTTCGGGTGATACGCCTAATACAATAATATGGGATGATTTTTTTCGCGGACAACGAAAATGTACTTGTCTCAACTTTTTTACAGCACGCGTGCGTGCTGCTTTTTTGTGGTATGGTATTACAGAAACAATCAAACGTTTTAAAAATTCTAAGTAAACAATACAAAAGCAGAGTCATACCTTTCAAATCAAAAAATAATATTTTTACTGAAGATCAGCTCAAAGTCTATGCGGCAAAGAAAATTTCAAACAAATATAGAAGAGCTAGAAGTAAATTTGATACCATGAACCTGTTATCTTCTAAAGGATATTATATTTCTAATTTTGCCAAAGCAATCAATGGACCATCAGTCGAGTGTTTCATGCAAGCAGAAACAACCATAAAATGGTGTTTGCACGTCAGAGACAAGCTTAAATACGAAATAAAAAAGGAGCTGCAATCGATAAAAAATAAAATAGAAATTAAATTGACACAGCTCGCTGAATTTACTCATGCAACAGTAGAAGACAAGGTTACTATTTTATGTGGTATTAATAAGAAACACACGGTATCTTCTGAAGCCTATTTTGCGGAAACGACGTATCAAAAACCTGACAAATTTTCCGAACCTATAGTTATGGATAATAAAGGTCGGGCAATGAACATTTTGCCAGCGATGACGAATAAAAAAGGTGGAATTTCGTGGACTTGCTCGTCATTCTGTAAAGATATAGATGGCAAACTCATAAATACTTACCATAATTTTCTTCTCAAGATACACAACTGCTCTTTGCGAACTGTCCGGAAGATATTTAGTAACATTCACAAATGTTTAGTTAGTAAAATCGACAAATCATTAGGACATAGCCACAGTTGTTACATCACTCCTATGTTATGTAAATCACTTTTTTTATCGGTTGAATTTTTATCGCCACACTTCCCAGATGTGCGAACGATAAAAAGATCATTTTATGCGATACAAGCAGCCTTGCAAAAATTATACGAGTTAGATCAAGCGTTAGAAACTACGAATGTAGAAATATTGTCCAATATTGCAGCAGAGGCACGAGAAAATTCTAAATCTTTTGAGTCTAATACAGAAATAGATTTGAATGAAGAATCTATTATATCGAAACACTTTGAAGCATTTAAATTATTGATGAAAAGTTCTATAGACACACCACGATTCGCTTGTGTGTCGTGTGAAAAACTATGTTTTCGAAAGAATGTTGCAGCGATAAAAAATTTGCGAACCAGTATAACGTCTCCATATTGGCAAGATCTAATGAAGAGAATCAAACAAAAAGGTATGGAATGTGAATACGTTTGTAATTATTGTCTTAATAAATTCCGTTCATACAAATTACCACCAACTTGTATTTTAAATAACCTTGATGCAGGAGAGGTTCCCGAAGAAATGTTCGATCTTAATGATTACGAGAAAATACTAATTCAACGAGCTAAAGCATTCCAGGTAGTGCAAAAAATGGGTACAATCGCCAAGAAAAATATGCCTAATAGAGTAACGAATAAAAAATTGATAGGCAGAACGTTTCATTTGCCTTTGCCTATCGAAGAAACGCTTAAAAAAATTTGTCCTGCGACAGAGCCACTCAACTTGGACCATGAATTGTACATATTAGTACGTGGAATCCCAACTAAATCTAAAGTGGTGTGGGAAAATTTAATAAATGTTACCAAGATATTTAAAATTCTTAAATGGCTTAAAAAAAATAATCCACTGTACAGTGAAATCAAGTTACCAGCGTCCGCTGAGTTACTTTTACACGAATTGATTTCAAACACCGAATACGAACTTGAGGGAGACGTACTTGACGACGAGAGTGAGTGTGAGAAGGAAATAAACGAACATATTGGTGGAAATATTCAGGCTAATGATGAAAACATCAAGGATGTAACAGAGTTTCCAACCAACAAAGATACAGAAGTAACCAAAAATCATAAGGCGCTGTTAACTCAAATGTCTCAATCTGATAACTGCTATGAGCAATTCACGATTCATCCAATGTATACCGACAAACAGAACAAATCAGCGACAGAACTATATCAAATGTTGAAAGTTGAAGATTTGGCAATAGATTTTCGATACAAGGCTCTAGATTTGCAATGTTATCCAGATTTGTACCCCTACGGTATCAATGGTCAGCGTCAAGAGAGAGTAGTTCGCCTCACTGAATTCGAGTTCATTAAGTCTAGACTTATGTCCAAACATCCTCGATTTAGACTTAATCAGCAGTACTTATTCTTCTTATTGAATGACAATAATATTCGTCAGTTGAATAGTGGCATATTCCATAAGATGAATGTAACGAATGCACAGTGGCGATACACCGCTGGTGACTATTTGGAGAAATTAGCAAAAGGCGAGCTTGAAGGAAATTTGGATACCATATTTAAAAAGCTCCGAAATACGGAGCAATATTGGCGTAAACCTAGGTTAGATCTGAGCTGTATGATGCAACATTATGGCCCAGCTACATGGTTCCTAACATTAAGTCCAAGTGAATATTTGTGGTCGGATTTGATAGAATATCTTCGCGAAGTAAATCCTACAATGGCAAACGAATCCGGTAATTCATTAATTGCTGCGGATCCTGTATCTGTATCAAGATTTATGGACAATAAATTTAAAGCTATGCTGGATTTCATATGCTCAAAATCTAATCCAATTGGAGAAGTGATACATCATTTTTGGAGGCGTGAATATCAAACTAGAGGGACTCAACATTTCCATTTATTAATATGGATAAAAGACGCACCAATTCTCGGGGAATCTTCAACCGAAGAAGTTGCTAATTTTATTTCGCAGTACGTAACATGCAGAATTCCCAATAAGGAAGAGTCACCGACACTATACCGTCGCGTAATAACTCATCAAAATCATCATCATAATAGCTATTGTTTGCGAAGCAAAAAAATAAAAAACCGTACTACTCGAGCGTGCCGCTTTGGTTTTCCTCGGCCCGTGAGCGACACTTTGATCATGAGAGATGTTGGCATTGCCGTGGCTGGAAGGAGACAATTACGACCGAAAAGCAGATTGTACGATCTTCCGAGATCTCAAAAAGAAATCCACATTAATGACTATAATCCGGTAATACTTACAGCATGGGAGGGTAACATGGACATACGATTTGTTGGGGAAAAATCATCTGTATTAACATGGTATTGTACCAAATACATATCCAAAGCTGAGAAAAGTTATGCGACTGAAATTTTTGAGCAAATCAATTCTACAAAATCATTAATGAGTCGTCTTTGGAATGTAGCTTTACGCATGTTATGTAATAGAGAATGCGGTGCTCCTGAAGCTGCTGATACCCTTTTAGGACTTCCTTTATATGGTACGGATCCGCAAACCACTATTAGATGGTTGAATGTGAATATGGTAAGGACTAGGCGATTAAAGTCCTATAAAGAAATTAAAGAAATGGATGAAAATTCAACAGACATCTTTTATCGTGATTTGATAGACTATTATTACCCGATAAGGCCTACGGAGTTGAATGGAACTAGTTTGTACGATTTTGCAAAGTGGTACGATATAGTTTCCACTGAACCAAAAGGACAAATTGAGTTTTATCCTTTGGGTGATGGAAAATTTTTGAAACGCCGCGGAAGAGGTTATTTGATTAATCATTTCAAATATGATATAAAAACTCAGCCAGAAAAATATTTTTTCGCTTTACTGTTGCTTTTCCAGCCATGGAGGGATACGCTTGAGCTTAAAAATGGATGTGACACTTATGCGGAGTCATTTTTGTCAATGGAATCACAACTGACTAATGCTCTTAAGTATCACGAGCGACTAGCCGAAATGCAGAACAACTTTCAAAGTGCAAAAGAGCTTATTGAAAAGCAAATGGCTGAAAATGTACAACAAGAAGAAAATGGTGACGATAACAATGACGACATAGGTTGTATTCCAATTGAAGCGGATGATATGCTATGAAAGATTTTGTTGACATGGGTGATAAACACAATGTTGTTGATGTTGATGTCACTGAAATGATATCAGAGTTGAATGTCGATCAGAAGCGTATATTCGACAAGGTTGCCAACACCATCAAGTCCGAAAACGATACTCTTAGGTTATATGTTAGCGGAGAAGGAGGTACCGGCAAGAGTTTCTTAATAAAAACTATTAGATGTTGGATTAAGAAGACTTTCGGAAAAGATACTGCAGTGACTGCTCCTACGGGTTTGGCAGCATTCAACATTGATGGATTAACGGTACATAGATTATTTCAACTGCCCGTTGAGCATGGCCAGACACCTAAGTATAAAGAACTCTCCGACGTTGTTTTAAAAATAATACGTGATCAACTTAAAAACGTTTCGCTTATTATTATCGATGAAATATCGATGGTATCTAATATAACGTTACTATATATACATCTTCGATTAACGGAAATTTTCAATACATCCAACGTTGATGATGGCTGGTTTGGTAAGAAGCATGTTTTGTTGTTTGGCGATCTTCTTCAATTACCACCTGTCCGCCAAGAGCCAGTATTCATTAAACTCTCTACATCTAAGGCTGAACAGTTGTTGGAATCTCTAGGAAGTGCAGAAATTTGGGCCAGTTTATTTAGTTACGACGAACTCACCATTAATATGCGTCAAAAAAATGATTCTATGTACAAAGAAATGCTTTCTCGAATTCGTCTAGGACTTATAACAGAATCGGATGCTCAGACTCTGAATTCGAGAAAAATAAATTTTACATCAATACATTTCCGAGATAGAATACAAGAATTGTGTTCTTATGTTAGCAAATTACCTGGGGATACTGTTTGCCTAATGCCCACACGCCATTTGTGTGATGTTCTAAATGAAGCTATGTTGAATCTTATACCATCAGAAGAAATTGAATTGATGGCCCGCGATGAAATAGATTGTGTCTCCTACATGAAATCAAAAGTACTGAAGATTTTGGCTCGTGAGGATGAGAATAGTTCTCGAACGGCTGGTCTTGCAACTTGTATAAAGGTTAAAATAGGAGCCAAAGTTATGCTCCGGCGGAATATTGATGTTACATTAGGTTTGGTTAACGGTACAATTGGTAGAATTGTTTCATTTGCTCGCGCACTTGATGCAAATAAAGTGGAAAAAGTAAAAATCGTTTTGAATACAGGGTTAGAGTATGAAATAGAACGCGTAAGTGTTAAATTCCAAATAATGGATGGGATCTATGTTACACGTAAACAATTTCCAATGTACTTAGCTTATGGTATCACTATTCACAAAAGCCAGGGATTAACGTTAGGTACTGTTGCAATAGACGCTGGAAACTCTATTTTCACTGTTGGGCAGAGTTATGTGGCTTTTTCACGTGTGTCTACTCTGGAAGGACTACATTTGATAAATTTCGACCCTCATTCTGTAAAAGCGGATGAATTAGCTGTGATTGAGTATAATCGTTTAAGGCAGAAGTATCGCCCAGATCTGGCACTCATAAAATTTTCTAAAGAACGAGCTTCAAAAGTTCCAGATTTAATTTGGGCAATACCAAAAAACGTTCAGGAATGTCAGGAACCACAGATTGAAACGGAGAACAACGCTTGGAATGTTAACGGACTTGCAAATGTTGATGGTGTTTCATGTTATGCCAACGCTGTTATACAATGTATGTTTCATTGTCAACCTCTCAGAGACGAACTTACGAATAGTAGGAAGACAGAGGAAAATCCATTAATCGTTTTACTTCATGCCTACGCTGAGCGAAATAATCTGACTAATTCACTCATGGTGAGACAATATGTAGGTCAATCGTTCGTGGAAAAGAAACAGCACGATGCATCCGAATTTTTCATGGGCATATGCAACAAATCTGACATTGTTAAAAATGTTGTGGAGCACAAGTTAAATATTAAAATGATATGTCAAGCTTGCCAATACACAACGACGGACGAGCAGCCGAATAATATACTCGTGCTGACTGTACCACATATTAAAAAAATTTTAACCTTGCAGGGAATAATTGAACACAGTTTATCTCAGTGGCGTTCAATTAAAGGGCAATGTAATACTTGTGGAAAATTAGGAAAACTTATAACAAAAACTGAACTATCAGCTGCCAAAAAAGTTTTAATTTTACAGCTTTCGATAATGTCGATAAATGAGCAAACATTACAGCTTTCGAAAATTGATTATAGCATTAAAGGTGTTCCATCTACTATAATTTCTATTTGCGGACAAAAATATAAAGTTAAAAGTGCTATATTTCATCAAGGTCAAAACGTTTTCAAAGGTCATTATACGAGTATTTTGAGGACTGGACCATCTTCATGGATTTTTGCGAATGATTCTAAAATTGAAAAAAAAAGTTGGCCCAGGAATGCTAAACATAGTTACATATTTTTTTTGGAGCAGACTAAAAGGAGATAAATAATCGACAACACAACTCGATAGAAATATGATGTTTTTTTCATTTTCCTTAAAAAGTCATTCCCTCAAAACATCGGTCTCGTAAAATATACTTTTTAATAATCAAATTTAATAATCAAACCTGTGACTAATGTCTTTCAAAAATCGAATCCCCCCAAGATAACGTTTTTACAAAAAATCATCTGAAGGAAAGGAAACTGAAAAAATAACCTCTAAAAATAAAAATTAACGGAGTTACGGGTTCAACAAACCACCCTCATAAAGATTACAAAAAATGGTCAAATTGCTAAAATGTGATATTTTTATTTTTAGTCTTCTTCAAATTTACATTGGCTTTTCACAAAAAGTCGATAAATCCCCACAAAAAGACAGCATATCTGCTGTAAAAAATGTGAGACAAGTACATTTACGTCCCCCGAAAAGTCCTCACCCCGAAAAGTCCTAACCCCGAAAAGTCATCGTCACATAATTTTTTTACAACTAACAAAGTTGTTGGAGTAAAAATCTACTTCTACAAAAACTATCTAACAAACCTTTTAACATCATACATTTGATACAAAACTGTTTTCATTATCATTTTAAAAAAAATCAAATTGTACCAAGATTTTTTAATTTTAACCTCGTAGTTGTTGAAAGTTCCCAAAAAGTTGTTAAATAATTGAGATCTATTGGATGGCCAAGTACGTGCAATTAATCATGGCCAAATACACAGTGTTGCTTTATTTCATTTTCAAAAATGTTATCTCTCTAAAAACCAATTGATCATAATGACTTAATAAATAAAAAATATCTTTTGGAAAAAAAATACAAAAAATTACAAACAAAAAAAACTTGAGGAAAAAAAATTACAAATAAAAAAAACTTGAGCAAAAAAAAAACTACAAACAAAAGAATTACAAACAAAAAAAAACTTGAACAAAAAAAAAATTTCGGCTGGTGTACTTGGCGAGTACGTAACTATGAGGTGTACGTACATTATGTGAAGTAAGCCAAACATTTCGCCAAGTACACCAGCCGAAATTTTTTTTTTGTTCAAGTTTTTTTTTGTTTGTAATTCTTTTGTTTGTAGTTTTTTTTTTGCTCAAGTTTTTTTATTTGTAATTTTTTTTCCTCAAGTTTTTTTTGTTTGTAATTTTTTGTATTTTTTTTCCAAAAGATATTTTTTATTTATTAAGTCATTATGATCAATTGGTTTTTAGAGAGATAACATTTTTGAAAATGGAATAAAGCAACACTGTGTATTTGGCCATGATTAATTGCACGTACTTGGCCATCCAATAGATCTCAATTATTTAACAACTTTTTGGGAACTTTCAACAACTACGAGGTTAAAATTTAAAAATCTTGGTACAATTTGATTTTTTTAAAAATGATAATGAAAACAGTTTTGTATCAAATGTATGATGTTAAAAGGTTTGTTAGATAGTTTTTGTAGAAGTAGATTTTTACTCCAACAACTTTGTTAGTTGTAAAAAAATTATGTGACGATGACTTTTCGGGGTTAGGACTTTTCGGGGTGAGGACTTTTCGGGGGACGTAAATGTACTTGTCTCACATTTTTTACAGCAGATATGCTGTCTTTTTGTGGTTTTCTCTTTCTCATAAGCCCCTAACGTAGGCACAACATCAACAATATCGTTATATTTAACTTGAAGAGACATTTCTTCTAAATCAATCAAACTTTTTAATGGTTGCAAGGAATCGACTCCAAACAACACGTCCCTAATTAAGCCAGGCACTATCAGAAATTTAATGAATGTTTTTATTTTTCCAATCTCCGTACTCGCCATAATTTGATTTTTTACTTTCGTCGTTTTGCCTTTTATCGCTCCTTTCACGGTCACTCCCGTGACAGGCAAAAGTGGACAATTCTCCAAAATCTTTTTATTTTCTACATAAAATTCCTCTGAAATTGTTGTAACTCTCGAACCTGAATCTATTAAAACTGTTACAGGTATTCCTTCTATCTTCGCATAAATCTCTGGACACTCTATAATTGGCACCGCCTCACCGTTAATTTCTTCCCCTAACAAAAATTCTCTAGTGTCCGTAAAAATCGTATTAATAGGTATCTTTATTCCGTTGTCTTTTTCTTCGCTCTTGAGGTTTTTCATTGAATCGTTGCACGTTTCCTGAATTTTCGCCATATTTTTGAGGTCCTCCGACAAACCGTCAAACGTTTTTATTTTCTCCTCCGTTGTACCTCGCGCTTTTATTTTCTTTTGTTCTACTAATTCGTTGTGCACGGGTACAACGTCTAAGCGTTTCCCGGAGCCGTTGTCGATGGTTGAGGTTGTTGTTGAATTTGAATCGCCTGAATATTTCTTTCTGCATTGTTCGGTGGTTGATATCCTCCGTTGTTTCGATTTGGTTGATATCCACGGTTCTGATTTTGTGAATATCCTTGGTTCTGATTTTGTTGATATCCTCCATTGTTTCTATTTTGTTGATAATTTTGGTTGAAACGCTGATTATCGTTGTTCCACTGAGGATTTCGGTTTTGAGGATTGAAATTATTCGGCCGCTGATTGTAATTTTGTTGATAATTGCGATTTTGCTGGTTATTCCAGTTATTATTGTTGTTATTGTAGTATCCGCCATTATTTCTTGGATTAAAGTTTGCATTTTCTCTGTTGTAATTATTTTGATAGCCTCTTTGATTGTTCCAGTTGTTTTGTTGTTGAGGCATTCGGAATGGGCGTTGCTCGTTTTCTCTTTTATTCTGATTTTGAGGTTCTCTTTCCTTCTTACTCTCCGTGTTGACCGGTCCCGTTTGGTCAATTTTTTCCAAGAATTCTTCCAATTGTTCAAATTCTTCGAATCCTCTGCTAATGATTGTGGCTTCAATTTCTTCGGTGTAATGTCTTGATAGAGAGGCAATGATGTCTTTGTCACTCGGTGCAGGTATTAAATCGCGTGCTGCTCCGAACAATTTGATGGCGTATTCGGCTTTCGATATTTTACCGCCTTCTTTCGCGTAGTTGCCGATTTCTAAATCCGTTCGGACTTTCCGCTGCACGTCGTGATTCCAGAATTTGTTAATAAATTTTCTCTCTATTTCTTCGAATCCTTCAACTTGATCCTGTATGAGAGCCCACCAATCTTTCGCCGATTTCTCCAAACATTGCCCGAGCAGATATTTCATTTCGTTTAGCTTGGGGTTCGTTACCTCGCAATACTTCCAGAACTCTCGTAAAAATTTCATAGGCCTCGTGTTTTCCGTCGCATCGAACGTCGGCGGTTTTATTTTAATTTTATCTGTTTGCCCGTAACGCTGTTCCTCTTTTTTGTAATAATTTTCCCTTTTCCTTACTTTAGGTTCGTCATCGTGAGATTCCTCTTCTGATTCTTCGATTGTTTCTAATTTTTGTTGTTGTTGAGGAATTATTTGCGTACTTTCTTTGTCCGGACTATGAAATTTTTGCTGAGACTCTATAGCATCCATCCTTTTTCGAAGAGTGTCAAAGTCTAATTGCATTTGCGCCACATTTACATCTGTTACCGCTTGTCTCTCGGCGTTTTCTTGAATTATTCGTGTCATTCCAGTCACGTGACGTTTAATCGGATCATAAATCGCGTGTACATCTTTAGCAATTTTAGCCTGTGTTATTTTTAAGCTATTACCGAATTCTTCCCTTGAATTCTCGATTTGGCCCTCCATTCTTTGCATTAATTCGAACAAATTGGTTAAAATATCGTCCCTATTCTCATTTGAAGAAGGCCTATTTGTATCTGATTTTGGTGTTTCAAAGCTTTCTTCTCTGTTTTCTTTTTGATTTGTTTTATTTTCAGCTTCTGGCCCGAAATTACCCCTAGATTCGTTAAAAGTTTTTCCTGCGCCTTGAGGAGGAATCGTTACTTCCACATTTTCCTGCGTAGGATTATCAACATTTTGAAAACCGGAATCGCTTGTCATTTCTTTATTGTCCGCCATTTTAATAAATCTAATAATTTTCATTCAATTTCAATTAATAAAGAAAGTTTCTCACGTCCTTTTGCAATACCCGCCCCACGTTGGGCGCCAGTTGTAACGATACGCTTTTACCGACCGATATAAGCCGCTACGCGTCGGTTCGAGCTTCTAAATAAAATAGGAGCGGGTATGAAAGAAGCGTGAGAAAGACGGATGTATGTGTTGAAAAGAAAATGACAAGAGATTATATTCAATTTAATTAAGATTTACAAGTGTTTTTCTGAATATTTCGCGTTTCGCGTCGTGTCCCGAAATATGGATTCAAATGATTTTTATTTTTATTTTTATTTGTTCGCGATGTTTAATAGTCTCAAACGAGCAAGGAAACTCGTATAAAACAATAAAACAGTGCGGTTACTGTATGAAAAATCAAGGATTTTTCGTCTCGATAAATTTGTAATTTTTATTCGCTTTACAATAAATTATTTTGGTTTATTTCTGCTGTGTTTCGCGTTAATTATTTCCGCACGCTTTAGTTTAATTTTTAGTCGCGTTTATTATTTCCGCACGCTTTAGTCTAACTTTCTAGTCGCGAATTAAGAATTCGAAAAAATGTTTATAATCTAAAAAATTGTTTGTTCAATAAAAATGTAATAAAAATGTCCTGGAATATCTCGCTTTTAATGCTTCTTTCTGTTTTATTTGCTTATTTTCACGCTAAACAATAATCCAAAAGTGATTTTGATTCGATATAATAATAACCCCTAGGGAAAAAAAGGTCGGGACAAGTACATTGGTGGTCCCTTGTTTCCTGATGATATCAAAGAAGTGTAATAAAATTCCTTTAAAAAAAAGTGTAAAAAAAATTCCATAAAACAAGTGTCGAAAAAATTCCATAAAAAAATTCATAAACCTTACTGAAAATGATTTCAACACAATTGAAAAAAAATTACAGATTAGCAAAAAACATTATATAAAAAAAAAAAATTGTGAATCTGTAATTATTTTGTAATGTGGAAAAAAAATTCAAATGAAATGTGAGAAAATCTTAAATACACCACTCGAAAACATTGCAGACGTGAATAACCAAAAAATCTCGCTTGAAAACATTTTAAAAACCGATGCCTTATTCTTCTCATCTTATTATAAAGGAGGAATGACTAAATGAATTGAAAAAGTTTCCATTTCAGTTACGTACAGCATTAAAATTTATGATATCAATTCGAGGCCAAGTATTTATAGGTAATTCAGAGTATTCATTCCTACGGGACGCATAAGAAACTTGAAAAAGTTCTAAAGAATCAAAAAAGTTACCAAGTTATGTGCAGTTCTAAAATTTATGATATCAACTCGGAACCAAGTATTTATTGGTATTCCGGAGTATTCATTCCTACGGGACACATCAGAAACTTGAGAAAGTTCTAATGGATCAAAAAAAATACCATCTAAGTTACGTGCAGCACTAAAATGTATAATATCAATTCGAGGACAAGTAATTTATTAGTAATTCGCAATTATAACATTATGTAATTATGTTCCCATGATACCAACCCATTTTTATCAAACATATTCCGGTTCAAGGAATGATGAAGTCATGAGTTACTTTTCGACAGCAGAAATTTATAAGGAATCTTCCTGTCCATGACTTTTTGGCAAAACGGCTAATTGAAAAAAATCACATCGGAGGGGTAGTCATTTGTTATTTTATGGTGGTAGAGACTTATAAGAAAATCGATTCGTCTCCGACTTTAAGGATCCCCTGATATCATTCACAACATTCGACGTCGATTGGATCGGTACAAATTATGTTTAAATACGTGTTAAAAGTACTTGTCCGGCCCATCACTTTTTATTCAAATTGCTTATTCAATTAAAAATCAAAGAAGAAATTAATTCATGTGTTAATTGTATGGAATAGTAATACCAGCCGCCACCGCGTCTTTTAAAATAAGGAAAAAATTACCTTCAAATTCCAGGAAATGCTCGTGTCATATTAAACATTTGACAATGATTTTAACGCAATGAAATTGTGTACGCGCATGAATAAACTCAACAATTTCTTGAAATGCGACTTATTATCAGTTTAATGTTCTCAGCAATAGTATAGGTTGGTTCTTATATCGAATAAAATTTGTCCGCTAAAAGAAACGAGGAGTGAAAAATGCCGTCATTGCAATATAATCTGAAAGGGTATCCTAGATACTTAGACATTTTAATTGTACAAAGTGCACTTGTTCATGGATGTACAATAGAATCCCTTGTATATTACAGAAAAATTCAATTACATTTTTTTACAATTGATGCAATGAAGTTAAAATACCTGAAAGTATTTTTCTCAATTCCCTGATTTTTATTTCTCTGATTCAAGAACCCTGATTTTTAATTGAATGAGCAATTTGAATAAAAAGTGATGGGCCGGACAAGTACTTTTAACACGTATTTAAACATAATTTGTACCGATCCAATCGACGTCGAATGTTGTGAATGATATCAGGGGATCCTTAAAGTCGGAGACGAATCGATTTTCTTATAAGTCTCTACCACCATAAAATAACAAATGACTACCCCTCCGATGTGATTTTTTTCAATTAGCCGTTTTGCCAAAAAGTCATGGACAGGAAGATTCCTTATAAATTTCTGCTGTCGAAAAGTAACTCATGACTTCATCATTCCTTGAACCGGAATATGTTTGATAAAAATGGGTTGGTATCATGGGAACATAATTACATAATGTTATAATTGCGAATTACTAATAAATTACTTGTCCTCGAATTGATATTATACATTTTAGTGCTGCACGTAACTTAGATGGTATTTTTTTTGATCCATTAGAACTTTCTCAAGTTTCTGATGTGTCCCGTAGGAATGAATACTCCGGAATACCAATAAATACTTGGTTCCGAGTTGATATCATAAATTTTAGAACTGCACGTAACTTGGTAACTTTTTTGATTCTTTAGAACTTTTTCAAGTTTCTTATGCGTCCCGTAGGAATGAATACTCTGAATTACCTATAAATACTTGGCCTCGAATTGATATCATAAATTTTAATGCTGTACGTAACTGAAATGGAAACTTTTTCAATTCATTTAGTCATTCCTCCTTTATAATAAGATGAGAAGAATAAGGCATCGGTTTTTAAAATGTTTTCAAGCGAGATTTTTTGGTTATTCACGTCTGCAATGTTTTCGAGTGGTGTATTTAAGATTTTCTCACATTTCATTTGAATTTTTTTTCCACATTACAAAATAATTACAGATTCACAATTTTTTTTTTTTATATAATGTTTTTTGCTAATCTGTAATTTTTTTTCAATTGTGTTGAAATCATTTTCAGTAAGGTTTATGAATTTTTTTATGGAATTTTTTCGACACTTGTTTTATGGAATTTTTTTTACACTTTTTTTTAAAGGAATTTTATTACACTTCTTTGATATCATCAGGAAACAAGGGACCACCAATGTACTTGTCCCGACCTTTTTTTCCCTAGGGGAATTTTTGGGTTTGATATCACGGCTTTTTTCTCAAAAATTCCTCAACCTTTTTATGATGGATATAAGATTTTTGTTTTAATTTCCATACCTAACGTAAAAATGGTATATTACGAACTTTTTTCCGCACCACTACAGGGGGAGAGTTGCAGGCGCGTTTTTTAAAACATGGTATCCCCAGAAAAAGAATACACATCTCACCGCTTGCAAATTCGTTGCTAGTTCATCCGTAGTTGGACCGTCTATGCAAGTTGATATAAGTAAAGACTGGGGTTATCGATGAGATTCAAGTTAACGTTCTACATTAAAGGATGAAAATGATCAATGAAAAAACGTTACTTTGGAAAAATATGGGAGAATCTTGATCTTTGGGCGATATATGAACTTCGGCTTGTAACATCCAATTTCAGGATAAAAACTCGTTTTTCCACTAAATTGGGAGTGAAAAAACAGTGCTTTGGTTTTTATTCCGGGCAATGAGGATTTTTTTCTGCAACTTTAATTCCTTTTGCTCCTTTGAGATGGAAAAGCATAAGGGAATCTCGATTTTCAGCCAAGATATGAATTTCAGCTTGTAACATCCAATTTCAGGATAAAAACTCGATTTTGCACGATATTGTAAGTGAAAAAACGTTACCTTGGTTTGTCTCCAGGGCGACTAGGATTTTTTCCCTGCAACTTTAGTTTCTTGTGCCCCTTTAAGACGGAAAAGCATGGGAGAATCTTGATTTTCGAGCGAGATGTGAATTTCGGCTTGTAACATCGAATTTCAGGATGGAAACGCATTCTTTCACGAAATTATTTTTAAAAAATATTAATTTTACTTTTTATCAACAATGAGGTAAAGTCTTGATATTCTTCATTACCTTTGAAGGAATACTATAAGAATAAGAGGTGTTAGTTCTTCTCATATTTTCATTGAATTTCAGAGAGTTATAGCAGTATTTTATAGATACTTCGAAACAACATGTTCGGCAATGCGGACAAATTTAAACCAGAATCCTGCCTTAGAAATTAAAATAAGTTATCAAAACAGTCAATTGAGGACAATTGTATCAGTTGCGTTAGTCTCGCACAAATCTCAATGCAATCAGAACAATAGCGACCATGGAAGGAACTTATTGAACTCAAAAAATTTTTCAATTTATTATGCCGAATCGAAGCCAAACATATGGAACACATGTATGGAAATGTTGCACATGTCGCTTGACAAAATTTTTTAAGTTTATATCCATCTGCTGCATTCCGATGATACATATTTTGATTCTTTTAGAAAAAGAGAGCCCCCGAAGACTTGCTGAAACTGATTTTTTAACCCTTCGTGTGTCTTCCAATTTTCACTATACACGGTGTGAACACTGACCCTTTTAGGGAACAGTCGATTTTTCAAAGCTTTCTAGGCTTTCGAAAAATCTGAAAAAATTCTAAATTACTTCTTGAAGTGTCTACTACATGGCTTAGTGGTTGTCAAAGTCAAAAGTTCAAACCCGTTGTCAATAATAATCGAAGAATAGTCGAAAAAGTGGAAAAAACAGATTTTCGTTAAAAAATTCGTAACTTTACAATAAATGAATTTAAAAAAAAAACGGTTATAGGCTTTTGTAGTTCAAACTATGACCTTTCAAAAGAATATAGTGTCTTTTGCTTGGGCTCCAAAAAGTTGAATTATTCAAGCACCTGAAAGTGGGTAATATTTCTCGGATTTAGGCTTGTTATAAATGAACGGAACGACAACTATTTGGCACAAAGTGAGTTTTTATTATTGAAAAAAGATATTGTATCAAATATTAATGATACTGCGTCAAAAAAAATAAAAATTTACATTGCGCAATTAAAACAAAAGTGCGCCCGGTGGTCTTCACACACCGGCTTTCCGCACGATATACAACCGAAAATTGTTTTTTTATTTTTTTTCCAGTCACAAGCTGAACATCGTTTACGTTTTTCCAGTTTTCCCGTCGTTTTGATGTCCCCTCCATTCGTCCATGATGTCCCCTCCTTCCAAAAGCAAAAAAAAACGGCATCCACTTACCTTCGAAAATGCCAACGCCGTGTGTACTCTGACCCTTTTAGGGGACGGCCGTGACTTTGACTGCGTGGCGTTTGCAGGTAAACTGCCAAACCCGCGCGCCCTTCGGGCCTTTAGCCCCCACTAGTCCCTAGATTTTTTAGGGGGGGTAGCCAAACCCCGCCTTCTATTCATGAGAGAGAAATTTCAATTTCAAATTTCGACTGTTCCTTTAAAGACCCACAAGACACACGAAGGGTTAATTCATTTTGCCAAAATAGAAGTCAAAGGGTGGAAAAACATGACACTGGATCTAACAAAATTGAAAACATTTTGATTTTCATCGTGTTCTGAAGCCAGAAATATGTATTCCATCCGAAAATGTGCATCTGATGATTTTTGTGATGATATTCAAAATTCATAACACTACAATCAATGATCAAAAATGGAAATATATACAATTAGCACACATGTCAGTTAACAAAATTGTCAAAGTTTGCAGGTATTCGCTGCATTCCATATATCTACATTTTGATACAGTAAAAAAGTACCCGAAGGCTTTTCAAAACTACTTTTTGAATTTAATATACCAGAACTAAAGACGAAGAGCGAAGAAATACACCGCACTTCAAGCTCAACGGAAATGAGTAGCCATAGACTTTTGTAACAAATTTTTCAATTCATATGACACAGTCGGAGCCTAAAAGTGGAAATACTTGATACACAAGCCGCTTCACAGAAATTTCAAAGTTTGTAGGTATCCACTGTATTCCAATGAATCGAATTTTGATACCATCAGAAACAGAGCATCAAAAAACTTTCTGAAACAACTTTTTCAAATATATTATGAGAAAAGTAAAGTAAAAAACAGTAAAGCATAGTGCACTTTAGACCCAACAAAATTTCAAAGTTTTTAATGTATTTTTCTTAAGGAGTTTCGGTACAAAAGGCAAAATGTTAAGAAATTGATGAAATTTGGTGATACTTTTGATTAACATCAAGTACGAAAACACATTTTTTTTCAAAATTTGCTTCTACTTAGTTATCGAGTTATTACGCATTAAAGCATATTTCTTATGCCCGGAATGTATACCTATATATATAGAAACGCTATACTTATACACGTGAACTTTAGTTTTCAATTACTCGATAACTGTGGAGAATTAAAAGCTGAAAAAATTTGTATTGTTAAATTTGGCACTAATGAATATGTTTACCAAGTTTTATAAAATTCTGAACTTTTTGAATTTTTTTATGTCTTCAACATGGTTTAGCATAGCAACATTGTATCGCTTGTACGGAACCCCTTAAGATTTTTGAGACAAAAATTCTGATTTTATCCAAAATCGAGCAGCGGAAGACTTCTTATAATAAATTTTCCAATCCATAATGCCAAAATTAGAAAGAAAAAGTTAAAATCTATGGCTCATGTGTCGCTTCATGAAATTTTCAAAAGTTGTAGGTATTCGTTGCATTCCGATGACAGAATTTTTCATATTATCAGAAAAAGTGTATCCGAAGACTTCTTCCAAAACATCTTTTTGTATTTATTATACCACCAATAAAATAGAAAAATAAAAAAAAACATACATAGTGCACTTCAGCCCCAGCAAAATTCAGAAAATTGGGATGTATTTATTGCATTCCGGCGACAGAACGACCATGACTCATATGGCGCTTTACAAAGTTTTCAAAAGTTGTAGGTATTCTTGACATAACGCATTTCAGTCCAACGAAATTGGAAAATTTTTTATCTATCCATTCCGTTGTCAAGCCAAAAATATCCATCCTATCCAAAAATGTGCCTTCGATGACTTATTTTTATAATTATTTTTCAAACTCTTATTACTACAATCAAATCTGAAAAGCGGAAATACTTAGCACACATGTCGCTGTAAAAATGTCCAAAGTTTGCAAGTGTCCGCTGCATTCCATTTGTCTAGTTTTTGATACTAATAGAATTAAAACAGCAGAAAACCATTTGAAAAAACTTTTTTCAATTCTTCATGCCAGTACTAAAGAGAAAAAGCAAAAACCACAGCGTACTTCAAGTCCAACAGAATTCAAAACTTTTTCAGGCATCGATGAGGTTTCAAAGACAGCAATTTTGATTCTAGCTGTTCAAGAACAAGCCGCTAAAGACTTTTATAACAAGTTTTCCAATTCATGTGTCACAGTTGGAGCCGAAGAGTGGAAATACTTGGTACTGTTACGTCGCACGTTTGAATACCCGGATTTTGTTGATTTACTTAGACGCGCGTAAATTTTATCGATGAACTAAAGCACAGTTACATGGAGCTACGGGGTTACTTTGCCGTCGGCAACTCCAACAAATTGAACGAACGAATTATCAACGAATTTACACGGGGAAGCGACGCGTAGGATTATTTTGGATCCTGCGTTTAGAAGGGTGAGATCTTCCCCTCTAGGACCAGGATCCTGGTGCGCGAGACAGTTTCCAGGTGACGTAAAAATATGAAGAAAATCACTTACCAGTTTTTGGAGAACGGTCGGATTACAGGTGGAAGGTGATGCTCGGTTCGTTGCTCGGTGTTGTTTTTGAATGAAACGCCAGGTTGATGAAAAACTCGGGTCGATCGTCTTTTAATCGAGCCACAAATTTGGTCTGGTTCCAATAATTCGGAGAACCGTCGCTGTTCGGTTAAATTTGGTAGAACGTCGAAGATTTTGTAATTACGATGAAGATGACGGATGTTTGGACGCTTTCGCGAGGACGGGTTTTTGATAAATAATTCGTACGATATTTCACCTTTTGATTTAAAATATATATTGTTACACCCTTTTTTGAAATACGCGAAATTGAAACGATTTTCGTTTATTTTTTGGAATAATATTATTTTTCGATTTTTGATTGTTGCACCCCCTTTTTTGAAGTGCGCGAAATTAAAACGATTTTCGTTTATTTTTTTTGGGAATAATATTATTTTTATCGATTTTTAAGTCACGCGGGATGAACTCTCGGACAACCGACGGGCCCCGCGCGAACAAGGAGAGATCGAGAACTGACGAGCGCGTCAATCTTGCGCTCTCAAAAGAAATTAATCTCGCGAAAAACACCCTGAGTGTATAGGTGTATCATTGATAGTCGACGGACACACACTTGTGTTTTCGTTCGCGTGGCTCGGAGGTGTAACGAGACTCCCTTGATGAATAAGCGCTTTCGCGCTTACATTCTTATGCGTAAGTACAAAGTTTCTTTCTATCGTGCATTACTTTTTATATAATATATTTCGATTTGTAATTATTGGCTAACCAATCGATGTTGGTTAACCATTAATTTTACATTACCCCGTTTTAATTTGTGTCTAAGCTAAGTGTGGCTTATGATAACATCAACAATTAGTTAACTTTTAGTTAATTGATTGTTGATTAATTAGCTTAATGTTGATTAATTATTGTTGATATATAAGTTGATTAATTAGCTTAAATTAATTAGCTCATTAAGTAAATTAATTTACTTAATGAATAGTTAATCTTTAGTTAGTTGATTGTTGATCTGACAAATTATCCCCTTTTTAATGTTTTCTTTTCCCTCGTGCAGTTGTTTTTCTTTCGGATCGGCGTACGCGAGTACGTTCGACAAATGGGTAAGTAAGATTGTTATGAAAATAATTAATAATTGTTTGTGAAGTTTAAGTGAATGATCGTTTTGGCTAGTTAATTTGACTGTACGTAGGATTAACTTTAAGGACGACTGTATTGTTTTTCGACAGATTGCGCCAACGCCGGATGGAGGTATCGGGTAACGTCTCCGAGCCTTTGCTGATAAGGGCGGTCAGCAGAGCGTTTCTTAACTCCGTGAGAGAAAAATTATGACGACTCGGTGTATTCTTATATACTGGACTTTGCACCGGATGTAACCAAATAAACGGATTAATAATTGTCAAGAATAAACAATATACAATATTGGGCCGTGAAAGTGCTCCCTTTGGTTTCCTTTTTTCTTTTTATCTAGGTAACGACGACTAACCAGCAACGAGGGGTAGACCCTAGGACGTAACACCTCCCCGGAGAAGTTCGAAGCCTAAGGTTGAACAGGCTGAGAACCGGCCGTTAGGCGATCCAACAGGACAGGGTCTACGCCGGAAAGCCTTCTTCTTGATGGTGTTGGTCTCGGTTCCTGAGATATGACCTCCGTAGGTTCTTGGGGAACGATCTCTGTGGTAGCTTGCCCTTGAGGCACTCGGTATTCGTTTTCGCGTTGACTGTTTCTTTTGTAATGACGTGTGATTAGTAGGTGAGTGATGGAGTTCCAAACTGCCCCGACGAGCATGACGCTCCATCCGTAAAGAGAATGCAGGGTATATCCTTGAATGATTATATCGATGATTGCTTTGATGATTGTAAAAATAAATGCGATTGCGAAGAAACCTGCGCTTATTATCCCGAATTTTTCCAGCCCATGCCAAAATTTGTGGATTGTACTATCTGCCAATTGTTCTATTGTCTCCGAGTTTAAAAGGTTGTGAAGAGCGATTGAACCACTTGCAACGGAATAGCCAGCTGATCCGCGAGCGATTGTGTTGAGTAAAGCAGCTTTTTCGGCGGGGAACATAATTCGATCTCTGAGTTGGTTGATTTCTTCCAGCGTATAGATTCCGGATGCCGCCAGATCACCGATCGGATTGTATTTCCAGGTAGGTTGTGAAGTTGGGAGAAGTTCCTGTGGTGTTGGTACAGGTACCCCTTGCGGACTGAAGCGATACCACTGATTATCGATGTAGTAGAGAGCCGGAAGTAGCGGGTCGCATTCTATTTGTGTCCCAGTTTTTAGGAGGATTTTAGAAGTTGGCGATAGGAACAGAGATTTATTTTGATGAATTACCGGAAGTTCGTTGTAGCATTCTGTAGTTCGACGGACGCTACAGTCAACGGGAGTGCATTTAATGATATGGGCGACTTCTCCGAGTACGACGGCCATGTACCCATGGGTTTTCATAATGGTTCTTGCGAATTTTTCCGGGAACATGGAGGCAGTGTTCAAGGCATTTTGGATGACTTGCCTCTCCAAATTGCACCGTTGAATTACCACGTCCCTGTATAGGTTTTGCAACTGTGTCCGAATATGTTTCTCGACGTAGATAAATTTTGAATTCATATAAGAGAATATATCCAAATTGTTGACAGAGATTTGCTTTTTCTCGGCAAACGTTTTTCCTTTCTGAGTTTCCAAGATGTATAATTTCGGGTGTTCTGTACGGATCAGAGTGTAGCCACAAAGGTGTTTCTCGGATCTGGCTGCCAATGCAAAAGTAGTTTCGTGGGTTGTCAATGAAAAAACATCCGGATTGTTTGTAGCTGAATCAGGGTTCTGATATTTTGTTGCGATTCCCTCGAAAAGGACGTCGTATCGATTGAACTGACACGAGTCGGCTGGTTCCGTCGTCCAAAATGCTGAGTTTCCTTCCACGTCCATACACGTACCGTCGGAAAGGGAACATTGCGTTCCTGATCGAAGTAGAATTTTGTTGTTGATTAAGTTCACATCGGCTTGATAATTCGTGACCACGATTTTCACTGTCGCCTGGATTATGACACCGTCCCAACTTCCAAATGCGTCGCTATATTGTGTACCTTTGCAGCGGCCATTGTTGGTAAGTGACCCCCCGAGTATGATGGCTCGATTCGTTGTGCTGTTTCTTCGTATTCCGACTATGACGCTCGAAGGACTAAGCTGGAGAATTCCCGTTTCTTGCAAATTTTGACAACCACGTTCGTCTAGCTCGTGGAGATAGTTTTGACGGCCATTTTGCACGATTGACACGTGTGAGCTCATTCCGCAATAGTAGATGGTCCTATCGATCTCGACGCGGCACTGAATGATTTCTGCATGAGAGAAATCCGACAACTGGAGCAATTGGATGTAGGTTTCCGTTGATGATGGAACGTCGAGTGGGGCGATGCATTCCCCCACGTTATTCAAGGAGACAGTCGTAATGTTGAGGTTCGGCCCACCACAATCGTAACCCAAAAGGCAGCGACCCTCTCGGATAAGAAGGAAGGCGAATAGAAGATGGAGCATGCTCTGTAAATAAGAGGATACCCTGATTATTAATCAAGAGGGAGACGGGTACCTCTTAATTTGTTTGCGTGTACTAGCCGTGGCTTTCCTTTATACAAGATTTTCAAATTCCCGCCGGACAAAATTTCGATGATTTCGCAAGGCTCCGTATATTGATCGGTGAATTTCCCTTTGCAAGGCTCCTTCAGCATCAATACTACGTCGCCCACGTTAAAATTTTGTGGGTTTATTTTTTGGTCGTAATAGCGTTTAGACCTTTCTTTCGCTGCGATAAGATTCTCGCGGGCAAGACCTTGGAGATGGTCGATGGTGATGTAGAGATTTTCGAGGTATTCGGCATACGTCGGATCCAACTCTTCCTCGATGTGCCTGTGCGCAGATGGAAGTCTTGGCAAATGGCCATAAACAAGCTCAAAGGGGGTAAATTTGGTCCCCTCGTGCTGGCTAGTATTATATGAAAACATACATTTCTTCAATAATTCGTCCCATTCATTATTTTCATCTATAAATTGTTTGATGTACTCCGCGAGAACATGGTGGGAGCGTTCAATCGACCCGTTACTTTGGGGATGGAAAGCGGTAGTCTGATACAACTTTATACGCCAAATTTTTGCTACAGCTTTCATTAAGCTAGAAAGAAAGTTTCGACCTTGGTCGGTCAGGATAGCTTTTGGAGCGCTATATTGGCAGATGAAGTGATCGATAAATGCGTCGGCGATATCGACGGCCGTCGACCTTGCTAGCGGGGCAGCTATTGACCATTTTGTTAGGAGATCCTGCATCGTCAGGATATATGAATTTCCCCGACTAGTGGTTGGAAGCGGCCCGACGATATCCATTGAAATTTTATCAAAAGAACGCCCCGGAGTGTCGGTAATGACCATTGGTTGTTTAGTTTTAACTCTAACAAGTTTTTTCAGTTGACAATTTCGGCATCTAGCGATGTATTCTTGTATTTGTGATTTCATGTTCTCCCAATAAAAATTTTCTCTGACTCGCTTGTAGGTTTTGTTTACCCCTTTGTGTCCACCGACCGCAGAGGCGTGCTTTTCAATGATTATCTCGAGACGTTCTTGTTCTGACGGGAAACGGATCATTTGGTGACAAATGGTTAATACAATCGCTTGGTCTCTTAAAATTTGGGTGAGTCGTTTTTTGACGTCGCCCCAGTTCAGTCCGCCGATTAAATTTGTTTTTGCGATATTAATAGCATTTATGTTCTCTTCCCGAATAACGTTTCGCAACGACTCGAAAGAGTCTCCCAAATCGTCCAAAGAGATGTTTTCTTTCAGATGGAATACTATTGGTAATGCGATTATTGCATGCCCTTTTTCTCTAAAAACTTTCGCTCTAAAAATGGTAATATTTTCGAATTTGGGGAACCTTTCGAGAGAATCCAATTCTTTTGCACCGCTATCGAGAGGGTGGCCTTGCCTAGTAATGAAAATTATTTTGTTTCCCTTTTGCATAGAAAGATTGTCCCGAATTTCTCGGACTGACAAAGCGCCTTCGATAGGGTGCTCGGAATCGTCTGGGGGGTTTTGATTGGGAACCCCAGGGTCTATCAAAAGATCCGTTTCCTCCTCAGAGTCGTACTCGTCAGATAATGAAATTTCTTCCGATACTAGCTCATCTTGCCCTTCGTTTGCTTCGAAGCCCTCGAAATAATCGTCAAACTCGAGGGAAGAATCGTCGTTTAAAACAATAATTGGTGGACCTGGCTCAATAGCGATATCTTCGGGTCTTTCACCGGTTACGTCGATATCGTCACAGTCGCCAGGAACACGTGTCGCGCAACGTGGTAACCCTTGTTTGACTGAATCTTTAAGTTTTTTATTTTCCTGATTTTGATCATTTAAATCGACTGGGGCCCGATTGTCGGGAGGCGAGTTTCCTAACATCGACTCGTCGATAAGGTCTTCTCGTGATCCCCCTATACTCGGGGAAGGCTCAGTCGTAATTTTCCTCTTTTTACTCTGAGGTTTCATGACTTCAATATTTGAGCTTGTATGCTCTTTTTGTTCAGGTTGGACGAGGGATCTAAGAAAGTGTTCGTGATTGGGTGCCGACGGAGGATCGGATGGTGGGTTTGAGACAGGGACTTCGTTTTTTTTTCTAAGCCGGGTCAGCGGCCTGAAAGTTCGCTCGCTTGACGATGTGCCAGGCATGAGTTCGTCGTCGGATTCGTCGGATTCGACTAGGTTTTTCCTCTTTTTAGGATTGTGAGTGAGAATTAAGACAGTTTTTGTTTCGGGAGGATTTCGAGAGAGCGCGTCAGCATTGCTGTTAACACTCCCCGGTTTATATTGAATTTTGTACTCGTAATTTGCCAAGCTTAAGCGCCAATGGACCAGACGATTGGCCGGATCCTTGACAGAGTGTAACCATACTAAAGGCTGGTGATCGGTAAGTAACTTGAATTCGCGACCGTAGATGTACGGTCTGAAGTGATTAACACAATAGACGATGGCGAGACATTCTTTCTCTATGACTGAGTAATGCAATTCGTGTTTGTTTAGTGTCCGGGAGGCATAAGCGATAGGCTTGTCTTTGCCGATGTCCCCTTGAGAAAGGACTCCACCAATGGCATGATTTGAAGCATCGGTTGTTATATTAAACGGCTTTGAGAAGTCGGGATACTGTAGAATTGGTTCTTTGCAAAGAGCCTCCCTCAGCGTATCGAAAGCTTTCTGTTGGGATTCGGTCCATTTGAATGGAATTCCCTTTTTCAAGAGGTTTGTAAGAGGCTTGGAAATGCCTGAAAAATTCTCGATAAATCGGCGGTAATAACCGGCTAAACCAAGAAACTGTTTAATTTTCTTTTGGGTTGTGGGAGCTGGATAATTCTGAAGAGCTTCGACCTTTTTTGGGTCCGGTTTCACCCCTTGATCACTGATTACGTGACCTAAGTAACCAACCTCACGGCGAAGAAATTCGCATTTGTCTGGTTGGAGGTGGAGGTTAGCTTTCCGCAACCGGAGGGCCAATTTTCCGAATTTCGTTTTGTGTTCGCCTAGAGACCTTGCGTAAACGACAATATCGTCTAAATAGACGAAAAGCTCGGCCCCTTGGAGCCCAACCAATACGCGATCCATCAACCTTTGAAACGTTGCGGGCGCGTTTTTTAATCCAAACGGCATGCGGTTGAACTCATAATGCCCAAATGGCGTTGAAAATGCGGTCTTATGTTTATCTTTGGGGTCCACTTTTATTTGATGGAAACCGCTAGCGAGATCGAAAACGGAGAAATATTTGGCGCTTCCAAGTTGGTCGAGAATTTCGTTAATTTGAGGAAGCGGGTATGCGTCACCGATAGTCTTCTCGTTAAGATTTCGGTAGTCAATTACCATCCTCCATCTCTTATTCCCGTGCGAGTCCGCTTTTTTCGGCACAATCCACAACGGCGAACTAAACGGAGATAGCGACGGCGAAATGACGTTATTTTTTACCAACTCCCCGACTTGTTTGGTGATCTCATCCTTATGCATGGGGGGAAATCGATACTGACGGGTGAAAACGGGTTGGTCATCCACAGTGGAGATTTTGTGGTGAAAATCTGGTACGAACTCAAGAGGTTCGTTAGGTAGTTGGAACAGATCGGCATTGTCTACGATTATGGAATTTATGCTTTCTTTTTCCTCTGGGTTGAGGTGTTCTAAACGCAGTAGCTTTTTTACTTCTGCTACTCTATCGGATTTTTGAATTTGAAAGACGTTTTTCACGTAACACCCAGGTTTCGAATTACCGTCACATTGGTACTCGCAAGTGCGTTCTATTATAGTCTTTGGTTCGTAACCGTCTGGAAATGCTTCGTTAAAATCTGTAGCTTCTACAAGAAATGCTTCGTCTACGTTTTCATATTCTTCTACAGTGACAGTCGGGATTTTCACCAACAAATCTTCGAGGGTGGAGTTGTGGATAACCAACTTCGTTATTCCGTGTCGAGTTACGGCAACAACTTGGCCACAATAAATCCCTGCCCCGAGGTCGAGACGAGGAATATAGCCAATTTTCACCTCAGGATTTTTTACTCTAGCGAAACCGATGGTTTTGGACCTTTTGGCGAGGAAAATACTGTCGCAATCCTTGAAAGGGAAAATCTGGCTTCCCCAAGTGAGGAGCCTTTTCGACCAATCCAACGATGCCTTATTTTGGGCGAGAAATTCCGCCCCAATGAGTGCGTGTTGGGGAGTCGGGAAATCGTCTCCCACAACGTGAAAAATTGTTGAAGCTCCACACAAATTGACGTTTATCCACCCGTATGTGGCAACCGATTTTCCCGCAATGCCGTTAAGTTGGATCTTTTCTCTTTTATCTATAGCCAAAGGGTCGGAAACAATGGAAATTTTTGCGATATTGACTTCCGCACCGGAGTCGATTAGAAATTCAGTGAGGCCACTCAGTTGAGGGCAATCGAGGGTGACGGAAGGTGACTTTTGGATATTGTTCAAGCAGAGGTTGATGGCGCGGAGGGGATCACCTCCACCATGCTCACAGGGCGAGATATCTGTTCCCCCAACGTGCCCTGTTCCGTTGGGCGGGCCAACTCGTTTTTTGCAAGGTCGTTTTGTTTCTTGTAGCATTTTTCTTCGACGTGCCCTAATCTATCGCAATAGGTGCAGTGAGGCCTTTGTCTATTATTGTAGTTGTCATAATTACTGTTCCAATTAGAATTTCCATTATTACGATTATAATTATTCCCGTTACGGTTATTATCGCGCTTTGGTCGCTTCTCTGGGAATTTCTGCCAACAATTTTCGGACTCGTGGCCTATCTTGTTACAGTGGCTACATGGTGACTTTGACGCGAAAGCGGCCCTTATGTTACGCGCTGGAGGAGGTTGATTTGACAATTTCGTGAATCTTTGGTCGATCGAAATTTCTTTCTCGACCCCTATGGCCTTCGCGAAAAGTTCCTCTAAGCTACGATAATGTTCTTGGCGAACGCGAATACGAAAATCAGGCGGTAGCCCTTTGATGAAACTATCCATCGTATCGCTTTCGCACTGAGCGCGATGTTCCGGGTTAAGTGGGCCCCAAGTTTCCGTGTCCATTTCGAGGATTTCAAAATGCAAATCTTTTACGCGACTTATGTATTGAATTATATTTTCCGACGGCAATTTCATTATCGATCCCAATTCACCGCGGTATTCGTTAACTGATTTTGATGAACCGAATAATAGTTTTAATCGATCGATAAATTCTTTGATTGAGTAAGAGTTGTCATCCTCGAAAGCTATTTGAGCGTGTCCTTTGAGTTTGTTCCTGAGAAGCAGGAGCAGCGTCGGCTCGTGGTGTGAGCCAAAGAGGCTACGAACCTTTTGACAAGCCCGGATAAATCGCAAAACGGGATAATTATACCCCGTGAAAATTGGCACCGACTCGAGCGCGTCTTTGTACTTAATGTTAGGCAAGTTAATCGAATTTTGCAGGTTACCGGAATTTTGCGAACTAATCGGATTTTGCGAATCGGTTTGGTTTTGTGCGTTTGCATCTCTCGAGGTTTGGCTTCGATAGTTTTCGTGAGGATTATTAACCTTCGCATTTTGGTTGGGCGAGGGGTTTATCGCGCTCGATTCACCCCCAACATCCGCCATGAACATCGCAGCTCGCGAACTCGGCCTATCAGTTTTCAAATTTTTTATTTCGCACATAATTCTGTCGAGATTTATTTGCATTATCTTACTCGCGTTTTGCTGCTCATTAATTACGTCTAGCAAATATTTGAATTGATTGTTTTGATTATCTTCCTTTTTTTCAATTTCGTCCTCGTCGATGACAGCCTGGAGGGATTCAAACTGTTTCACTACGTCTCTCCTCTCTTCCTCGAGAACTTCCTCTTTATTTTGCAAACGACGTTCTTTTTCAACTAATTCGCGTTCTTTTAGCAGTAATTGTTCACGGAGAACCTTCAATTCCTCAGAAGTTAGGTCCATTTTGTTCAGGAATCCTTGACGGATAAACGCTTTGGTTTTGTCGAATTTTATCCGATAAATACAACCGAATCTCGTTAAAAGGAATGGAAGGACCGTAAGTCAGTTTTGAGTCGGTCAAATGTAATCACGATTTATCAAAATATTTTTATTTTATTTTATTCAATTTTTGTTTTGTTTTTTTTTTTTTTTTTTTTTTTTTTTTTTTTTTTTTTTTTATTAAAATATATATTTTTTATTTTTTTTTTTAATTTTTATTATAATTATTGTTATTATTATTATTATTATCACCCACTTTTTGTAACGAAAGAGAAACGAGCAATCACGATTTCTAGTTCAGTTTGAAGGTCGAGTAAATATAGATTTCTTTAGCAAAACTTGAAAATTCCGACGTCGGTGGATAATTAAGTAGCTAATTTTAATGTTACCCGATAAACAATAGTTTGATGAAAATACGTTCTTGAGAGAAAAAAAAATCTGATACTCGGAAAAATCGGAGTCCTGACTGATTCTAAATTTGAACAAATATTGATTTATTGACAAACCTCGAGTTTGTTAATCCAGAAGCGGGTACTGAATAAATAAGTTAGTTTCGGCAACATTTATTATAACGGATTATTAAGAAGTGTACTCTCAGTGAAGTCGTTATTTGGAAGTTAGGAAATTTTCAGTCTTCTATTATCTACGAATTTTGGATATGTATATATTTTGTTTGCGGAATCACACGCGAATGTCACCAGTAACTAACCTCGTGACCTATCCCACCGCTGCCACCAGAAAATAGATAAACCTGTTACGTCGCACGTTTGAATACCCGGATTTTGTTGATTTACTTAGACGCGCGTAAATTTTATCGATGAACTAAAGCACAGTTACATGGAGCTACGGGGTTACTTTGCCGTCGGCAACTCCAACAAATTGAACGAACGAATTATCAACGAATTTACACGGGGAAGCGACGCGTAGGATTATTTTGGATCCTGCGTTTAGAAGGGTGAGATCTTCCCCTCTAGGACCAGGATCCTGGTGCGCGAGACAGTTTCCAGGTGACGTAAAAATATGAAGAAAATCACTTACCAGTTTTTGGAGAACGGTCGGATTACAGGTGGAAGGTGATGCTCGGTTCGTTGCTCGGTGTTGTTTTTGAATGAAACGCCAGGTTGATGAAAAACTCGGGTCGATCGTCTTTTAATCGAGCCACAAATTTGGTCTGGTTCCAATAATTCGGAGAACCGTCGCTGTTCGGTTAAATTTGGTAGAACGTCGAAGATTTTGTAATTACGATGAAGATGACGGATGTTTGGACGCTTTCGCGAGGACGGGTTTTTGATAAATAATTCGTACGATATTTCACCTTTTGATTTAAAATATATATTGTTACACCCTTTTTTGAAATACGCGAAATTGAAACGATTTTCGTTTATTTTTTGGAATAATATTATTTTTCGATTTTTGATTGTTGCACCCCCTTTTTTGAAGTGCGCGAAATTAAAACGATTTTCGTTTATTTTTTTTGGGAATAATATTATTTTTATCGATTTTTAAGTCACGCGGGATGAACTCTCGGACAACCGACGGGCCCCGCGCGAACAAGGAGAGATCGAGAACTGACGAGCGCGTCAATCTTGCGCTCTCAAAAGAAATTAATCTCGCGAAAAACACCCTGAGTGTATAGGTGTATCATTGATAGTCGACGGACACACACTTGTGTTTTCGTTCGCGTGGCTCGGAGGTGTAACGAGACTCCCTTGATGAATAAGCGCTTTCGCGCTTACATTCTTATGCGTAAGTACAAAGTTTCTTTCTATCGTGCATTACTTTTTATATAATATATTTCGATTTGTAATTATTGGCTAACCAATCGATGTTGGTTAACCATTAATTTTACATTACCCCGTTTTAATTTGTGTCTAAGCTAAGTGTGGCTTATGATAACATCAACAATTAGTTAACTTTTAGTTAATTGATTGTTGATTAATTAGCTTAATGTTGATTAATTATTGTTGATATATAAGTTGATTAATTAGCTTAAATTAATTAGCTCATTAAGTAAATTAATTTACTTAATGAATAGTTAATCTTTAGTTAGTTGATTGTTGATCTGACAAATTATCCCCTTTTTAATGTTTTCTTTTCCCTCGTGCAGTTGTTTTTCTTTCGGATCGGCGTACGCGAGTACGTTCGACAAATGGGTAAGTAAGATTGTTATGAAAATAATTAATAATTGTTTGTGAAGTTTAAGTGAATGATCGTTTTGGCTAGTTAATTTGACTGTACGTAGGATTAACTTTAAGGACGACTGTATTGTTTTTCGACAGATTGCGCCAACGCCGGATGGAGGTATCGGGTAACGTCTCCGAGCCTTTGCTGATAAGGGCGGTCAGCAGAGCGTTTCTTAACTCCGTGAGAGAAAAATTATGACGACTCGGTGTATTCTTATATACTGGACTTTGCACCGGATGTAACCAAATAAACGGATTAATAATTGTCAAGAATAAACAATATACAATATTGGGCCGTGAAAGTGCTCCCTTTGGTTTCCTTTTTTCTTTTTATCTAGGTAACGACGACTAACCAGCAACGAGGGGTAGACCCTAGGACGTAACAGTACACATGTTGCTTCACAGAAATTCTAAAGTTTATAGGTATCCGCTGCATACCGATGCCAGAATTTTGATCCTACTGAGGAAAAAGTACCCGGCGATGACTTCCTGAAATATTTTTTTCAAATTCATTATGATACATGTAGAAAAGAAAAGTGAATGAACATAGAGCACATTGAGTTCAACGTAATTCAGTAATTTCTGTTGTTTCTGTGGCTATTCGCAGACAAAATTTTGAGCGCATCGAACAGTAAGCAGCCAAAGACTTTTTGTAATGAATTATTCATCAACCAATAATTCTACATTATATGAGATGGAAAGTGGGAAGACTCAATGTACTGGTCGCTTCATAGAGTTGTGAAACTTTGTAGGTGCTCGCTGCATCTCACCGATACCAATTTTGATACTCTCAGAAAAAAAGACCGAAGACACCCGAAGACTTTTCAAATCAACTTTTTGAATTCATTATACACAATCGGAGCGGAAAGTGAATAATTGGCATACACTGAACCCAAAACATTTCTTAAAGTTCGGGTGTATCCATTAGGTCACAATGAGAAACAATTTTATCCTGTCAATTAGCGAGCAACTAAAGACTTTTTGTAACAAATCATTCAACTTATGTTGCCGCAGTGAAAGCGAAGAAGTATAAATGCACAGCAATTATATTTTCCAACAAACCTGTGAAACTTTTGGTATTGATACAGTGCGTGTCGATGAGGAAATAAATGGACCAAAAGGCACGACCAAATTGAATTTAAAAAAATATGACAGCTCAATAGATAATAATGACACAATAAATATAATGAGCACACATTCATTTTGATTTTTTATTCCAATTCATCAGTCTATATACAATAATAATTGAGTGCTTTCAAAATAAAATTTCTGATTGGAAGTTTGCACGGACGTACAAATTGATCCTATCAATTCAATGCATGACACTTTTATTCTTACACTGCACTTCGAGATAACTTCATACTCGCATATCCCGCACTGTCCGATAAAACTTTTATAAAATATTACCGAACGTTATATACTAACATATTGCAGGTTATGTTTTATTTCTGTTTTTATACGCGGTAATATTCATCGGTTATTATACGCGACAAAAGTCCGTGCAATAACTATCGTCCTTCAGTGTGAAGAGTTGTTAGGAATTAATAGAAATAACTCAAAGGGAACTCGAAGGGTTACGTTAACACCGTCGACTTTTCACATCGAAATCACCATATACGTCTAATTTTCTTAATTTTATGACACCACACCACCGTTTTTATTGAAGAAAATAGAAATTATGCACTTCATTAGGCGATGAACGTTTTTGTTATTGATCTGACACTTCGTTATGTCGTAAAAATAAAATGAAATGTTGGTGATTTTGATTACATATCGCGCTGACAAGGGAACGCGATAATTAATTTTGACGATGAACGGAAGTTTTTCCGTATTGTGCGCTCTCCAATTCATCGTCTCTTTTTTTATTATTGTTTATTTTGTTTCAGCGTTAAAGTTTATTTAATTAAAATCACACTTCACAAATTAACTAATTCACCACGAATTTATCCAACACACGGTACACACATCGCGAACTTCGCACTGTCAAAACAACATGTAGCCGATCACACTTTTCTTGGTTATAGCGGCGAGGTGTGAGTCTGTGACACCGCCGTGAAGTTAGCCCCGAGGACAAGAGGCCTTTGATGGTGTTATATACAGACACGTCAAAAACTTTAATGTGTTAGTAGTTTTTGCATAATGTTGACCCTGTGCAAAGTTTTTTCTCAGCAAATACGCCACGAATCATGCTGATTTCGGGCTCAATCGAAAGGGAATTTCGTAATTGATCTCCAGTTCAATTTGCAAGGCATCAAATAACTCCTGAGCTTCGTAATTGAACGAAATGACATGCCAAATTTACCCCCACCACCGCGAATCGTTTTATTCAGAGAAAGTATAGTCTCGGCGAGCCTCGGGCCAGCAGACGACAGAGCTGTCAATGTACTTGTCCCGAGACTCTACCGAGTCTCTTGATTCGGATAATTTTGTAATTTTTATAAGTAAAAATCTTACCGCTGCCTTTTGGATTATTGAGTCAATATTTCTGTTTTTATTTCCTCTCAGTTTTTAATAAAAAATTTTCTTTGTTAATCCAAGAGTGAAATTTTCTTACAAAATTGATGATTATTAATTTTTATTATAATTGATTCGATATAAACTTAACTCTTGCCGCAGCCTCTTGGATTAATAATTTCAATAATAAATAAGACTTTTGACTAACTCGGATAATTTTAATCAAACTTGAATTTAAAAAATATTTAATTTAATCAATAAAATAATTCTTCCCTGTTTCTGGCAAGCATAAAGAAATATGGGTAAAAATAAATGTAAGGAAAGCGTGAGTCAGGCTATGGGCTCTAAACGTCTCCGAATGTCGCCGATACCCCTCCGCCACACAGGTAAGGATGCAGACCACAGGCTATGGGATTGAAACGTCACCGAATCGCTCCGATACCCTGGGCATCTGCTGGGTTAGGTAAATTTATGACCACGGGCTATGGGATTGAGGCGTCGCCGGATCGCTCATATACCCCGTGCATCAAAAATTTCGGAAAAGGAAATATAGGTGTGACCCTGGGCTATGGGATTGAAGCGTCGCCGGATCGCTCCGATACCCCAGGCATCGAAGGAATTAGGAAGAAAGGTTTTATGCTTTGCCAGAACCAGGGAGAGAGAGTCTAAAGCTCTTAGTAGGTCCGAGTCAGTCTGAGAAGTCAGAGGAACTGCCCCTAAGAGCGGTCGCGCAGCGACTTTTATACCCCACTTTTCCCTCGCTTTCGATGCGCCGCTTAATTTTAATCTCGAACCCTATACTGCGCATGTTCTATTTTTTCATTCGTTCTGCACGCTCCCCACTACTCATTCACGCTCTCCCATTCGCTCGCCGCTACCCCCACTCTCGCATCCTCGGATGCGCGAAATTTCGCTTTTCATGTTTTTCAGCATTTTTTGTTACATTTTTTGTATCAATAATTTCCAATTATTATTATTTTATCGATTATTGAAGTATTTTTCGCATTAATAAACAATTAAACAATTTTAAAAACAATAAAATGATTACGAGTTTTCTTCTCGAATCGGTCATTGCGCATGCGCTGTAATACGCATTTTTGTTTATTTAAAATTACTCAATTTTATTATAAAATTATGAGTCGCGAATATTTCGTCTCGATTCCTTAATTTTTTTCCGAATTTTAAAGCCTAATTACGTTAATGAGCGATAATTTAATGAAAAGAAATAAGAAAAATGAAAAGAATAATTTATTTGATTTTTTCGACGCTTGGCGGCGTCGGTAACGCTCGCGTCGGTAGTCTCGGCCTTTCGTTGCCGATGCCCAAGATGGCCGCCGCCGGGACGAACGCGCGCGTCATTGTTGTTGTCGGGCGAAAAATGTCGGCGATCGCGCCGTCACGTTGTACTCGCTCGCATTCGGGATCGTAATTCGGGTCGTAGTGAGTGTTTCGTTACAATATATATATATATATAATAGCATTCCCATGAAAAAGAGTAGCAGAGCGTTCCCAAAAAATTCCCCGAAACAGCTGCCTGACCATACAAAAGGTAAACAAAGGAAGCGAAGGTCGCTCAGCCTCTAACGGCCCGAGCCACCTGACCGCATATTGTTCCCGCACTCCAAATGCGATAACTCTGTATATGTGCGATATTTTGAGTTTTCCTTTGGTCATAATATTCTTTTGGTATCATACTTTCGAAATATGTAGTAAAAAAAAATCGATTTTTTGAAAATTCTAAAGTGGTCTCCTGCCTTAAAAAATGAACTTCAAGCTAATTAAGAAATTCTCTTTCGATTGCGCCCAAAATCAGCATGATCGGTCGCGTAATTGCTGAGAAAAAATTTTGCACGGGCTCAAGATTATGCAAAAGTTACTAACACATAAAAGATTTTACGTGTCTGTATACAACACCATCAAAGGCCTCTTGTCGCCAGCTATAACCCATTTTCATGAAAGCCAGTGTCCCGTGATAGCTGCAGAGAGAGCAATGACTACTACGTACACACGGAACTCTTATTCCGGATTAATTAATCGGGTTTATTATACCCGATATATGTATATATTAGGGTGGTCCTTATTTGGGATTGAAATTTTTTTTTTCGAATTCCCCCCCCCCCCCCAGTTCGACTCTAAATCAATAAAAAAGACACCACGAAAAAGCTGGGGTCAGTGGGATGATGGGAAGTGGTGCCGGCAAGCCCGGTCATCGTTTTTATTTTAAATAAATTTGTTTTTGCTTTATTTTGGTTACTATATTTTTCCAATCTAAAAAGCACGTCGAGCTCTTCAACTGTAGTTGAAACCCTTGTCAATCGTCATTAAGAACAATCATTCAAATATTTATTTAACAAATAGTCATTGAAAATTGAAATTGAGTTAAAAGTATTCGCAAATTCTGAGAAGTAAGTCAGTCGTGCGTCTATCTCCAATTTTTTAATTGACTGTCTTGGTCGGTGGTACATTGTTTTCCCGTATGTGGCGCATCGGTCATAGCTCAATCTGTTCTCGATCGCTCGTGTGATTCTGTCGCATAACCTGAAAAAACTACTCCGCGTTTTCCTACGGTTTTTGGAAAATTATTTGATGTTCGTTACATGTACTACTCCAACAAATTCGCACTATCGATTAAGATAGAAGTGATCAATGATCGGTGATAATATAATGTCATCGACACGACCTACATTACGTCAGAACATTTTTTTAATCGGTGATATCACCACGCAAATTATCAAAAAAAAAACTGCCGAGTATTCTCCAAGTTTTGAAAGTTTTATTTTACAATATTTGAGAAATTAAACTATCTTTACGAGAAAGTGCGTGATTGGTGAAAAAAAAAGCGACTATTTTTTGGGAAAAAGCTCGTTCACCCATTCGACAGGAAATTAAAAGGATCGAAAAGTTAGAAAAATTACATGGAGAATGGGGTAAACGAGCTTTTTCGCAAAAAACAGTCACTTTTTTATCACCAATCGCGCACTTTCTCGTAAAGATAGTTCAATTTCTCAGATATTGTAAAATGAAACCCTCAAATCTTGGAGAATACTCGGCAGTTTGTTTCCGATAATTTGAGTGGTGATATCACCGATTGAAAAAATGTTCTGACGTAATGTAGGTCGTGTCGATAACATTTATTGTAACCGATCATTGATCACTTCTATCTGAATCGATAGCGCAAATTTGTTGGAGTATAGTACACATGTAGCAAACATCAAATAATTATCCAAAAACCGTAAGAAAACGCGGAGTAGTTTTTAAGGTTATGTGACAGAATCACACGAGCGATCGAAAACAGATTGAGCTATGACCGATGTGCCAGATACGGGAAAACAATATACCACCGACCAAGACAGTCAATTAAAAAAATTGGAGGTGGGCGCACGACTGACTCACTTCTCAGAATTTGCCAATACTTTCAACTCAATTTCAATTTTCAATGACTATTTGTTAAATAAATATTCGAATGATTGTTCTTGATGACGATTGACAAGGGTTTTAACTACAGTTGAAGAGCTCGACGTGCTTTACAGATTGGAAAAATATAGTAACCAAAATAAAGCAAAAAAAAATTAATTAAAATAAAAACCATGATCGGGCTTGCCGGCACCACTTCCCATCATCCCACTGACCCCAGCTTTTTCGTGGTGTCTTTTTTATCGATTTGGAGTCGAACTGGGGGGGGGGGGGGGGGGAATTCGAAGAAAAAAATTTCAATCCCAAATAAGGACCACCCTAGTATATATACACACCTCATTATAACCAAATCGGAATAAGAGTGCCGTGTAAGCGTAGTGTATGACGTCTACACAGAGAAACGGTTAATAACGGAGTTTTGACAGAATCAAGTGCAGGACGTCCAAAAAATTTCGATTAATGGATTTAATAAAAATAATCAACGGAGATTCTGAGTGAAGTTCTGTAATGATAAAAAGCGAGATTAGCGAGTAAATTGGATAAATTGTGAAAAAAAATGATCTCAGAATCAACCTTTGAACAGACTGGTAAGCATTTTTTTTCGTGATCCTGAGTATTCAAATCTCGCAGTGAACATATTCATTTACAAAATATAAAAATGTAAAATAAAATCAACAGTTATGTGTTATATTCACAAGCTAAAAGTGCGGATTGTAATTATATACAGTTTATATGAACCAAAATATTTGAAAATTTTAGAAAAAAGAAGTGATATCAAATCGCAAAAATCCCCACACGGGGAAAAAAAACGTGGACAAGTACATTGGTGGTCCCTTGTTTCCCTATGATATTAAAAAAAATCCAAAACACCGCTTAGAAAAATACAAAACAAGTTAAGATCTGTTGAAATATACGTGGCCAAATACGGAAAGCTTTACTGCGTTTCAATAAATTTTCAAATACGGTTTGGTGTTGATAGAAAAAATAATAAAGTTCGGAAATTCAACTATGTCACCAACCAAATTGCAAACGTAAAAAAATTAGATTGTAAAAAAATTCTGAACGAAGTACTTGGCAAGGATTTTTCCATGAAATTAGCGTAATGTATAGATCATGATCACGAACTCGCCAAGTATTTCGTTCAGAATTTTTTTACAATCTAATTTTTTTACGTTTGCAATTTGGTTGGTGACATAGTTGAATTTCCGAACTTTATTATTTTTTCTATCATTATCAAACGGTATTTGAAAATTTATTGAAACGCAGTAAAGCTTCCCGTATTTGGCCACGTATATTTCAACAGATCTTAACTTATTTTGTAACTTTTTTTGTATTCTTCTATGCGACGTTTTTGATTTTTTTTCAATATCATAGGGAAATGAGGGACCACCAATGTACTTGTCCACGTTTTTTTCCCCGTGAGGGGATTTTTGCGATTTATGTCTTATTCATGCTTCAAAAATATGTGTATTAATTGCTGGAAATTGGACAAGTATGGATTCATCAAGATTGACAAGGATAGTGAAATGAATGCTGGTAGATATAGAAGAGGATTTGATTCATTCTTAACCATTGATGATAAATGATTGCTCATTGTGATATGCGAGATAGTCTGAGGTCTGACTTGCATGCGTCAACATGAAGAGTAAAGAACTTTTGAGTGAAAAGGCTGTCTTGAGTGAACTTGCTAAGGCAAGCGATGCGATTCGACGGAAACATCGAATGTTGAAAAGCGGTCGTGATACTGTACAGCAGAAAATGTAAGAGGTGTTTAAACCGATCGTCGGACCGTTAGAGGAGCTGGTTTCATATAATAAAAAACCGAAACAAGCAATGAATGATGAAAATGTCAACATTAAGAAGGAGGAGAAGAAGATGAAGGAGAAGAAGGTGAAGGAGAATGAGGAGGAAGAAGAGGAGGAGGAGGAGGAGGAGAAGGAGAAGGGGAAGGAGCCTCAAAATTTCCATGAAGTACAAAACGACATATTTCAAGACATTCCTCCTTCTCCTACCAATGATGAGGATATTTGGCAAGAGGTAATTGCGGATGATGATGGTGATGCAGACGCCTCAACTAATGATAAAGATGATGAAGATAGTGATGAAGCATCTAGAAATGTCGATGACCAGATACGTGAATATTTGCGTCTACTGCGAAGCAATAAAAAAATAAGATTGGATGTCTTGTATGGGATGATGAACCTTGCTCAAAATAGATTGATGATTGGCAACTCACCGATTCATTTCGAAACTAATCATATTTATGTTGGTGATGAAAAGTATCCGAAAGGCATTGGCCTGGTCGAGTTGTTGTTTATAAAAGAACCCGAGCTCAAGTATTTGACACCGAACGATTTGGAGAATTATCAGAAAATTGTTATTACAACGAATGTTCATAGAAAAAATTATAAACGTCATTGTGCAGTACGTCAGGATAAGAATTATAAAATAAAAAAATTATATATCAAAAATGCTGGGTAAGCATGGTAGACATAGTGGTGATGGTATGCTCAAGTATAAGGCAACTCGAAAAAACACATCATTTGACTATGTTTATTGGGATGATCCGAATGAGCTAGTGGACCGTCTTCGTCTACTACTCGCATCACAAGCTGCTGGGAACTCCTCCCATTCCAACGAGATTATATCAATTATTGAGGAACTGCGTGAAGCGAAAATCATTTATTGACACATGTGAGTCGGGATTTTCATACATTACGAACATGACAGTCGATGTGTTTGGACGACGGTTGAATACGAGTGGTGTGGGTCCTCCGGGTAAACCAGGCGTTGGATTCATGACTACGGCAGATGGTCATTTTAATTAAGAACGAAGACGACTGGGTAATGTTGGTGACCCACTACAAGCAGGGGATGTTGTAACACTTGGTGTGTTGGTCTCTCGCGTTAATACCTTCACTAGGGTGATTCGTTTCAGGGCAACTTTTTTTTTTCAACCCATCGTGCCCGAAAATCTTTAGTTGATGCCCAAAAACGAAACCTCGCGAAAGGGGAGCGCTGTCAAAAAATATTTAGAGGTCGCGAATCGAAATTAAAGGTTTCCCATTTGATTAACATTGAAAAAAATGTTGTTCTCATTATTATTGGTACCATTCTGCGAATTTTGATGTGGCAATTTTTTCCAAATGGTTTTTCGTAGGAAATTTGATGCTCTACAATAAAGTCCATTGGACCAAGTATGGAAATTCAATATTTCCCGCGGTATCATTACTAGAAGTGAAAATTATATGAAAATATCTATTAAAACAGCTGTAACGCCCAGGTTATTGAGTATATCAAAAAAATTCGAATGAAAACTTTGTAGAGTAACACGTTTGCTACAAAAAAGTCATATAAGCCGAGACTGTATATTCAACTCTTTCCGAGTTATAGGTGATTAAAGAGAATTCAAAAAATATTTTTTTGTTTAATCCAAACGAATTCCATTTTTATGAGATTAAGTATGTAAATAATGCAACAAATGTCAAAAGACATTTGTTGAATGGTTTCTGTGACGATTTTTCACCGGTTTGCAAAAATTTACATTACTTTCAAAAATTTTACGCTGCGTTCAACCCGGTTCTACGAAATTTGTTTTATGCAAGGGAATGCGTCCACTTTCCGTTATTCCACTCATGAATGTTCATTTAATTTGCACCACGCACGGAGAGGATAAAAAAATGGAAACTTCCAGCAATGGAAACCGGAGACGACCTTGAATGTTCAGAAATTTTCACAGTGCAAAGGATAAATTTTCATAAAAATGAAATAAAATTTCTTGTGATATGCAGGGGATTTTATTTCATTTTCATGAAAATTTACACTTCGCGCTGTAAAAATTTCTAAGCATTCGAGGTCTTTCCCGGTTTCCATTACCGTAACGATAACTTTTACCATTCAATTTGCTCCGCGTAATAGTTTGTTTGAATTTATCCTCAAACGGTAGAAATATTAAAAAATCGGATTTGAGATTGTAAACCACTGACAGAATCCCGAAACGTTGAAATACGAAAAATTGTTCTTCCTATATTTGACACGAGCAGTGCCACTGTCGCATCGATGGTGGCATGCCTGGTACTACCACTACCATGCGACGGTAGCGGCGTCCGCGTCAATTGGAGGAAGATCCGAAACAAAGAAGAGTGAAAGACTTATTTGTTTCAAAGTTTCATTAACTCAAATTTTGTATAGTTTTTTTTATCTCTCACACGGATTAAAAATTGGAAGGCGAAGACTTCTTAGTTCAAGAAACGATGAAAAAAAAGTGCAAGAAAAAAGATTATTTAATTACTCGGATTCGAATTAGAAAAATTAAATGAACGTAAATTGCCGAAGAAAGGAGAGGTGCTGAGTGTGTTCATGCATGCATAAACATATTTCTTATAACTGGAACGTGTACGAAAACGCCAAATATGTTATAAATCATGTGACTGCAATTCATACGTAATACGAACCAGATTTGTCGGATCAAATTTTTCGGTCATTTTATGTCAGTAAATTAAAAATTAATGGAACGTCAATCTGTTTTTTTTATTGGAACCTGTAAATTAATTTTTTTTCAACAAATAATCTGATTAAACATTCTTATTGACGTTACTGATGAATATATTTTCTAAGGTTGACGGAAAATCTCATAAGAAATGGAATTCGTTTGAATTGAACAAAAAAATATTCATTGAATTCTCTTTAATCACCTGTAACTCGGAAAGGGTTGAATATACAGTCTCGGCTTATATGACTTTTTTTGTAGCAAACTTGTTTCTCTACAAAGTTGTCATTCGAATTTTTTTGATATACTCAACAACCTGGGAGTTACAGCTGTTTTAATAGATATTTTCATATAATTTTCACTTCTAGTAATGATACCGCGGGAAATATTGAATTTACATACTTGGTCCAATGGACTTTATTGTAGAGCATCAAATTTCCGACGAAAAGCCACTTGGAAAATATTGCCACATCAAAATTCGCAGAATGGTACCAGTAATAATGAGAACAACATTTTTTTCAATGTTAATCAAATGGGAAACCTTTAATTTCGATTCGCGACCTCTAAATATTTTTTGACAGCGCGCCCCTTTCGCGAGGTTTCGTTTTTGGGTATCAACTAAAGATTTTCGGGCACGATGGGTCGAAAAAAAAAAGTTGCCCTGAAACGAATCACCCTAACCTTCACTCGTAGTATAGCTTACTCGGCGAATCTAAGGTGTGACTCGAATGTAACTACTGTCGAGAAGCGTTTGAAAGTCGAACTTGCCATACTTCGTAGAGAAATAGATGATTTGAACGTTGCGTACGCAGACCTATTAAAAGATCCCAAGTTCAAAAAACAGCGTTCTGATGGCTATCTAATGCGATTAACCATAATAGAGAAATAGAGGATTTCGGCGTATGAAGAAAAGTGTTTTATGTGTGGAGGGTGAAAGAATGAGCAACAAGAAGCGTGCAGTGGTGGAGGAGTAGCATAAGCCAGCTCGGTGAAATTATCCACGTCGACATGTGGATATACGTGGTCTGGATGAGACGTGGCAAGCTGATCTTGTAGATATGTCTGCATATGCACAACACAATTCCAACCATAAATTTCTCCTCACCGTCATCGATATATTTCCCAAATTCGCCTGGGCTAAAGCGCTGAACAGCTAGAGTGGAAAAGACGTCACTGCTGCAATGGAATCGATTCTCATCAAAGAACGCACACCAAAAAACCTGGACGTTGATCAAGGAAAAGAATTTTATAATTCTGACTTCAAGGGGCTAATGCAAAAGTTTGCCATGCACATGTATTCAACGTAAAGCAATTTGAAAGCATCAATTTGTGAGCGCTTCAACCGTACACTTAAGCACAAAATGTGGATACAATTTAGTTTTCGCGGAAGTTGGAATTGGACTAATATTCTTGATAAGTTAATTACTGAGTATAATAATACTATTCATCGTACCATAAAAATGAAGCCAAAAAATGTCAATGTTCAGAATAAAAATCAAATATTACACGATGTTTTCAATAAAACTGAGATAGGAAAACCTCCAAAATTCAAAATTGGTGATAAAGTGCGTATTAGCAAGTTCAAGAATGTATTTGAAAAAGGTTATACACCAAACTGGACAACGGAAATATTCACAATTGTTCGAGTGAGACAAACCAGCCCCGTGACATATAATTTAAAATATTATTAGGATGAACTCATTGCCAGTGGTTTCTACGAACATGAATTACTCAATGTTGAATATCCTGATATTTACCTTGTTGAAAAGGTGTTGAAAAAGCGTGGCAATCAGCTGTTTGTGAAATGGCTTGGTTTCGACAATACCAGTTGGAAACATAACAGTTGGATATGCAAAGATGATTTGTAAACAATAAAACATGACAAATTTTTAAAATGCAATAAAACGAGTTTTTTATTATTTTTTTTTCCTTTCCTATTCATGACCCCAGTTCAGTACTACATTACCAGATGTCTCGTCGTGGGTCAGCTTCACACATCACTTCTGCAAGCATCGATGTATAGGTCACAGGTAGAAAGAAGAAGAAGAAGGAAGACAACGAATTGGGTTTTATGGGGAAAATGTTTTTCTATTATTGAAATTTTTTTTTCATATTTACAATTAGTCACAATTCTTGTTAATTTTTTTTTCTCCACACAAACATCCAACAAAAAAAATTGACGCTCTCTTACATATACTTATTTACAATCGGTTACATTTTTATTACTCCACATAAGAATGTACAGCAAAATATTTACACACAAAATATTTTATCACACACACACACACACACACACACACACACACACACACACACACACACACACACACACACACACACACACACACACACACACACACACACACACACACACACACGCACGCACGCACGCACGCACGCACGCACGCACGCACGCACGCACGCACGCACGCACGCACGCACGCACGCACGCACGCACGCACGCACGCACGCACGCACGCACGCACGCACGCACGCACGCACGCACGCACGCACGCACGCACGCACGCACGCACGCACGCACGCACGCACGCACGCACGCACGCACGCACGCACGCACGCACGCACGCACGCACGCACGCACGCACGCACGCACGCACGCACGCACGCACGCACGCACGCACGCACGCACGCACGCACGCACGCACGCACGCACGCACGCACGCACGCACGCACGCACGCACGCACGCACGCACGCACGCACGCACGCACGCACGCACGCACGCACGCACGCACGCACGCACGCACGCACGCACGCACGCACGCACGCACGCACGCACGCACGCACGCACGCACGCACGCACGCACGCACGCACGCACACACACACACACACACACACGCACGCACGCACACACACACACACACACGCACGCACGCACACACACACACACACACACACGCACACACACACACCTGTATATTTTCGTTTCGGAAATTGTATATACCTGGTGCAATGTTGACCGAATACAAGATTGAGTGCGACTCATTTCAATGTCTTGTCTCAAACATTTGGTATAGTCGTCGAAGGTTATGGTCCTTGCGACGACATTACTTTCAACACCCTTCACTTACTTTGTCCCCTTTTTACCCTTTACCCGAGTCGCATACATTTTTGACCTAAGCCCAACGAACTCAGTCATGATGGCCCCATTGTTCTCATCTTTTATGAGACCTGGGACCTTCTCATTGACAAGCCGCATATTATAGACATTGTCAGTCGGATAGTCACTCGTGTCAAATTTGTTGATTTTGCGCTTCATATCTTCATACACATCGTCACAATGAATGTGATATATAAGACTATCGGTGTCTGTATACATAACATTGCATTTGTCACGATATAATGGAAGCATAAAATCATGATGAAATTCATATAAGCATGTTTTTGATATATCAAGAAAAACCCAAAAATTCCCCTCGGGAAAAAAAGGTCGGGACAAGTACATTGATGATCCCTTGTTTCCTGATATCGAAAAAGTGTAAAAAAAAATTTCATAAAAAAAATCATGAACCTTACTGAGAATAATTTCAAAACAATTGAAAAAAGTCTCACAAATCAGCAAAAAACATAATTAAAAAATAAAAATTACAAATCTGTAATTATTCTGTAAAGTGGAAAAAAAATTCAAATAAAACGTGAGAAAATCTTAAATACACCACTCGAAAACATTGCAGACGTAAATAACCAAAAAATCTCGCTTGAAAACATTTTAAAAACCGATGACCCATTTTTTTCAACTTATTATGAAGGAGGAATGACCAAATGAATTGAAAAAGTTTCCATCTAAGTTACGTACAGCATTAAAATTTATGTGATATCATTTCGAGGACAAGTATTTATTGGTAATTGGGAATATTTATTCCTATCGGACGGATCAAGAACTTGAAACAGTTTTTATGAATCAAAAAAGTTACCAAGTTATGGGCAGTACTAAAATTTATGATATCAACTCGAGGCCAAGTATTTATTTGTAATTCGGAGTATTCAATTCTAAGGGACGCATCAGGAACTTGGAAAAGTTCTGAAGAATCAAAAAAATTATCATCTAAGTTGAGTCCAACACTAAAAATTATGATATCAATTCGAGGACAAGTATTTTATTAGTAATTTGCAATTTTAACATAATGAAATTATGTTCTTATAAGAGTTGAGAATACTCGTCCGGCTCAGAACGTTTTATCGAAATTGCTAAAAAATCAACAACCATGAAAAACCCGAAAATCTTGCTTTCCTACAATTAGAACGATACCAACTCATTTTTTGAAAACATATTCTGGCCCAAGGAATAGTGAGGTCATGAGTTACTTTTTGACAGCAGAAACTTATAAGGAATCTTCCTGCCCATGACTTTTTGATAAAATGACTAATCCAAAAAATACACATCGAAGCGGAAGTCATTTGTTACTTTATGGTGGTAGAGACTTATAAAAAAATCGATTCGTCTCTGACTTTAAGAATCCCCTGATATCATTCACAACATTCGACGTCGATTCGATCGGTACAAATATGTTTAAATACGTGTTAAAAGTACTTGTCCGGCCCATCACTTTTTATTCAAATTGCTCATTCAAATAAAAATCAGGGCTCTTGAATCAGGGGAATTAAAATCCAGGAATTGAGAAAAATACCTTCAGGTATTTTAACTTAATTGTATCAATTGTAAAAAAATATAATGGAACTTTTCTGTAATATACAAGGGATTTTATTGTGCATCCATGAAAAAATGCGCTTCGCACAATAAAAATTTCTAATCATCTAGGATAACCCCTCAGATTATATTGCAATGACGACATTTTTTACTCCTCATTTCTTTCAGCGAACGAATTCTATTCGGTGTAAGAACCAACCTATACTATTGCTGAGAACATGAAAGTGATGATAAGTCGCATTTTAAGAAATTATCGAGGATATTTCCCTAGATTACATTGCAGTTACGGCATTTTTTACTCTTCGTTTCTTTTAGCAAATAAATTATATTCGGTATAAGAAACAACCTATGCTACTGCTGAGAACATTAAACTGATAATACGTTGCATTCCAAAAAATTTTCGAGTTGATTTATGGACACAATTTAAATCGGTTAACATCATTGTCAAACGTTGAGTATGACACGAGCGTTTCCTTTAATTCGAAGAAAATTTAGTTCTTATATTGAGAGACGCGGTTGCGGCTGGTATTACTATTCCATGAAATGAATACATGAATTAACTTCTTTTTGGATTTTCATTTGAATGAGGAATTTGAATAAAATTGATGGGCCGGACAAGTACTTTTAACACGTATTTAAACATATTTGTACCGATCGAATCGACGTCGAATGTTGTGAATGATATCAGGGGATTCTTAAAGTCAGAGACGAATCGATTTTTTTATAAGTCTCTACCACCATAAAGTAACAAATGACTTCCGCTTCGATGTGTATTTTTTGGATTAGTCATTTTATCAAAAAGTCATGGGCAGGAAGATTCCTTATAAGTTTCTGCTGTCAAAAAGTAACTCATGACCTCACTATTCCTTGGGCCAGAATATGTTTTCAAAAAATGAGTTGGTATCGTTCTAATTGTAGGAAAGCAAGATTTTCGGGTTTTTCATGGTTGTTGATTTTTTAGCAATTTCGATAAAACGTTCTGAGCCGGACGAGTATTCTCAACTATTATGAAAACATAATTTCATTATGTTAAAATTGCAAATTACTAATAAAATACTTGTCGTATTTAAATACTTGTTGTATTTAAGATTTTCTCACGTTTTATTTGAATTTTTTTTCCACTTTACAGAATAATTACAGATTTGTAATTTTTATTTTTTAATTATGTTTTTTGCTGATTTGTGAGACTTTTTTCAATTGTTTTGAAATTATTCTCAGTAAGGTTCATGATTTTTTTTATGAAATTTTTTTTTTACACTTTTTTGATATCAGGAAACAAGGGATCATCAATGTACTTGTCCCGACCTTTTTTTTCCCGAGGGGAATTTTCGGGTTTGATATCACGGCTTTTTTCTCAAAAATTTTTCAACCTTTTTTGATGGCTATAAGATTTTGGTTTAAATTTGTGTGGGTAATTTCGTTAGTACATTTTTAAATATTCTATGCTCATAGTACAGACATGCCTAACTTAAAAATTGTATATTGCGAACTTTTTTCCGCACCGCCACAGGGGTAGAGTTCCAGGCGCGTTTTTTTTTTAACATGGTATTCCCAAGAGGCCGAATTCACATCTCATCGTTTGCAAATTCGTTGTTAGTTCATCCGTAGTTGGACCGTCTCTGCAAGTTGATATGAGTAACGACTGGGGCTATTGATAAGATTCAAGTCAACATGCTACATTGAATAGTAAAAATGATAAATAAATAAACGTTGCCTTGACTTGTCTCCCGGGCAATGAGGATTTTTTTTCTGCAACTTCAATATCTTTCGCCTATTCGAGACGCAAAAGCATGGGAGAATCTCGATTTTTAGGCGAGATATGAATTTCGGCGTGTAACATCTAATTTCAGAATGAAAACTCGTTTTTTTTTCTCGAAATTGTAAATGGAAAAACGTTACCATGATAACTTTTTGTGATTATATTTGAAATTCATAATACTACAATTAACGATGAAAAGTGGAAATACTCACAATTAGCACACATGTCACTTTACAAAATTGTCAAAGTTTGCAGACATCCTCTGCATTCCAATGATCTACACTATCGTCGGAAAGTTTCCGGACCAAAATCCGAAAAAGTTCCCGCACTCTTTTTCGTGTTATTCCATCGATAATGTGGATAAATGAATTTAATGAACGATGTTTTGAAGGAGAGAAATGCCATTTTAATTATCTTTTTTCGAAAAATTTTTGCGATCTTTTTCACATCTAGGACGTCATTTTGAAAACTACCATTTTTCGTCTTTTTTCCCCTTTTACAGAGCGATCGCGTTTTCAGTAGAATTTTTTTTCGTATTTCTTTGACCGGATCTCAAAAGGTAAAGCTTAAGCTTGAATTTCGTTTTTTTTTCCAAATCCGGTACGATTTTTCAATAAAAAGTTATCATGTTTTTGTCGAAAAAAAAAACGAATATCAGACATTCTTGCGTATCACGAAAACTATCCCAAGTAGAAAAAAATCTCAGAAAAGTGAAAAGTTGCCTTTAAGATTGCTCTAGTCACTAGATTTTTTTCAGATTTTTTTTCCGAATTTTTTTTTTTTCATCGATTCCAGTCGAACTCCAGGAATATCAATTTCCGTAATTTGAAAACTATGAACTTTTTGACCAAAAGTCCAGCTACAAAAAAGATCATTTCTTCATTTTGAACGTGTTGGAATTTTTTCAGACTTATTTCGAATTTTTTTATCCAACGAGGTTTCAAGAGACTCGGTAGAGTCTCGGGACAAGTACATTTGGCAGCTCTGTCGTCTGCTAGCCCGCGGCTCGCCCAGATTTCAAGAGACTCGGTAGAGTCTCGGGACAAGTACATTTGGCAGCTCTGTCGTCTGCTAGCCCGCGGCTCGCCCAGAGTATATTATCTCGAAACAAAATGATTCGCCGTGGTGGGGGTAAAATATGAAATTTCTTTCCTTAATTACGGAGCCGGGGAGAAATATTATGATTTGAAAATTGAACTGGAGACTTATTATGAAAAGAGATTTCGATTAAGCCTTGGATCAGCACGATTGATGCCGTATTTGCTGAGAAAAAACTTTGCACAGGCTCAAGCATTGTCGCTGCGAGTGCTCAGTGACATGAAAATCTTGTTGCTGAATCACATGAAGATTAATCGCTAAGCGATAATATTTTTCATTGTCAGTGACATAAAAATCTTGTCACTGAGGCACATGAATATCTTGTCGCTGAGGCAAATGAAAATCTTGTCACTGCAAGGGCTCAGTGACATGAAAATCTTGTCGCTGCGAGGGCTCAGTGACATGAAAATCTTGTCGCTGAACCATATAACGATTAATCGCTAAGCGATAATATTTCTCAGTGACATAAAAATCTTGTCGCTGAGGCAAATGAAAATCTTGTCGCTGCGAGGGCTCAGTGACATGAAAATCTTGTCGCTGAACCACATGGAGATTAATCGCTAAGCGATAATATCTCTCAGTGACATAAAAATCTTGTCGCTGAGCGACATGAAAATTTTGTCGCTGAAGCAAATGAAAATCTTGTCGCTGAGGCAAATGAAAATCTTGTCGCTGCGAGGGCTCAGTGACATAAAAATCATGTCGCTGAGCCACAAGAAAATTTTGTACATTCATCCCTTTTTGATAGTGATGCATTTTTTTCCTGCTAGAGGTCAAATTCAAAAAAAATTGTTCGAAAAAAAAAATTCTAAGAGAAATTCGAAGAAAAATCCAGGCGATTTAGTATGAAAATACGCAACTTCTTGTATCGGTAAAAATTTTCTATAAACCATATCATTCTTGGGTTATTTTGAATTTCTCAAAACTTTCTGTTTTTGGCCAAAAACGAAATAACTTTCGGGAAAAAAAACACAACAAATTTTTCAAAAGAAGAAGTTGGAGCTTTTGCATTGCATTCCAAGTTTTACATAGTAAAAGAAAAAAAAATCTCTTATATTGTGTGCCGAATCCGCGATGGTCGAAAAAAGGCATAAAAACGGTCGGGAATCAAAGTCCGTACAAGGCCAAAAAAAAATCAATGGAAAAATATTTAAATAAGGCAAACTGGAGCCTGATCCATCCTTTTTGAAAAGCCACTTTGGAAATTCGAATATCTTTCTTTTTGGCAGAGTTATCTGGTGTATCTAAACGTTTGAGCGGTAGTGTACGAGTGGATCGACGAAACTAAACCAATTTAAACCATGGGGAAAGATTCACGAAGTATGTGATCATGAAAAAATTTAGGTTTCGGAGGAGTCAGAAAAAAAGAAGTGATATCCTAGCCAAAAATCCCCTCGACGGGGAAAAAAGCCTGGACAAGTCCATTTGTTCGTGACCCCCGTTTCCATTTGTTTTCACAGAAAAATCTAACCCCGCTAAAAAAAAATTCAAACCTCCAATAAAATGAAAAAAACCCTAGAAAAAAATAGCTTCTAAAAAATTGGAGAAAAACCCTAAAAAAAATTCAAGACAATTAAAAAAAAATACAATAAACGTGAAAATGGTAAAAAAAAAGTTGACGATTTTCGCTCAGCACTAAAAATTCTTGATATCCATAAAAGGACAAGTATTCCATTGATTGCTGAAAATCAATTAACGAGGAAAAGGGAAAACTCCCAAAAAGACATAGCACAAAAAAAGAAACCCTTAAATACAAAATGGCGAATCGACAGAAAAACTTCATACAAAAAATAAAAAACTAAAGTTTGCCATCGCATGTTGAGCAGTTGAGCGGATACGCACAGAGTACTTGTCCGGCCCGAAAATTTTTGTATCAGCCGCTGCTATTTATAGGGAATATGCGGAAGCTAATACAAAAATGTTCGGGCTGGACAAGTTCTCTGTGCGTATCCGCTCAACTGCTCAACATGCGATGGCAAACTTTAGTTTTTTATTTTTTGTATGAAGTTTTTCTGTCGATTCGCCATTTTGTATTTAAGGGTTTCTTTTTTTGTGCTATGTCTTTTTGGGAGTTTTCCCTTTTCCTCGTTAATTGATTTTCAGCCATCAATGGAATACTTGTCCTTTTATGGATATCAAGAATTTTTAGTGCTGAGCGAAAATCGTCAACTTTTTTTTTACCATTTTCACGTTTATTGTATTTTTTTTTAATTGTCTTGAATTTTTTTTAGGGTTTTTCTCCAATTTTTTAGAAGCTATTTTTTTCTAGGGTTTTTTTCATTTTATTGGAGGTTTGAATTTTTTTTTAGCGGGGTTAGATTTTTCTGTGAAAACAAATGGAAACGGGGGTCACGAACAAATGGACTTGTCCAGGCTTTTTTCCCCGTCGAGGGGATTTTTGGCTAGGATTTGATATTATTTAAAAAAGTTAATGCCGGATTCTGAATGAGCACCCTCGAAAACCCTCTACAGGAGGTTTTGAAGGAATTTTTTGTTGTTCAATTCAAGCTGTGTACTTGAAATTGCGTGAACAAAATTGTCATTTTGCGCATTGATGGGTTAACAAATGATTGAAATGAATTGGAAATAAAATACATGCTTCAATTTACAGACTCGTATGACAGAAGTAAGAACGTAGAACGAAAAAAAATAGGATTTGATATTATTTAAAAAAGTTAATGCCGGATTCTGAATGAGCACCCTCGAAAACCCTCTACAGGAGGTTTTGAAGGAATTTTTTGTTGTTCAATTCAAGCTGTGTACTTGAAATTGCGTGAACAAAATTGTCATTTTGCGCATTGATGGGTTAACAAATGATTGAAATGAATTGGAAATAAAATACATGCTTCAATTTACAGACTCGTATGACAGAAGTAAGAACGTAGAACGAAAAAAAATCCTTTCGGCATTCGAGTTACTATACAGTATTCTGAAAACATTTCTGAGTTTTAAGTTATGAATTTTCAAACCTGACAACAAATTTTTAATGCTCATCCCTTAATAAAACACGACAACTCGTTGAGCACAAAAAAGAATTAACATATTTAAAGGAAACCTTCAATTTCAAGAGAAGAATAGTTTGATTTTCAGCTCAGAATTTGCTTGGCGTCACTTTAATTTCATAATTATTATTACTATTACGTCATAGAACCGGCATATTCGCGTATATTTAAGTGTGGCAGGTCTCGCGCGGGCTCTTTCTTTTCGTTTAATACATGGCGTCGAGCCGCTACCGCGTCTCTTGATATTATATTATATGTATTTTAGCCCAAATTCACTTCAAGGGCTAATGTGTTGTACGATTTGAAATTCAATAAGTACTGAATTATAAATGATTCAGTATTTATTTGTCAAATGCTAATTTGTTAATATATTTTGAAATTGTTTTACTTTCAAATGAAAGATTTCAAAAATATGCATAATATTCTCAATCAAATCGTTTCAATTTGTTTTTTAAATATTGCACCTTTGCTACAAAAGGTTTTGAAAATGAAAAAATTTCATTGAGATTTTACGACATGATTTCGCATGTTAAATTTCCAACTAACTTTGAATTTTTCTAGAAATGTGTAGAAATTTATCAGAATACATTAATGTTTCGTATACGATTTTGTTTCAAGACTTTGTTTCGTTAAAATGACTTGCTTCTATGAGATTTGAAATGTTTGTCATAGTAAAAATAGCACAGATTTTCCCTTATTTGACATCAATATAAATTTTTTCCGAGGAAGATGAAAGTTTCTGACAGTGAGAACCAGAAGCGAAAAATGTTTATCAAAAACGTGGACAACGAAGAAAAAACGAGAAACATCTAAGACGTCTATCATTTATCAATGAGAAATGTCTAAAAAAAGAACACTAAAGAAATCGAAAAAACTGAATCGCTGCGAAAAAGTTGAAGTTGAAGAGAATAAGATTTTCAGCGATAAAGAATACAAGATCGTTGATTTAAGCATTGAGTCCGGAAGGTTTTCAGATGGTGGCATCAGAAAACTTTTGTGAAACACAGGTGAGTTGCAAAAACACTGGTACTGGAAAATCTTACACCGTTGGTACCAATGCCAAATATTTTTCATCAATTTCATCCTTTCGACATCCCCATGAGCTTTGCGACACAATTGTATTCACCTCTGAAGAACTTCAAGAAAAGAGTCCAGAAGCTAGCATCAAACAAGTTGTCGATGAAAGCAAAATGACTTTTCATTGGCTCCGGAAGGATCTCAGATGGTGGCATAAAAAATTTTTTGTGAAACACTGGTGAGTTGCGAAAACACCGGCACTGGAAAATCTTACACCGTTGGTACCATCACCAAATATTTTCCATCAATTTCATCCTTTGGACATGTACATGAGCTTTGGGACATAACCGTCATCACCTTTGAAGAACTTCAAGAAAAGAGTCCAGAGGCTAGCATCAAATAAATTGTCGATGAAAGCAAAATGACTTTTCATTGGCTCCGGAAGGATCTCAGATGGTGGCATAAAAAATTTTTTGTGAAACACCGGTGAGTTGTGAAAACACCGGCACTGGAAAATCTCACACCGTTTGAAGAACTTTAAGAAAAGAGTCCAGAGGCTAGCATCAAACAAGTTGTCGATGAAAGCAAAATGACTCTTCATTGGCTCCGGAAGGATCTCAGATGGTGGCATAAAAAATTTTTTGTGAAACACCGGTGAGTTGCGAAAACACCGGCACTGGAAAATCTTACACCGTTGGTACCATCGCCAAATATTTTTCATCATTTTGACATGTACATGAGCTTTGGGACATAACCGACATCACCTCTGAAGAACTGCAAAAAAAGAGCCCAGGGGCTTGCATAAAAAAAGTTGTTGATGGAAAAAAAAGAAATATCCATTGGCCGATGAACAATTGAGGAAAATTCTTTTTATTTCTGGAATGTATTCATAAACAACATACACTGTAAACATCCATGTTTTTATGTATTTATTAGTTTTCTGCTCGATTTTCATCACTCACGCAACTGAATACTTGGAATTTGTCGAGGTTTTAAAAATTTCTTCGATTCAAACAATACCGAAATCTCTAACAGAAACAAGTCATTTTTTAAAATATAAACATTTTTTGAACCTCATAATTTTTTTTCAACCTCATAACCGCCATAACCCTGATGACTTAACAGAATTCGAATTTAAAAAATATCTGTCAAATTTCACAGCCGCGATTTTTACAACCTCACTTTTTTCAATCTCACGACTACCACCAAATTCGTGACCGCGATCTTTATAACCTTTTCCAACATATCTGTCACTGTAATGTAAAAAGTCGTTTGACACATCAATCAATTGAACAGTTTCATCACATATCAGCAGATGTTTCTAGTTATAACTAGTGTCACTAGACAGAAACTGCGAGACGTCAAAAAGTGTGCGAAAAAAGCCACCTTTTTTTAATGCCTCGAAAAAATAAAAAAATAATATCTACAAAATGCGTTAGGTTACAGGGCTCTAAATAGTCACGATCGAAAGAAAAAAAAAAAAAATAAAAAATACGTGAATGCGCAGCATCTTTCAAAACGCTGTAATTAATTAAATATCGTCGAAACAAATTTCAAGGATTTCAAAAAAACGTTCGACCAGCTCTGTTTGCTGTAAGGACTCTTGTAGCGACTCTTTTCTTCGACATAGTATAGACGAATATATAATAACGTAAATGTCTTGACTCTAGATAGGAAAAAAGAAATATTGTAATGCCAAGAGACCAAATCAACAAACTTATTTATTATATGGAGTATTATTTATTGCAAATTCTTAAGTTACAAGAAAAATAGCCAAAATGAAGTTTTGTCTCCCTAAGGGAGGAGGGATGTTGTGCCCCGATTTGGCACCGATTACGAAATGAATACATTGATGAAATATAAAGAATACGCAATTCTCAAGCGAACCAAAAACCTACTTAAAGTATTAAGAAATCGCCCTAATTAACCGGCTTCACGCCATCAAATATTCGAATAACGAAATAAGAATAAACCGGGGGCGAATATGTCGAATAGTAGGAGTAATCATGCGAAACATTAACAGACAGATCAATACCCAAAATCGACAGTCTTTGACGAAATTCTGATCGATTGGTCTCGAGGCAATTCAACCTCAACTTTGTAATCTTTTCTCAATAAACTTATTGTTAACTTGTTTTATAAGTATCGAGCTGGAGTTTAACTCAATTTGGCCTTAATCCCAAAAATACTCGTCCGTGATAACTCGTCCCTACGTGACGGTCTTCGCGGACACAACATTTTCATGAAATTTTCACTTCTAGTAATGATACCGTGGGAAATATTGAATTTACATAATTGGTTCAAGGAACTTTATTGTAGAGCATAAGATTTCCTACGAAAAACCATTTGGAAAATATTGCCACATCAAAATTCGCAAAGTGGTACGAATAATAATGAGAACACATTTTTTTTTTGATAATAATCAAATAAGAAAACTTTAATTTCGATTCGCGACCTCTAAATATTTTTTGACAGCGCTCCTCTTTCACGAGGTTTCGTTTTTGGGTATAAACTAAAGATTTTCGGGCACGATGGGTCGAAAAAAAAGTTGCCCTGGAACGAATCACCCTATTCTAACTAGATCTCCCTCCTTAAGTTAGTGGGAGTTATTTTATGATCAGATGATCACTAATGCTCTTGAAATTTTTATTTATTGGGTGTTTTTTTTTAAGTCTCGACATAACTTTTGATCATCAGATACTACTATCGCGAAGTTTGTTAATAGGTGTTACTATGTTTGTCTATTTATAATGTAAACATTTTTATTTATTCAATAACTTTTTGTAAAATCTAGATCTAGTTTTCCGCCGACTGAGAGAATTATTTGGAGGAAGTGAATGTACTTGTCTCAACTTTTTTTACAGCATTTATGCTGTTATTTTGTGCTTTCATGATTACTTCGATCGCCATAACAATGGGAATGCAGATTATTACAATCCAGTACATCGGTAGTACTGTTGTACCAGATGTACCGATGTATGGTTTTTTCATATAAACATTTCGTATAAAGTGGCAATACGAAAGTTAATATCATCCAGAATTTTTGCATTCATTTTCTAGAAAAGATCCAGAAGAAGTACAGAGCATTTGGTGGTAACGTGATAATGGTGAAACTCGAAAAAAATCGTAGAGGCCTTGGTATTTCTCTCTCTGGGCATAAAGATCGGAATAAAATGGCAGTTTTCATTTGTGGAATCAATCCAAATGGAACAGCATTCAAAACCGGTGGATTTGAAGTTGCTGACGAAGTGATAGAGGTTCGTATACAATAGTTCGTGTTTAAAAAAGATCATCAGTCAAGAGCTTCGAAAGAGGTTGTTTTCGAAAAAATTTCATCGAAAAGAAGTTGAAAAATTTCCATAAAAAAAAAATCTTGAACGTTGCTGAAAATGATATCACCACAATTGAAAAAAAAATTACAAATAAGCAGAAAAAATTATATTAAAAAAAAAAAACTAACTAAGTTGTTACGTCCCGAGAGGGAGATTTGGTTAGGATCGCGCAGTCGCCGATTTAGAGAACGACATGCCAGATTTATGACCGTCGTTGGTGAGTCCTTTTTGGGACTTACGCGATTCCCGAGTACATATATTATATTTTTTGGTATACGTGACCTTTTGTTGTTGATTGGAAGAGGATCCCAATCGCAGGAGCGATGTTGAAGGCCGATGAAATAATTATTGTTTCGATGATATTTTGTGAAATACAAAATATATAATATTTATTCACTATTAATTACACTTGATTTGTTACAGTTTGTTTTTAACATAAGATGAGTTTAGAATTATAACGTCGTAGTTTTAACGTTTACTGTTCGGAGTTAGCGATTTAGTGAAGATTTCGGAAGAACGGTCAACAAAATGTTGAGTTTTTGAAGTTTATCGGTTAACCGCGAGCTAACTCTGACTTCTATTAGTCAAGTGAACGAGAGCTAGTCAAGAAGCGATGAGAGTGTGTATAGAAGTAGTATAATGTGTGTATAGAAGTGCTAGAAGAGCTTAAAATGTTGTAAGTCAGTTGTTTTTATAAAATCGGACTTTTTGAGAGGATTCTGTGGAAGAAAGTGATTTTGTTATAGTCTTTTTCTGGGATTAAATAGTGGATCGATAAAATGTTTCCCAGGCTTTGTTATTAGTGGATGTAGTGTGGGAAAATTAGTTGGAGTATTTCCATTGGTTTAAGACTTTTGAGATATGAGGATTTTATATGCGGATCTGGTCCAGTTCTAACGATAAGGGGTGAGTTGGACCGGGTGTTCACGTGAGTTAGAACTGCAAGGTAAAGTTCGTTTTCTCGGCAATTAGATTATTGTAGGATCGAGGAAAGCGTATGGGAATTTTTGTGTTTGGATTTTCTTGGTGTCGTCTCAACGGCGCGACGAGTGTGATAAGGATATCTGGTATTTTCCAGGATGTTTTCGAGCCGCAGCTACATAGATAATTATGACAAGATGTTTTCTAGGAAGCTACGTATTGCGTATTAGAACCAGAGATATTTGTATTGCTTATTTATTTATTCTTACTAATATCGACAAATGAGGATGTTAGCGGAGTTTGCGTATCAGCTGTTGGTACGTTGTTATCGGAAAGTAAGAGACCGTGAGAAAAAAGAGGGCCACACAAGCGTGTAAGCTAGGACGTAACAAGTCTGTAATTATTTCGCCAAGTTAAAAAAAATTAAAATAGAATGTGAGAAAGTTTTGAATACACCACTCGAAAACATTGCGAACGTGAAAACCGAATAATCTCGCTTGAATAAATTTAAAAAACCGAAGCCTCATTCTTTCAATCTTATTCTAAAAGAGGAACGACTAAATGAATTTAAAAAGTTTCCATGTAAGTTACGTGCAGCATTAAAATTTATGATATCATTCCAAGGCCAAGTATTTGTTGGTAATTCGGAATATTCATTCCTACGGGACGCATCAGAAACTTGAAACAGTTCTACTGAATAAAAAAAAAAAAATACCATCTAAGTTACGTGTAGCACTAAAAATTATGACATCAATTCGAGGACAAGTATTTTATTTTGTCATTAATCCGTAATTTTGACATTATCAAGAGACTCGGTAGAGTCTCGGGACAAGTACATTGACAGCCCTGTCGTCTGCTGGCCCGAGCTCGCCGAGACTATACTTTCTCTGAATAAACCGATTCGCGGTGGTGGGGGTAAAATCGGCATGTCATTTTATTGAATTACGAAGCTCAGAAGCAATTGAGGAACTTAAAAATTGAACTTTTAGCTAATTAAGAAATTCTCTTTCGATTGCGCCCAAAATCAGCATAATCGGTCGCGTAATTGCTGAGAAAAAACTTTGCATGGGCTCAAAATTATGCAAAAGTTACCAACACATAAAAGATTTCACGTGTCTGTATACAACACCATCAAAGGCCTCTTGTCGCCAGCTATAACCCATTTTCATGAAAACCAGTCTCCAGTGACAGTTGCAAAGAGAGAAATGACTACTATGTTCACACGGAACTCTTATTCCGGATTATCTAATCGGGTTTATTATACCCGATATATTGAAACGGCACCCTTTTCGAACACTCATTAAATATGTATTCTAAACTGCGCGCCAGGCGACTCAGTGCTTAGCCGCTCGACGCGACACAGTGTCAAAACCTTGAAACAACTTATAGAGACAGAAAATTCCTCTTTTCTCACGATATTCACTTATTTTTATTCTCTAACAAGCATTTCTCATTAACTCCTATACAAAACATATGAAGACAAACAAAAAAACAAGTCCAACGGAAATGGTCAATCTCGAGGCAGGGTTTAGATCCAACGGAAAGAATGCTCAAAATCACTTACAAATTAGTTATTTATTATGTCCAAAAGAGAATTTACTTTGTTTTGGTTAAAAAAGGGTAAATACGAACCCTAAGCAACAAAAACATTTATTTTCTTATGAAATTATTATTTCTAACACGAGCAATGGAAACCAGCCTTAAGGTCAACCAATCGCGCCGCAGCGACAGGCCGGCCGACCAATACGAAAATTTAGAGATCGAAACTCTGGTTCGAGATTATTTTTCCGGGCCAATCCGATTTCGAGTTATTTTTAGATTTAATTATGATCATTATTCCTTTGTCTGAATCAGTATAAAAGGCCGTGCTGAGCAGCAACGGCAGCTCATTCTTGAATCAGCTCTCGCTTCAAGTACAGAGGTAGTGACTCTGGAAAACAAGCTCCAACCTAAAAACCTTGAATATACCAAGTTTCACGCCGAGAGGGAGGGGATTGTGCGATTCCGTGCAATCCAAAGATTCGAGGGTGAAATTCCTTTCCGATCACGCCAAGAAGAGAGGGACCTGTGCGATTCCGTGCAGGTCAAAGATTTCCAACGTGATAGCCTTTCCATCCATTATTGAGAGGGAGGGGACTGTGCGATTCCGTGCGGTCTGAAGATTCTCAATTTTGATCCTGCCTTTCCTATGCTAAAGAGGGAGGGGACTGTCCGGCTCCGTGCGGTCTGAAGATTCTTGGCATAGGAACCTTATCATTAACCTATTTCTTTTGTTCGTTGGAGCATAGTCAATTCATTAAAAGCACGTAAAAGAAGTCACACTCTTTGAGGCGAGAACTGTTTCCACTTTTCCGAAAATAATCAATCGTGGTAAATTGTATCGAGCCAAAGTCAGAAATAAATCTCAAATTGTATAAAGTAACTGAACCAAACAGATTGATATTAATCGGAAATAACAAATCAGGAAAATAAAAGAGTAAAAGAATTGAGCCAATTTATTAAAATTTTGCTGAGCAGATTTATTCAAATAAAACGATCATAGTTGATAAAAGAAAGCGCATAGTCAAATTGGACAAATTTATTGAAATAAGAGAGCGTATTATTGATTTGGACAAATTTATTGACATAAGAGAGCGCATTATTGGTTTGGACAAATTTATTGACAAAAGAGAACGCATTTTTGATTTGGACAAATTTATTGACAAAAAGGAGCGTATAAGCGATTCGGCTAAAAAAAGATGGATTTAGGGAGATAATTCAAGGGACATACGAAAACACTGTTACGTCCCGAGAGGGAGATTTGGTTAGGATCGCGAAGTCGCCGATTTAGAGAACGAAGTGCCAGATTTATGACCGTCGTTGGTGAGTCCTTTTTGGGACTTACGCGATTCCCGAGTACATATATTATATTTTTGGTATACGTGACCTTTTGTTGTTGATTGGAAGAGGATCCCCCAATCACAGGAGCGATGTTGAAGGCCGGTGAAATAATTGTTGTTACGATGATATTTTGTGGAATACAAAATATACAATATTCATTCGCTATTAATTACACTGAGTTTGTTACAGTTGGTTTTTTACATAAGATGAGTTTAGAATTAGAACAACGTCGTTTTAACGTTTACTGCTCGGAGTTAGCGATTTAGTGAAGATTTCGGTAGTGGTAATAATAATGCACAAAAATGTTGTAAGTCGGTTGTTTTTATAAGATCGGGCTTATTAAGAGGATTCCGTGGAAGGGAGTGATTTGTAATAGTCCTTTTCTGGGATTGGATAGAGGGTTGATAAAATGTTTCTCAGGCTTTGTTATTGGTGGATGTAGTGTGGGGAAATGAATTGGAGTATTTCCATTGGTTTAAGACTTTTGAGATATGAGGATTTCACATGAGGATCTGGTCCAGTTCTAACGATAAGGGGTGGGTTGGACCGGGTGTTCACGTGAGTTGGAACTGCGGGGTAAAAGTTCGTTTCCTCGGTGATTAGATTATTGTAGGATCGAGAAAAGCGTATGGGAATTTTTGTATTTGGATTTTCTTGGCGTCGTCTCGACGGCGCGACGAGTGTGATAAAGATATCTGGTATTTTCCAGGATGTTTTCGAGTCGTAGCTGCATCGATTATTATGACAAGATGTTTTCTAGGAAGCTAAGTATTGCGTATTAAAACTAGAGATATTTGTATTGCTTATTTATTTATTCTTACTAATATCGGCAAATGAGGATGTTAGCGGAGTTTGCGTATCAGCTGTTGGTACGTTGTTATCGGAAAGTAAGAGACCGTGAGAAAAAAAGGGGGGCCACACAAGCGTGTAGGCTAGGACGTAACACCAGCAATGACAGAGGACGTCTTTTCTCGAGCCGTTGCCATCTCCGATCAAGAAACCGACGCCGCTGAATTATCGATGGAGAAATTTTTCGTGGTTTTTTTCTGGATCTCGTCCTACAGAAATCGTCATGGTGAACCGTCGTTTCGCTCGTATTTTGGTTTTGTTGTGTTTCGTATCGAATTTATTTACGAATAACATTTTGTGTGAATGTTGTGATTGAAAGAGCGATTTTGTATTGGCGTACACACGTGTTTGGATTTCGAAAATTCTAGTTACGCCTTGCCCCCCGATCACGATTATGATTTTTCGCGAATTGTCGCTGTCGATTCTTCAAGTTGAATCCCCGAGAAGGATTCTATCAAGAGACTCGGTAGAGTCTCGGGACAAGTACATTGACAGCCCTGTCGTCTGCTGGCTCGAGCTCGCCGAGACTATACTTTCTCTGAATAAACCAATTCGCGGTGGTGGGGGTAAAATCAGCATGTCATTTTATTGAATTACGAAGCTCAGAAGCAATTGACGAACTTAAAAATTGAAATTTTAGCTAATTGAGAAATTCTCTTTCGATTGCGCCCAAAATCAGCATGATCGGTCGCGTAATTGCTGAGAAAAAACTTTGCACGGGCTCAAGATTATGCAAAAAATACCAACACATAAAAGATTTCACGTGTCTGTATACAACACCATCAAAGGCCTCTTGACGCCAGCTATAACCCATTTTCATGAAAGCCAGTCTCCAGTGACAGCTGCAGAGAGAGAAATGACTACTACGTTCACACGGAACTCTTATTCCGGATTAATTAATCGGGTTTATTATACCCGATATTGTAACGATACGCTTTTACCGACCGATATAAGCCGCTACGCGTCGGTTCGAGCTTCTAAATAAAATAGGAGCGGGTATGAAAGAAACGTGAGAAAAACGGATGTATGTGTTGAAAAACAAATGACAGGAGATTTTATTCAATTTAATTGAGATTTACACGAGTTTTCCTGAATATTGTAGCATTTCGCGTCGCGTCCCGAAATATGGATTCAAACATTTTTTATTTTTATGTGCTTGTTCGCGATGTTTAACAGTCTCAAACGAGCAAGGAGACTCGTATGAAACAAAAAACAGTGCGGTTACTGTACGAAAAATCAAGGGTTTTGCTTCTCGACAAAATTGTAATTTTTATCTGTTTTACAATAAATTATTTGCGTTTATTTCTGCCATGTTCGCGTTTTTTTATTTCCGCACGCTTTAATTTAATTTTTAGTCGCGAAATAAATGAAAAGAGGATAAGAAATCGAAAAATTTTTCTAATTTGAAAATTGTTCGTTTGTTAAATTGTAATAAAGTGAATATCATAGAAATGTCCTGGAACATCTCGCTTTTAATGCTTTTTCTGTTATTTGCTTATTTTCACGCAAATCAATAATCCAAAAGTGATCTTGATTCAAAATAATGACAAAATCGCAAAAATCCCCTCTCGGGGAAAAAAACGTGGACAAGTACATTGGTGGTCCCTTGTTTCCCTATGATATTAAAAAAAATCCAAAACGCCGCTTAGAAGAATACACAAAAAGTTACAAAATAAGTTAAGATCTGTTAAAATATACGTGGCCAAATACGGGAAGCTTTACTGCGTTTCAATACGGTTCCACAATTTCGAATACGGTTTGATGTTGATAAAAAAAATAATAAAGTTTGGAAATTCAACTATGTCACCAACCAAATTACTAATAAAAAAATTAGATTGTGAAAAAATTCTGAACAAAGTACTTGGCGAGGATTTTTCCATGAAATTAGCGTAATGTATACATCATGATCACGAACTCGCCAAGTATTTCGTTCAGAATTTTTTTACAATCTAATTTTTTTACGTTAGCAATTTGGTTGGTGACATAGTTGAATTTCCGAACGTTATTATTTTTTTTATCAACATCAAACCGTATTTGAAAATTTATTGAAACGCCGTAAAGCTTCCCGTATATGGCCACGTATATTTTAACAGATCTTAACTTATTTTGTAACGTTTTGTGTATTCTTCTAAGCGGCGTTTTGCATTTTTTTTTAATATCATAGGGAAACAAGGGACCACCAATGTACTTGTCCACGTTTTTTTCCCCGTGAGGGGATTTTTGCGATTATATCACTTCTTTTTCCTAAAATTTTTAAATATTTTGGTTCATATAAACTCCTATGGAGACTGTATATAATTACAATCCGCACTTTTAGCTTGTGAATATAACCCATAACTGTTGATTTTATTTTGCATTTTTATATTTTGTAGATGAATATGTTCACTGCGAGATTTCAATACACCGGATCACGAAAAAAAATGCTTACCAGTCTGTTCAAAAGTTTATTCTGAGATCATTTTTGTTCACAATTTATCCAATTTACTCGCTAATCTCGCACTTTATCATTACAGAACTTCACTCAGAATCTCCGTTAAATATTTTTATTAAATCCATTAATCGAAATTTTTCGGACGTCCTGCACTTGATTATGTCAAAACTCCGTTAATAACCGTTTCACTGTGTAGACGTCATACACTACGCTTACACAGCACTCTTATTCTGATTTGGTTATAATGGGGTGTATATACATATATATCGGGCATAATAAACCCGATTAATTAACCCGGAATAAGAGTTCCGTGTGAACGTAGTAGTCATTGCTCTCTCTGCAGCTGTCACGGGACACTGGCTTTCATGAAAATGGGTTATAGCTGGCGACAAGAGGCCTTTGATGGTGTTGTATACAGACACGTCAAATCTTTTATGTGTTGGTAACTTTTGCATAATCTTGAGCCCGTGCAAAGTTTTTTCTCAGCAATTACGCGACCGATCATGCTGATTTTGGGCGCAATCGAAAGAGAATTTTTTAATTAGCTGAGAGTTTAATTTTTAAGTTCCTTAATTGCTTCTAAGCTTCGTAATTCAATAAAATGACATGCCAATTTTACCCCCTCCACCGCGAAAAGTTTTGTTTCGAGAAAGTATAGTCTCGGCGAGCCTCGGGCCAGCAGACGACAGGGCTGTCAATATACTTGTCCCGAGACTCTGCCGAGTCTCTTGATAATATTTTACCGATAAATTTTATAATAATATATATGTATGTATTGTGACGTTGTAGCCCCGTCACAGGCTGCGTCGTGGTGGAATCCGCCACAGCACTCTCCGCTATCATAGAATTAGGCCCCTAGGGGCACCGTAGCTTTACTTTTGGCCTTCCGAGGCCCCGTCGGACCTCTCCAAAACACTCAGAACGTCGACACCAGCTGAAGAACACCGCAAGCACCTGTAAAACACCATACTCAATAAGAAAACGTCCAGAGTACCCAGAATAACCCAACCACGAGTCCACAACGAAGACGAAAGTCGTCCAGAGCACCGAGACCGCGCACTAAGTCCCAGCACTCAGCCCCACCTCGAACAATTCCCCTCACCCGCATATTTCCCCTCACGATTACCTCCAGAAATACAAAAAACCCAAAAATTCCCCCAGGGAAAAAAAAGGTCGGGACAAGTACATTGATGGTCCCTCGTTTGCTGATGATATCAAAAAAGTGTGAAAAAAATTCTATAAAAAAATCATGAACCTTACTGAAAGTGATTTCAACACAATTGAGAAAAAATCACAATTCAGCAAAAAACATGATTAAAAAAAAATAAAACTATAAATCTGTAATTATTTTGTAAAGTGAAAAAAATTCTAATAAACCGTGAGAAAATCTTAAATACACCACTCGAAAATATTGCTGATGTAAATAACCAAAAAATTTCGCTTGAAAACATTTGAAAAACCGATACCCCACTCTTCTCATCTTATTAAAAAGGAGGAATGACTAAATGAATTGAAAAAGTTTCCATCTAAGTTACGTACAGCATTGAAATTTATGATACCATATCGAGGCCAAGTATTTATTGGTAATTCGGAATATTCATTCCTATGGGATGCATGAAGAACTTGAAAGAGTTCTACTAATAAATCAAAAAAGTTACCAAGTTACGTGCAGTACCAAAATTTATGATATCAACTCGAGGCCAAGTATTTTTTAGCAATTCAGAGTATTCATTCCTACGGGACGCATCAGAAACTTGAAAAAGTTCTGAAGAATCAAAAAAGTTACTAAGTTGAGTCCAGCACTAAAAATTATCATATCAATTCGAGGAGAAGTATTTTATTAATAAATCGCAATTTTAACATTATGAAATTATGTTCTTATAAGGGTTGAGAATACTCGTCTGGCTCAGAACGTTTTATCGAAATGACTAGAAAATCAACAACCATAAAAATCCCCAAAATCTTGCTTTCCGACAATTAGAACGATACCAACCCATTTTTTTTTCAACATATTCTGGCCCAAAGAGCAGTGAAGTCATGAGTAACTTTTCGACAGCAGAAACTTATAAGGAATCTTCCTGCCCATGACTTTTTGATAAAATGGCTAATCCAATAAAATCACATCGAAGGGGAAGTCATTTGTTACTTTATGGTGGTAGAGACTTATAAGAAAATCGATTCGTCTCCGACTTTAAGGATCCCCTGATATTATTCACAACATTCGACGTCCATTGGATCGGTACAAATTATGTTTAAATACGTGTTAAAAGTACTTGTCCGGCCCATCACTTTTTATTCAAATTGCTCATTCAAATCAAGATCAAAGAAATTGATTCATGTGTTAATTTTATGGACTAGTAATACCAGCTGCAACCGCGTCTGTTAACATAAGAAAAAAATTTTCTCCGAATTCCAGGAAACGCTCGTGTCATCAAACTCAACGTTTGACAATGTTTTTAACTGGATCAAATTGTGTCCGTAAATCAACTCGAAAGTTTCTTGAAATGCAACGTATTATCAGTAAAATGTTCTCAGCAATAGTATAGGTTGTTCTCATGTCGAATAGAATTTTTCCGCCAAAATAAACGAACAGTAAAAAATGCCGTAACTGCAATAGAGGCTACCGAATCAAATTGTGTACTCGAATAAACTCGATAATTTCTTAAAATGCGAATTATCATCAGTTCAATGTTCTCAGCAATAGTATTGGTTGGTTCTTATACCGAATAGAATTTGTCCGCTGAAAGAAATGAGGAGTAAAAAATGTCGTCATTACAATATAATCTGCGGGGTTATCATAGACGGTTAGAAATTTTTATTGTGTCGCGTGCATTTTTTCATGGATACACAATAAAATTCCTTGTATATTACAGGAAAGACCAGAAAACCTGAAGGTATTTTTCTCAATTCCCTGATTTTCATTCTCCTGATTCAAGAGCCCTGATTTTGGTTTGAATGAGCAATTTGAATAAAAAGTGATGAACCGGACAAGTACTTTTAACACGTATTTAAACATAATTTAAACATAATTTGTACCGATCCAATCGACGTCGAATGTTGTGAATAATATCAGGGGATCCTTAAAGTCGGAGACGAATCGATTTTCTTATAAGTCTCTACCACCATAAAGTAACAAATGACTTCCCCTTCGATGTGATTTTATTGGATTAGCCATTTTATCAAAAAGTCATGGGCAGGAAGATTCCTTATAAGTTTCTGCTGTCGAAAAGATACTCATGACTTCACTGCTCTTTGGGCCAGAATATGTTGAAAAAAAATGGGTTGGTATCGTTCTAATTGTCGGAAAGCAAGATTTTGGGGATTTTTATGGTTGTTGATTTTCTAGTCATTTCGATAAAACGTTCTGAGCCAGACGAGTATTCTCAACCCTTATAAGAACATAATTTCATAATGTTAAAATTGCGATTTATTAATAAAATACTTCTCCTCGAATTGATATGATAATTTTTAGTGCTGGACTCAACTTAGTAACTTTTTTGATTCTTCAGAACTTTTTCAAGTTTCTGATGCGTCCCGTAGGAATGAATACTCTGAATTGCTAAAAAATACTTGGCCTCGAGTTGATATCATAAATTTTGGTACTGCACGTAACTTGGTAACTTTTTTGATTTATTAGTAGAACTCTTTCAAGTTCTTCATGCATCCCATAGGAATGAATATTCCGCATTACCAATAAATACTTGGCCTCGATATGGTATCATAAATTTCAATGCTGTACGTAACTTAGATGACAACTTTTTCAATTCATTTAGTCATTCCTCCTTTTTAACAAGATGAGAAGAGTGGGGTATCGGTTTTTCAAATGTTTTGTCAAGCGAAATTTTTTGGTTATTTACATCAGCAATATTTTCGAGTGGTGTATTTAAGATTTTCTCACGGTTTATTAGAATTTTTTTCACTTTACAAAATAATTACAGACTTATAGTTTTATTTTTTTTTAATCATGTTTTTTGCTGAATTGTGATTTTTTCTCAATTGTGTTGAAATCACTTTCAGTAAGGTTCATGATTTTTTTATAGAATTTTTTTCACACTTTTTTGATATCATCAGCAAACGAGGGACCATCAATGTACTTGTCCCGACCTTTTTTTTCCCTAGGGGAATTTTTGGGTTTGATATCACAGCTTTTTTCTCAAAAATTCCTCAACCTTTTTTGATGATAATAAGATTTCGGTTTAAATTTCTATGGGTTATTATGTTAGTACATTTTTAAAGATTCTATGCTCATGGTACAGACATGCCTAACGTAAAAATTGTATATCGCGAAGTTTATCCGCACCACCACAGAGGTAGAGTTCCAGGCGTGTTTTTTTTTAACATGGTATTCCCAAGAGGCTCAATTCACATCTCATCGTTTGCAAATTCGTTGCTAGTTCATCCGTAGTTGGACCGTCTCTGCAAGTTGATACGAGTAACGACTGAGGTTATCGATAAGATTCAAGTCAATATGCTACATTGAAAAATGAAAATGATAAATGAAAAAAACGTAACCTTGGCTTGTCTCCAGGGCGATAGGGATTTTTTTCTGCAACTTTAGTTTTTTTTGCCTCTTTAACCCCTTCACTGGTGAGCCCGCCATATGGCGGGCAACTCTAACGCCATATGGCGGGCTCCCCAGTGAAGGGGTTAAGACGGAAAGGCAAGGGAGAATCTTGATTTTCAGGTGAGGTATGAATTTCGGCTTGTAACATCGAATTCCACGATAAAAACTCGTTTTTTCACGAAAGTTTAGATGAAAAAACGTTACCTTGGCTCGTCTCTAGGGTGATTGTGATTTTTTTCCTGCAACTTTAGTTTCTTTTGCCCTTTTGAGATGAAAAAGCATGGAAGTATCTCGATTTTTAGGTGATAGATAATAATTTCGGCTAGTAACATTCAACTTCAGGATAACAACTCGTTTTTCCACTAAATTGGAAGTGAAAAAATATTGCCTTGTTTTTTCACCCGGGCATGGAGGAGATTTTTTCAGCAACTTTAGGTTATTTGGCCCCTTCGAGACGGAAAAGCATGGGAGAATCTCGATTTTTAGGCGAGATATGAATTTCGGCTTGTAACATATAATTTCAGGATAAAAACTCGTTTTTTCACGGAATTGTAGCTGAAATTACGTTACTTTGGCTTGTCTCCAGAAAGATTGGAATTTTTTTTCTGCCACTTTAGTTTATGTTGCCCCTTCGAGATGGAAAAGCATGGGAGAATCTTGATTTTTAGGCGAGATATTAATTTCGGCTTCTAACATCTAACATCCAATTTCAGGATAAAAACTCTTTCTTCCACGAAATTATTAACCCTTTGAAGCATAGTGACATACTGGTTTCCATTGAATTGAAGGAAAACAGAGTTAAAGTAGGTGACATACCAGTATGCCACTATGCTTCAAAGGGTTAAAAAAAAAAATAATAATTTCACATCTTGTCAACAACGAGGTAAAGTCTTGATATTCTTCATTACCTTTGGAGGAATACCACGAGAATAAGAGGTGTCAGTTTTTATCATATTCTCGTTGAATTTCAAAGAGTTATCAAGAGACTCGGTAGAGTCTCGGGACAAGTACATTGACAGCCCTGTCGTCTGCTGGCCCGAGGCTCGCCGAGACTATACTTTCTCGAAACAAAACTTTTCGCGGTGGTGGGGGTAAAATTGGCATGTCATTTTATTGAATTACGAAGCTCAGAAGCAATTGAGGAACTTAAAAATTGAACTTTTAGCTAATTAAGAAATTCTCTTTCGATTGCGCCCAAAATCAGCATGATCGGTCGCGTAATTGCTGAGAAAAAACTTTGCACGGGCTCAAGATTATGCAAAAGTTACCAACACATTCAAGAATTTGACGTGTCTGTATACAACACCATGATAGGCCTCATCGCACGCCTCAAGACACATTTTCATCAAAGTCAGTCTCCAGTGACAGCTGGAGAGGGAGAGAGAGAGAGAGAGAGAGAGCAATGACTACTACGTTCACACGGAACTCTTATTCCGGATTAATTAATCGGGTTTATTATGCCCGATATATATGTATATACACCCCATTATAACCAAATCGGAATAAGAGTGCCGTGTAAGCGTAGTGTATGACATCTACAACGGTTATTAACGGAGTTTTGACATAATCAAGTGCAGGACGTCCGAAAAATTTCGATTAATGGATTTAATAAAAATATTCAACGGAGATTCTGAGTGAAGTTCTGTAATGATAAAGTGCGAGATTAGCGAGTAAATTGGATAAATTGTGAAAAATAATGATCTCAGTATAAACTTTTGAACAGACTGGTAAGCATTTATTTTTGTGATCCTGTGTATTCAAATCTCGCAGTGAACATATTCATCTACAAAATATAAAAATGCAAAATAAAATCAACAGTTATGGGTTATATTCACAAGCTAAAAGTGCGGATTATAATTATATACAGTCTCCATAGGAGTTTATATGAACCAAAATATTTAAGAATTTTAGAAAAAAGAAGTGATATAATCGCAAAAATCCCCTCACGGGGAAAAAAACGTGGACAAGTACATTGGTGGTCCCTTGTTTCCCTATGATATTAAAAAAATCCAAAACGCCGCTTAGAAGAATTCAAAAAAAGTTACAAAATAAGTTGAGATCTGTTGAAATATACGTGGCCAAATACGGGAAGCTTTACTGCGTTTCAATAAATTTCCAAAGACGGTTTGATGTTTATAGAAAAAATAATCAAGTTTGGAAATTCAACTATGTCACCAACCAAATTGCAAACGTAAAAAAATAAGATCGTAAAAAAATTCTGAACGAAGTACTTGGCGAGGATTTTTCCATGAAATAAGCGTAGTGTATAGATCATGATCAAGAATTCGCCAAGTACTTCGTTCACAATTTTTTTACGATCTTATTTTTTTACGTTTGCAATTTGGTTGGTGACATAGTTGAATTTCCAAACTTGATTATTTTTTCTATAAACATCAAACCGTCTTTGGAAATTTATTGAAACGCAGTAAAGCTTCCCGTATTTGGCCACGTATATTTCAACAGATCTCAACTTATTTTGTAACTTTTTTTGAATTCTTCTAAGCGGCGTTTTGGATTTTTTTAATATCATAGGGAAACAAGGGACCACCAATGTACTTGTCCACGTTTTTTTCCCCGTGAGAGGATTTTTGCGATTATAGCAGTATTTTATGGGTACTCCAAAACAACATATTAGGCAATGCGGACAAATTTAAACCAGAATCCTACCTGAAAAATTAAATTAAGTTATTAAAACTATCAAATGAGGACATTGTATCAGTTGCATTAGTCTCGCACAAATCTCAATGCAACCAGAAGCATAGCGACCATGAAAGAAACTTATTAAACATAAAAAATGTTTCAATTTATTATGCCGAATCGAAGCCAAAAATCTGCTGCATTCCGATGATACTTATTTTGATACTTCCGGAAAAAGAGCGATGATTGCTGAAACAGATTTTTCAATTCATTTTGTCAAAATAGAAGTCGAAGAGTAGAATAACGTAATGTTCACTGGATCTAACAAAATTGGAAACATCTCAATGTATTCATCGTGTTCTGAAGCCAGAAATTTGTATTCCATTAAAAAATGTGCATCCGATGATTTTTTGTAATCATATTTGAAATCCATAGTACTACAATCAATGATGAAAAGTGAAATCCATAGTACTACAATCAATGATGAAAAGTGGAAATACTTACAAATAGCACACAACATGTCACTTTACAAAAATGTTAAAGTTTGCATGTATCCGCGGCATTCCAATTATCTACATTTTGATACTTACAGAAAAAAATCAGCGGAAAACTTTTCAAAACTACTTTTCGAATTTAATATGCCAGAACTACAGAGGGGGAGCAAAAAAATACAGCGCACTCCAAGCTCAACGAAAATGAGTAACCGATGACATTTGTAACAAATTTTTTAATTCATATGCCATAGTTGAAGCTAAAAAGTAAAAATACTTTTGGCACACAAGCCGCTTCACAGAAATGTCAAAGTTTATAGGTATCCGCTGTATTCCAATGAATCAAATTTTGATACCATCAGAAACAGAGCATCCAAAGACTATCTGAAACAACGTTTTCAAATATATTATGAGAAAAGTAAAGTAAAAAAGAGTAAAGCATAGTGCACTTTACACCCCACAAAATTTCAAAGTTTTTTATGTATTTTTCTTAAGATTTTCAAGACAAAAATTCTGATTTTATCCAAAAATGAGCAGCGGGAGATTTTTTATAATAAATTTTTTAATCCATTATGCCAAAGTTAGAATAAAAAAGTGAAAATCTATGGTTCATATGTTGCTTCAAGAAATTTTCAAAAGTTGTATGTATTCGTTGCGATCTGATGACAGAATTTTTCATATCATCAGAAAAAGTGTATCCGAAGACTTCTCCAGAAACAACTTTTCATATATTTATTATACCACAAGTAAAATGAAAAAATGGAAAAACAAATATAGTGCACTTCAGCCCCAGCAAAATTCAGAAAATTGAGATGTATTTATTGCATTTTGGCGACAGAACATCCATGATTCATAAAGTACTTCACAAAGTTTTCAAAAGTTGTAGGTATTCTTGACATAACGCACTTCAGTCCAACGAAATTGGAAAATTTTCTATCTATCCATTCCGTTTTCAAGCCAGAAATTTCCATCCTATCCAAAAATGTGCCGCCGATGACTTTTAATAATAGTTTTTCAAACTCTCATTACCACAATCAAATCTGAACAGCGGAAATACTTAGCACACATGTCGCTGCAAAAAATTTCCAAAGTTTGCAAGTGTCCGCTGCATTCTACTTATCTAGTTTTTGATACTAATAGAATAAAAACAGCGGAAAACAATTTGAAACCACTTTTCCAATTCTTCATGCCAGTACTGAAGAAGGAAAGCAAAAAAACACAGCGTACTTCAAGTCCAACAGAATTCAAAACTTTTTCAGGCATTTTCAAAGACAGCCATTTCGATCCTAGCTGTTCAAGAACAAGCCGCTGAAGACTTTTATAACAAGTTTCCCAATTCATATGTCACAGTTGGAGCCAAAGAGTGGAAATACTTGGTACACATATCGCTTCGCAGAAATTCTAAACTTTATAGGCATCCGCTGCATACCGATGACAGAAATTTGATCCTATTGAAAAAAAAGTACCCGGCGATGACTCCCTGAAATATTTTTTTCAAATTCCTAATGACACACGTAGTAAAGGAAAGTGAATGAACATAGTGCACATTGAGTCCAACGAAATTCAGTAATTTCTGTCGTTTCCGTGGCTATTCACAGACAAAATTTTGAGCGCATCGAAAAGTAAACAGCCAAAGACTTTTTGTTATGAATTCATCAATCAATAATTCTACAATAAGAGATGGAAAGTGGGAAGACTCAAAGTACTGGTCGCTTCATAAAGTTGTGAAACTTTGTAGGTGCTCGCTGCATCTCACCGATACCAATTTTGATACTCTTAGAAAAAAAGCACCCGAAGACTTTTCAAAACAACTTTTAGATATCATTATACACAATCAGAGCGGAAAGTGAATAACTTGGCATACACTGAACCCAAAACATTTTTTAAAGTTCGGGTGTATCCATTAGGTCAAAATGAGAAACAATTTTATCCTGTCAATTAACGAGCAACTAAAGACTTTTCGTAACAAATCATTCAACTTATGTTGCCGCAGTGGAAGCGAAGAAGTATAAATGCACAGCAAACACATTTTCACAGACACAATAAATCTAATCAGCACACATATATTATGATTTTTTATTCGAATTCATCAATAAATCAATACATATATACAATAATTGCGTGTTCTCGAAATGAAATTTCTGACTCCAAGTTATAGGTTAACCTGGATTTATCGCAGCTGGGTAAAAGAAACGCATTTAAATATTTATAGCACTTGAATAACTTTTTTGATGTTTATTATGTACGTCTGGTTTTCTTAATATTATGACACCACACCACCAATTTTAATAAAATAAATAGATTTTATGCATTTCATTAGACGATAAACGTTTTTTTTTCATTTATCCGGCACTTCGTTATATGTTGAAACTGTTTGTTTACACCATAAAAAACTGACAGATGGTTGTTCAATATATAAATATAGATATTCAATAAAAACACTTCACGAAAGAAAATGACAAAATTAACTAATTTGTTACGTCCTAGCCTTACGCTAAGACCCCCCCATAAATTTTTCATTGCACCTTATACGAAACGTATCATCAGACGGTACACTTTCATAAAACTACATCATCATTCGTCGATAACTAATAATAAATAAATATTCGAGTATATACGATTGTTCAATCGTACATACTCTCAAATATAACATAAATCTTAAGACGAAACTTCCTCCTAAACATTCGATACCATAACCATTTTTACAACACTTTCTAATCCTTAGAACAACCACCGAGCTGCACATGTGCACTAGACGACTCGACTTTCAGTCGCCACAAAAAATCCTCTACATGACTCCGATGGGAACCGTCTAAGGACTCTCCCAGACTACCCTTAATCCTCAAATTTATTACATCCGCGACATTTCTCACATCTCTTCAAAATCTCGACAAAATCCGAACAGAGCAATAAAAACTCACTCTCAAATTTACATTTTCCAGAACCCTACAAAAGCCAGAAACACTTGGCAAAACTCACACTTCTCACGCTTTCCAAACGCATACTCCAATTTCAAGTGGAACACGTGCATATCTTAGAATTTCCGCTCAACGCACTTTTCTTAATTTTAAGAAATCTCAAATAACTTTTCCTCCAATCATATCTCCGGAAAAGTCCCCCATATATCCAAATCCAATCACCAAATTAGGTCACTCACTTTATGACCTAATATCCAATCCAAACCAAAAACCGTAAAGAACAACTCCCCTCTACAGCATCCTACCCCCAAAAATGCATCCTCACCTCTAACTCCAATTAGACTAACAACTAAAAAGAACAAGTTAGTTAGCATCGGACTTCGAAAGCGGTAACAATCTCTAATCTACATCGTCGCGACTCTCGTATATTTTATACTCAGACTCCGAACAAACACCAGTGTTAACCGCGTCCGAAATCCTGATCATTCAGAAATTAAACCAATCAGCTAGCTCAGACTTAAATATTTCAAACTAAATCTCGAACAGAAACAATTGTAATCACAAGTGTAGTATAATTAATAATTGATAAATAAACATTATATATTATGATTTATGATCTAATTAAAAGTTCATCGTCATAGTGTTTATTTAAACGATCTCCGACATCGCTCCTGGAGTTGAGGAACCCTTTCCAACTCCGGATCCTACACTTTAAAGGGTCACGCATACCCAATAATATAATAAATGTGTTCGGGAAACAGGTAAGGCTCAAACAAGACTCACAAGTGGCCACCATAAAACTCATGCGCCACTCCTAAATCGAGCACTCGCCGATCCCATTCAAATCTCCCGCTCGGGACGTAACAAATTCACCACGAATACATCTAGCACACGGACACACATCCCGAACTTTACACTGTCAAAACAATTATTAACATATAGCCGATCACACTTTTCTTGGTTATAGCGGCGAGGTGTGAGTCTGCGACACCGCCGTGAAGTTAGCCCCGAGGACATGAGGCCTTTGATGGTGTTATATACAGACACGTGAAAAACTTGAATGTGTTAGTAGTTTTTGCATAATGTTGACCCTGTGCAAAGTTTTTTCTCAGCAAATACGCCACGAATCATGCTGATTTCGGGCTCAATCGAAAGGGAATTTCCTAATTGTTCTCCAGTTCAATTTGCAAGGCATCAAATGACTCCTGAGCTTCGTAATTGAACGAAATGACATGCCAAATTTACCCCCACCACCGCGAATCGTTTTATTCAGAGAAAGTATAGTCTCGGCGAGCCTCGGGCCAGCAGACGACAGAGCTGTCAATGTACTTGTCCCGAGACTCTGCCGAGTCTCTTGATTGGCGAACTCACCTACGGTAAGGGAATAAATCCCTTACCTGTCGAAGATCCAAGGCTCCGTGGAGCAGCGAGGAAAGTTGAGGACGGTAGGAGAAGAGTCGGGAGGACTTAACCTCCAAACTCGAACATCCTCGGACGAAGGACGTTTGCCCGTCAACGTTACGCCGATCGGACGAGTCCCCCGGCGTCAAGGCTCCTATCGTCCATCGTTTTGGCACAATACTTCGCCAATATTCTTCGCGAACATCGAAAACACCGAACAATCCGCACCTGTCACTCGCACTACACCGAACGCACCACAACATCGAACGAACAATGCGGGCCGCTACGATGCAAGTTCAGCACCGGGTCCGGATTTTCACCACGGTGGCGTTCCGGGACAGCGAGGACGACGCCAGCGTCCCGAGCGGGCATGAATCACCAATCGAAGACCCCCCGCGACGAGTCCCTCTTTCTTTCCCCCACCCTCCCTTACCACCGAGTGTCAGCGCGACTATAATTATCGAGCGCTAATTGGTTCGCGGGCGTGCGCGTATCGATTACATTATCGATCGCCACGCGCATCATCGATCGAAGAAGACGAGCGAAGAAGAAGATGACGTCACTTCTACAACGACTCGGCGTGTGTACCGTGGGCGCTCTTTGACTTTTTGACTATTTTGTGTTATAAATTATTAAAATCGACGACTTCGCAACGACAACCCGGCTCGACCCCTTTGAAAGACGATTTTGGACATTTGTGGAGAATTTTGGTGCCGTTTTCGAACGAGTAAACAACAAGTAAGTCGTTTTATCTCACAGTGGTGTTTCGGCAAAGAACGCGTGGCTTGACGCCATCTTCGCCGGGACGCGTCGAACAGTATCGCAAGTGTTTTTCCGTGATAAGTAATTCGTCCGAGTCCTTCTGGCTCGTGACATCGTTTCAATTGAGTGTGAAAAGACTTTTCACGATTATTCGTCGTCACGAGAGTGCTGTGGTGCTAGTCTTAAGATAAATATAATTGATAATTTGTAACGTGCGAATTTCCCCCCCCCCTTCCTTCCCCTCGCGCTCAACGAGAGCCCTTCATTCGGACGCGTGTTCGGACCGGCGTGTTGTACGACGCCGTGAATCTCCTGTAAATTTTTTCCGCCCTGTTATTTACGCTCTATTGATTATTATTAACTAAATTATTTTATTCAGACACTAAGTGATCGCGAGCATTGTTTCTCGCGCAAGCGATCAGTATTTCTTTTCGTTTTTTTTTATATCGAGATTTCGTTTTCCTATTTTTTATTATTATTTTGAATCACGGGTATTTGTAAGTACGCCTGAGCGACAGGAACCCGTCGATCCTCGAGATTATAATTCGAGTCTCTTGCGGGTTTTTGATACAAATTTTTCTTATATTACTTTGTTTTTCACGCTAGTCCCGATTTTGCACATCCCCCCCCCCCTTCCAGTATTATTACTCTTATTACCATTGTTAAAACAAAAGAGGAGAAATCAAAGGGAGAAATTATTTATTTTATTTTTGGTATTTTTGTATTCATTTTGTTTATTTTTGTTACTTTTACTTTAAAAAGTAACTGGCGCCCAAATCAAACGAAATTACGGGACTTTTCTACTACAATAAAAAACCAATTTTTGTTATTGATTTCCTCCCAATTTTTCGTGTTTATTCAATTTATTTTCTCCCTGGATTTTATTCATTTTCAGGGATCGGTGGCGATTAACGTCACAATTTTTGGCGCCCAACGTGGGGCCTGTCAATTCCCAATCGAGCTTTCCGGAAATATTCTCGCGTGAATTACCGCGGAGTGGAAACTTTCTCATCTTCGGTAATTTTCGATAAATTCTCGTAATTATTATTTTTCGGGAATTAAAATTTTTCGGAAGTGTTTCTAGTCCCCTTATAATTAGTGCTCACCTCTGAACTCGTTGTTCATTAGCACACCACAGCACTCTGACGTGAAATAGTCGCGCAGAGTTATTCAACAACAAGAGTTGTTACTTTTGTCAATCATTTAATTTTGATGACTCATACTTTGTAATTGGAATTGTGTTTTTTTTTTTGTGTAATTGGTGTTGCGTAGCGAGATTTCGCCGCTCACCTACAGTGATCACCCCTCCCAATATTGTGTTACCCCCCCCCCCCCCCCCATTGTGCCCTGACCGCCCGAAAAATCTATTTTTCGCAAGACCCCACGCGTATTACCGGGAATATTCGTGTATTTTCAGCACGGTAGAAAATTTTTCCGACGTCTTTTAGTGCGCGTGGTATCGCCTTAACGAATTGTGTAAAAATTTTCGTATAACTATTGCTCGATATTTTTGAGACTGCTCGGTCATTTAATTTATTTTAAATTACTGCGCGGAGAATTTCGGGTGATTATTGAATTTTTTTACGGTTCCTTTCGTAATTCAAGCGCCCTGAGGAGAATTTTCGGTACTACAGTCGAGTTAGTAGAAGTCAACTCGTTTCCTGTAATTTTTTTTTTATTTTCAAATAAAATTGTTTTGCGGGAAAATTATTGCCCAGTACGATGAATCCTTACGGCGTTCCCACTTCCACCCTCACAGTAACCACCCCCTCGTGTACAGCCCCTATCATGACGACCGCGACCATAACGGGTGCGTCACACTCCCATAGACCCCCGCCCCCAGAACCAGTCGACCCCCGAGCCCGGATAGTCGAGATTCGAGCTCAAATAGAGCAATTAACCGACCTAAGACAGCTGCTAATGCGCTGTGATCGGTCGGGAGTCACATGGAGCGGAACGTTGGAGGATATAAGGGACCGATTATTGCGGTTCGAAATCCGACGGCGTTTTCCACAAGTCCCAGTTCATTGGGACGAGGATTTGGATGAGCGAGCAGGTTTTCCGTACACTCTCACTCACGCCATGGAGTCTCCTGAAATATGGAGCGTTATTCGCCCTAGTCCCCGGGATACCCCTCCTCGTCCGGCAGCTCGCCAATCATCACCGGCAGCTCGCCAACCGTCACCGGCTCGCCTGGATCCCATTTTAAATACAGGGCAATCCAGAGAGCCTTATCAAGACCCGATTGAATTTGATAATGACTTCAGTCTCGAAGATGCCCCTGACAATCTCCATGAACCCTTAGTCCCTGTCCCAGGTCGAAACCCCGGGCCTACAGTAACGTTCGCCCTTCCTCCCTCCCCTGAAAACACCCGAAGACCCCTTACGACCCTTCCCCGTTCACACCGCCCCTCTCCCACGCTTCTCCCCGATATACGAGCCCCGAGCCCCCTTGATCTCGTTGATCTAACACGAACCTACACGGTTCCAACAACGAGGCCCCAGCATAATAGCACCCGCCTGCCCCCTACCCTCCCACACACCCTTAGAGCATCCTATCGTCCTCCCTCCCCACCATCCGTGCACAGCCAGGCGTCTCAGGTGTTCACCACCTCTCGGTCTTCTCGCGATGGTGGCGCGGCGAACCACTGGAAAAAGTACGGCCCTAAATTCGCCGGTAAACGTGATGAGGATGCGGAGGAGTTCCTCTATGAGCTCCACGAATACGGCGTCGCTCAGGATTTGTCTGAGGACGAATTGTTGCGTGCTTTACCAGAGGCGTTCACCGGAGACGCGCGTCTGTGGCACCGAGTGGAAAAAGTTAATTGGGACGATTATGAGGGATTCGTGTTCCATTTTCGAGAACAATACGGCCACGGTGATCTTCAAGACCGTCTGAGGCACGAAGTTGAGCTTCGTACTCAGGGGCCTGGCGAGCCTGTTGCCGAGTACTTGGTGAAACTGCGAGCCCTTTTTGACCAGTTTAACCCCCCCTTATCTCTTGATACTCAGCTCGACATTTCATGTCGAAATCTGCATCCCACGTTCGCTCCGCATGTCAACCGAGACGAGGTACACTCCTACCTCGATCTCAAACGACAGTGCCGTCGTCGAGAGGAACTCACCGAGCGTGCTAGGCAGTATCGTCCTCCCCCGACCCCGCAACAGTCCGCTTTCTCTTCGAGCGCCTATCGGGCTTCCGGGAAGAACCTCCAAGGAGGTGTAGCGGCTGCTGAGTCCTTCAAGGCCCCGAAAAAGATTAACAAGATCCCACCAGCCGCACAATCCACCCCAGAGTCCCAGACCCAGTCCTCCCCTGCCCCTCAAAACCAGTACACCAGCTACGCCGCCGCAGCGGGCTCGACACCGCCCCAGTGGACCCCCCCCCCAGCCCAAATTCCGCCTCTATCTGAGGTAGCCCCGAAAACGAGCCCCCAGACCCCTAGTCCTCAGAATCAGCGAATTTATTCGTGTTATAATTGCCATCTTCCAGGGCATTTCTATCGCGAGTGCGTGAGCCCGTTGGGTGTGTTTTGCCGTGTCTGTGGCAAGCCAGGCACAACGACGAGGACATGCGCGCGATGCGCGAGTCGGAATGCGGGAAACGGCCAGCCGGGGGGACAATAAGCTCCCTGCCCCCCCCCCGGAGGTTATCCAAGGACCCTCCTTATTCCCCGAAGTCCCCGAGAAAACCCCGTACCGACCCCGCTCCCCCTGAAACCCCTGAAAATCCCCCAGCCCCAGTAAAAGATAACATTGGCAACGCCATTAAATTAAATTCTCCCTATTTTGATAAAGTAGATTCTTCCCTTGAATTCCCCGTAGAGCCCTCCCCTGTTGATGAGCCCCAGCCCTGTAGCTCCAAAGATTCACTCCCGTGGATCGAACCCGAGTCGAAGTCACCCCTCCCAGAGAAATCCGACGCTGCCCTCCCTATCCCAGAGACCCCTGTTGCACAGCTCGTGTCTCTCGAGGAGATTCCACCCATGGAGGACGCCGCGTTGGGAGAGATGTTGGCATCTCTTCGGCATCGTGCCTTAGATAACAGGCACTACCTCTGTGTTCGAATCGAGGACCGACCCTGCCATGCGTTGGTTGACTCGGGGTCCTGTAGGATATTCCTGGGCACCAACATGATTGAGCCTCTCCGACAACATTTGTCAGCAACGACAGATGGCGTCGCCCTCCCTGGAAACAACCAGCTTCCGGTTGTTGGCGAACTCCATCTCACCTTCGAGATTCAAGGACGCCTAGCCCCGGTCCGAACCCAGATAGCCCCCCTAGGATACGAGTGTATCCTGGGAATTGATTTCCTTCGTATTTTCGATATTAAGGGGGAAAAAACCATTCAGAACCTTCAAAAAATCGATTTTTTTTGCTTTAAAAGTTACTTCAATATGTATAGAGTCTGAAAAACTTCATGACTTAGGCCAAAACTCAAAACTCCGGGAGATAGAGCCAATTTCCTAGACCCCCCTCTATTCACTCCGAGAGTGACACGCCGAATTTGACATTGACATCCCTAATTTGACATTGGGCATGTCCAACTACCCAATGTCAAGCTGAAATCTTGCCCTGAGATACGAGCGCACGTAAAAAATCTGGAAAGCATTGGGGAGCCTTATTCTTCGAAATTTCTGTAGGCAATGTTTTCCTAAGTATGCTAGAGTATAATCGGAAGTTTTTGGTATTTGGTATAAATTTTGGTATTTGGTACAAAAACTTGGGTGTATACGTGTAAACACGTACACGTGTTATTTGTGAGCAGCGAGAGTAAAAATAAACGTATTTTTTAGTTCTTTTTCGTCTTTCGTGGTGCACCGATATTTCTATCGAAAGAGATATAATGTCGCACGCTGGGAAAGGAAAAAGAGGTGAACCATCTCGCGCTTATGTAACTAAAAAGCGGCGATTCCAAGGCAATCAATTTGTTGAGAAAAGTGGTGAAGATAAAATCAAAAAAGATCATGCTGGTTCAAGTGCTAGTGCTAAGAAAATTAATAGAAAAACCGGCGATGAAGTTTCATACAATCCTCTCATTGCTTATCGTATCATCGAATTTTTTACGGTTTTCACCGCTTTATCCGAGATTCTCGTCTGCTACAAGTGTAAAAGCCCTATTAAATTTGAGGAAACTGGTTTTCGTGGTTTTGGCTTCAAGATTATTGTTGCGTGTCGCTGTGGCCGTTCAACAATTAATTCTGGTCCTTTTGTTGGCACTGGATACGAAATCAACAGAAGAATAGTGTTAGTTATGCGTCTTGTAGGCATTGCCAGAGAAGGGATAAATTTGTTTGCCAATCTTATGGATATCTGCGATGGGCTGAGTCAGCAAGCGTATGATAACATCGTGGTGCATCTTCATTCGGCTACGAAAGTTGTATTTGATTTCTGTTGTGAGAAAGCCGTAAATGATGAGAAAAAAGAAAATGAAAAACATGGAAGAAGTCGATTCAATTTTAAGGTTTCTGGAGATGGGTCGTGGAAAAGGCGAGGTTTTAAATCTTTGTACGGCGTCACTACACTCATTGCTTACTATACCGGAAAAGTCATTGATCTGGTAGTGAAAAGCAGCTACTGTCAGGAATGTAATATATGGAAAAACAGACAAAACACGGAGAAATATAATGAATGGCTAACAGAACATGAAGAAAACTGTTCTAAAAATCACGACGGTTCAGCTGGAAAATGGAGGTCTCTGCTATAATCGAAATGTTTTCGCAATCGGAAAAAAAGTACGGAGTCAAATACGGAAATTACATTGGAGACGGTGACTCTAAGACATTCAAGGCCATTCTAGATCTCAATCCATACGGTGATGATTTTACAGTCGCGAAAAGTGAATGCGTTGGACATGTTGAAAAACGTATGGTTACTCGGCTGAGGAACGCTAAGAAGTTGCATAAACTGGGAGGAAAAGGAAAATTAACCGAAGCTTTGATCAAAAAACTTCAAACTTACTATGGATTAGCTATTAGACGCAATAAAGACAATGTTGATGACATGAAAAATGCAATAATGGCTACTTATCATCATTTGTCCTCAACAGATGCAAATCCAAGACACGAGCTTTGTCCTTCTGGAAAAGATAGCTGGTGCAAGTGGAAAAATGCTGAAGCTATTGGAATAAAGAGCAACACTATAAATCACCCTCCACCTCTTCACCCTGATGTACAAAAGCATATTTTACCCATATTCAACGATTTGAGTAGTGACGAGTTATTAAGCAGGTGCTTAGGAGGCCACACACAGAACGCCAATGAAAGTTTCAACGGGACTATCTGGCGATTGAATCCCAAACACCTTCATTGCGGCTTCAAAATAGTCGAAATGGCAGCTTATTTAGCAGCAATTATATTCAACGAAGGGTATTCAAAAATCCTAAAAGTTATGCAAGAACTGGAGCTGAAAATCGGCAAGCAAACTGTGGATTACGCTAGCAAAGTCGATGAGCGTCGGATCATTCGGCAAGAAAGACGCAGCCTTTCCGCGACGAGAGAGGCTCGAAAGGCGTAAAAAGAGGAGAGGCTGGAGCGAACTGCCTTTTTTGAAGAAACTGAAGGCCTGCTGTATGGAGCTGGCATAGCAGATTAGTCCGTAAGTAGCTTTATCAAACACTTTTCCGTTACCAAAACTTTGAACGCGTTTTTCTCGAAACTTTTTTTTTCACTTTTTCTCTTTCGGTGCCAACGATTGCTCAGAGACTATTCAACCGATCGGGCCAAGATCTCGCACACGTTTTTGTAACGTATAAGACCACTCGTTATACCTGAAAAAATTAGAAATTTCTCAAAATTTATCATTTTTATTCACCAGCGAAGAAGAATTTTTTTTTTCAAAAATATCGACTTTTGCGATTTTATGTCTGCCATCTCTACAATTCTTGACTTATTATTAACAAATGAGGTTTGCCGAGTGACTACAGGCATATACTGACCGTATCTTTTTGCAATTCTGTTTCAGATAATTTTTCACGGCGCTACACTTGGCACCATAAAAAAAATTTCTCAGCGACCATGTGGGTTTTTCATAGTATTATCTCCATCAATTTTGGATATTTTTGTATTTAAAAAATCTGGAATACTCTTTGAAATAGGTATAATACACTGTGAAAATAACGAAAAGATCCATGCATTTCTTTTCCTTCAAAAAAATTCCGAAAAAACTGTTCAATTCCGAGGTTCTTAATTGTTTTTTCCCCCTTAAAATCGACTACAGTACCGATACGTGGACGATCGGTGAAGGCCCCGTTCGTACTTCTGACCCTGAGGATGCCCTAGCTCGCCCTATCCCCGCTTACCCCGCTTGTGCTGGTTTAGCCGTTGTCACGGCTCCTACCGCCGAACGATTGACCCATCTCCTGAACGAGTTAATCCCCCCTAAGTCCTCAGCCCTGCTCAGTGAGACCCATTTGACCGCCCACTCCATAGACACCCAAGAACACCCTCCCATCAGTCAAAAGCCCCGAACAGTCTCTCCTTATCTGTTGAAAGTCGCTCACGACGAAGTCGACCGGATGCTTAAGGAGGGAGTGATCGAGAAATCAGTGAGTCCCTGGCTCAGCAACCCGGTGATCGTCAAGAAGGCCAACGGGAAGTACCGTTTTTGCATCGACTTTAGAGACGTGAACAAAGTCACCCGCAAGGACGCGTACCCTCTCCCAAACATGGACCGAATCTTGGACGGGTTGCGCCGAGCTCGTTATATCTCGAAACTGGATTTAAGCCAGGCTTATTTCCAAATCCCCGTTGAGCCCTCCAGTCGTCCCGTCACAGCATTTTCAGTCCCAGGGCGTGGCCTCTTCCATTTTAAGAGGATGCCTTTCGGTCTGACTAATGCCCCAGCCACTTTTCAGCGTCTCATGGACCAACTCATCGATTCCGCGTGGGAACCGCATGTGTTTGCGTACCTGGACGACGTGATCATTGCCACCGAAAGCGAGGAGGAACACCTCGACTTTCTTAGACGAGTCTTGACCGCTTTCAGGGAAGCCGGTATGGAAATCAATCGCGAGAAAAGCGAGTTCTTTTGCGCGGAAGTCTCCTATCTCGGCTATGTGATTGGGCAAGACGGACTCAAAGTAGACCCCGAGAAAATAGCCCCGATTATGAATTACCCTCCCCCACAGACCATTAAGCAAGTCCGCCGATTCCTCGGAATGGTAGGCAGGTATGCCCGATTTTTGCCCGATATATCCCGTGATAAAGCCCCTTTGACCCGGTTACTGCTTAAGGACGTCCCTTGGACTTGGGAACCGGAAGAGCAAACTGCATTCGAGACCCTCCGTGATGCCCTCACCCGAACCCCTATCCTTACCCGCCCTGATTTTGAAAAGCTCTTTATAGTGCAGACGGACGCGAGCGATTGCGCCATCGGCGCCGTCCTGACGCAGGAAAGAGACGGGGTTGAGCTCCCCATTGTGTTCGCGAGTCGTCTCTTGACGGCTCAAGAGCGGAAGTACACCGTAACCGAGCGCGAGTGCCTCGCTGTACTCTGGGCCGTCAAGAAGCTCCGACCGTACATCGAGGGTGCTCAATTCACGGTCATTACGGACCACAGCAGTCTCACGTGGCTACAAAATCTCCGTGACCCTGCTGGCCGACTCGCCCGTTGGGCATTATCCATGCAAGCCCTGAACATGAAAATAATCCACCGTAAAGGAGCCCTGAACGTAGTCCCTGATGCCCTTTCCCGGATGTACGAGTCGACCGAGTCAGCTCTCGGTGCCATCGGCAACGCCTTTGACTCGTGATATTCGGACAAGATGAAAGACGTCCGAGAGTTCCCTTGGAAATACCCAAACTGGAAAATCTTTGAGGACAAACTCTATTACCATCGGCCCCACCTCATTGTTGAGTCCGCTCTCACCGATTTAGACGCGTGTAAGCTCGTCCTTCCCCAAGAAGCCCGCCCCAGAGCCCTCAATCAAGCCCATGATAGCCCCCAGTCCGGCCATCTAGGAGTCGAAAAGACGTATCATCGAGTCACTCAAGACTTCTTTTGGCCAGGAATTTTCCAAGACGTAGCTCGGTATATCACTCGCTGTCCGGTGTGTCAGCTCCATAAGGTATCGCAGGGGCCACCCAGCGGTCTTATGAGAGAGCGGACGACAGACGGACCGTGGAGCGTTGTGGCTGCCGACGTAATGGGCCCGTTCCCTCCGAGCAAAGCCCAAAACCGTTACGTTATCGTTTTCCAGGATCTTTTCACCAAGTATGTCGAGGTTAAAGCCGTTAGAACGGCTACGGGACAGTCCATTATGTCCGCTTTTGACACTTTAATAGTAAATCGTTCGGGTTGCCCGAAGTTCCTGCTAACCGATAACGGAACGGAATTCGTCAATAATTTTGTCACCCAGCAACTAGCCCAACTCGGAGTCCACCAGACCACAATCCCTCCCTACCATGCCCAAGCGAACCCCGTCGAGAGAGTCAATCGGACTCTCAAGACAATGATCTGCACGTTCATTCCCCAAGACCAAAGGGAATGGGATAAACACCTCCCGGAACTGTGTTTCGCCCTCAACACTGCCGTACATTCCTCTACGTCAATGTCCCCAGCCTTCCTTAATTTTGGGCGTAGTCCTCGCCCTGCCAAAGCCCTCCGATTCGAAGACCCTAATCCTCAGCCCCTAAACCCCGGAGACCCTACCCTCTGGAGCGACCGCATGAAGCGTTTGCCTTTGATCCACGATTGGGTCAAAAGAAACCTGGAGATAGCCGCGAAGCGCCAAGCGAGTTACTACAACCGCTCGCGCAAAGACACGCGATACGAAATCGGTGACATGGTGCTTAGGAAGCACCGAGTGCTCTCTTCAGGCGCCCAGAACTTCGCAGCGAAGTTAGCCCCGCGATTCAATGGCCCCTATAAAATTATTAAAGTCCTCTCCCCCGTGGTTTACGAGATTGAAGACCCCGATAGTAGAAAAAACCCCCGAGTCCACATCAAAGACCTGAAGCCCTTTAAGCCCTCAGACCCGCTCCCAGCCCCCGACGAGGCCGTGAACGAGGTTATCGAGAACGTACCAGAAAATAACGTAGAACCAGAAACCGAAAATTCTCCTCCTCGTCGCGCCAGATTAAGACCGAGAAAGACCGCGAAGTAAAAGCATCCTTTCTATTTCTTGTGCATGTCATAACTTGGGCATGTATTAATTGTTCGGAACCCATTTTTGATTTGTTTGTACGCAGGATGAATTACCAATTTGATCTGAAGCGCTATCGCGCCAGTCGGCCGCCTTAGCGCCTGCCGATGGGCACCGCGACGCCCTACAGGAACGTCATCGTGCGGAATTCTCTCCAGCGCTCCCTCCTTTCCGTGATGCCGCTGACGTATCAGCGCACCGTCCCCCCCCAGTCTTCTACGACCTGGAGTGCCCTGGCGAGGAGTGTCGTCCCCACGACCCCGAATTCCTCCCCCCCTTCCGATTCCTCATGGCCCTCCGTCCCGAATCCCCGCCTGGCACCATTGCGCCGCTAGATGCCACCCTTCACGTCCCCCCGAAGCCCCGACCCGTTTTCTCCCCCATCTCAACCTCCTCGACCCCCTCTTCCGGTACCCTCACCCCCTCCTCGCCGAATCCTCAGCCGTCGGGATCCGTGATGGAGTCGGCCTCGGCCGACCCCACCCCGGAGACCACGCGGCTGTTGATCCAGGCGCGGAGGGAGTTGTCGGCTGCTGTCCCCTCGTTCGCTCCCGAACCACTCCCCTTCCCCTCACCCTCAGTCCCAGCCCCGCGCCTCCCTATCCCTCCCCTGTTTCTCCCAGTCCCCGAACCCTGGTTCTTTTTCCTGACCCCCAGTGGCCCCCTCTGTCCCCGACCAGCCCCCAGTCACCCAGTCCCGAATGTCCCCCAACCACTCATTCGTCCCATGCCCCTCCGACCTCCCACTCCCGCGCCCCCTCGCCAAATCCCTTCCCTCATGTCCCTACGCATTCCTACACCACCCCAACTCCACACCCCGCCCCGTTCTCCCGCTCCCCAAAGAGTACCCTCACCAGTCCTCCCGCGTGGTGGTACGGTCACCCCCCCGACCGGTCCCTTCTGTTGGAGCTGTGATCGTCCCGGACACCACACCTCCCAGTGTCGTTTCCGGGTCAAAAACTGGCGCCGGTAGGAAGGCCCGGCGGGGGAAGAGCAAGCCCCCATGTGATCCTCCTGCCTCCTAACCCCCTCAGTCCCTTTTAGCCCCAGTCCTTCAGCCCCTTAACCCTAATTCAGCACTGTAGCCCCAGCCCCCTTAGACCCAGCCCCGTAATAGTCCCACGACGGCCGTAGTGCGCGTCGCGGGCCCCCCCACAAGGCCCAACAAACCAGACAGAATACCGCCGATTACACGGCCAACCGGCCAACACGAAGTTCACATCACACGAGAGTACACGGCGGTTTCGTCAACGAAGTACACGACACTAGTCATCGACGTATCACGATTAAGTCCTACATAGCCCCGACTGTGATCACTGTAATGTAAAAGTCTGATATTTCTAAGCCGCGCTATGGCGCAAACGAGTCATTAAAATAAGTATTGATGGCCCAAAACGCCGATGTAAAGACTTTATCGTAGAGAAACTATATTTTTGTTACATTGCGATTTTGAGGCGTATTGCTAAAAGTGAGACAAAACGACGTGAGCATAACAGTCACACTATTGTATGACGTAAAGACCGTCAACCCGGTACTTTAGTCAAGCCGGGGGGGAGTTGTGACGTTGTAGCCCCGTCACAGGCTGCGTCGTGGTGGAATTCGCCACAGCACTCTCCGCTATCATAGAATTAGGCCCCTAGGGGCACCGTAGCTTTACTTTTGGCCTTCCGAGGCCCCGTCGGACCTCTCCAAAACACTCAGAACGTTGACACCAGCCGAAGAACACCGCAAGCACCTGTAAAACACCATACACAATAAGAAAACGTCCAGAGTACCCAGAATAACCCAACCACGAGTCCACAACGAGGAAGAAACTCGTCCAGAGCACCGAGACCGCGCACTAAGTCCCAGCACTCAGCCCCACCCCGAACAATTCCCCTCACCCGCATATTTCCCCTCACGATTACCTCCAGAAATACAAATTGGCGAATTCACCTACGGTAAGGGAATAAATCCCTTACCTGTCGAAGATCCAAGGCTCCGTGGAGCAGCGAGGAAAGTTGAGGACGGTAGGAGACGAGTCGGGAGGACTTAACCTCCAAACTCGAACATCCTCGGACGAAGGACGTTTGCCCGTCAACGTTACGCCGATCGGACGAGTCCCCCGGCGTCAAGGCTCCTATCGTCCATCGTTTTGGCACAATACTTCGCCAATATTCTTCGCGAACATCGAAAACACCGAACAATTCGCACCTGTCACTCGCACTACACCGAACGCACCACAACATCGAACGAACAATGCGGGCCGCCATGATGCAAGTTCGGCACCGGGATCGGATTTTCACCACGGTGGCGTTCCGGGACAGCGAGGACGATGCCAGCGTCCCGAGCGGGCATAAATCACCAATCGAAGACCCCCCGCGACGAGTCCATCTTTCCTTCCCCCACCCTCCCTTACCACCGAGTGTCAGCGCGACTATAATTATCGAGCGCTAATTGGTTCGCGGGCGTGCGCGTATCGATTACATTATCGATCGCCACGCGCATCATCGATCGAAGAAGACGAGCGAAGAAGAAGATGACGTCACTTCTACAACGACTCGGCGTGTGTACCGTGGGCGCTCTTTGACTTTTTGACTATTTTGTGTTATAAATTATTAAAATCGACGACTTCGCAACGACGACCCGGCTCGACCCCTTTGAAAGACGATTTTGGACATTTGTGGAGAATTTTGGTGCCGTTTTCGAACGAGTAAACAACAAGTAAGTCATTTTATCTCACAGTGGTGTTTCGGCAAAGAACGCGTGGCTTGACGCCATCTTCGCCGGGACGCGTCGATCAGTATCGCAAGTGTTTTTCCGTGATAAGTGATTCGTCCGAGTCCTTCTGGCTCGTGACATCGTTTCAATTGAGTGTGAAAAGACTTTTCACGATTATTCGTCGTCACGAGAGTGCTGTGGTGCTAGTCTTAAGATAAATATAATTGATAATTTGTAACGTGCGAATTCCCCCCCCCCCCCCCCCTTCCTTCCCCTCGCGCTCAACGAGAGTCCTTCATTCGGACGCGTGTTCGGACCGGCGTGTTGTACGACGCCGTGAATCCCCTGTAGATTCTTTCCGCCCTGTTATTTACGCTCTATTGATTATTATTAACTAAATTATTTTATTCAGACACTAAGTGATCGCGAGCATTGTTTCTCGCGCAAGCGATCAGTATTTCTTTTCGTTTTTTTTTTATCGAGATTTCGTTTTCCTATTTTTTATTATTATTTTGAATCACGGGTATTTGTAAGTACGCCTGAGCGACAGGAACCCGTCGATCCTCGAGATTATAATTCGAGTCTCTTGCGGATTTTCGATACAAATTTTTCTCATATAACTTTGTTTTTCACGCTAGTCCCGATTTTGTACATTCCCCCCCCCCCCCCCCTTCCAGTATTATTACTCTTATTACCATTGTTAAAACAAAAGAGGAGAAATCAAAGGAAGAAATTATTTATTTTATTTTTGGTATTTTTGTATTCATTTTGTTTATTTTTGTTACTTTAACTTTAAAAAGTAACTGGCGCCCAAATCAAACGAAATTACGGGACTTTTCTATTACAATAAAAAACCAATTTTTGTTATTGATTTCCTCCCAATTTTTCGTGTTTATTCAATTTATTTTCTCCCTGGATTTTATTCATTTTCAGGGATCGGTGGCGATTAACGTCACAGTATATATACTGAAACGTACCCGCACTCACGACACGTTATCCCGATCCCGAACGCGAGAGATACGACGCGACGGCGCAATCGCCGACATTTTTCGCCCGACAACAACAACGACGCGCGCTTTCGTCCGGGCGGCGGCCATCTTGGGCATCGGCAACGAAAAACCGAGACTACCGACGCGAGCGTTACCGACGCCGCCAAGCGTCGAAAAAATTCAATAAAATATTCTTTTTGTTTTCTTTATTTCTTTTCATTAAATTATCGTTCGTTAACTTAATAAGACTTAAAAAATCGGAAGAAAATCAAAGAATCGAAACGAAATAAGCGCGATTTATAATTTTACCGGAAATTTAAATAATATTTAATAAACAAAAATGCGTACTACAGCGCATGCGCACTAGCCGAGTTCGAGAGAAAACTCGAAATATTTTCATTGTTTTAAAAATTAATTAATTGTTTCTACATACGAAAAATGATTCAATAATTCGTTAAAAAATAATAATTGGCTCTGAATAATGAAAAATTCAAAACAAATAAAGCTGAAATACATGAAAAGCGGATTTTCGCGCATCCGTGGATGCGAGAGTGGGGGTAGCGGCGAGCAAATGTGAGAGCGTGAATGAGTAATGGGGAGCGTGCAGAGCGAATGAAAAAATAGAACGTGCGCAGTAAGCGGTTCGAGATTAAAATTAAGCGGCGCATCTAAAGCGAGCGAAAAGAGGGGTATAAAAGTCGCTGCGCGACCGCTCTCAGCATCAGTTCCTTTGATCACTTAGACTGGCTCGGACCTCCTAACAGAGCTCTCTCCAGTAGAACACTCTACCTAGTTCCAAGAAATCATAAATCCTTTGTTCCTCTTTTTCCTTGATGCCTGGGATATTGGAGGGGTTCGGCGACGTTCTCATCCCGTAGTCCGGGGTCACTCTTATATTTTTTTTTACTTTCCGATTAATTGATGCATGAGACATTGGAGGGGTTCGGCGACGTTCTCATCCCGTGGTTCATGGTCAATTATTTCCTTACCTCGTAGATGCTCAGGACATTGGGGTAATTCGGCGACGTTTTGCTCCCGTGGTCTGGCGTCTGCATCCTTTCCTGTGTTGCAAGGGATATTGGCGCTATTCGGCGACGTTTAGAGCCCGTAGCCTGAGTAATACTCACCTTTTTATTATTTCGTTTATTTTTTATGTTTGTTGGAAACAGGTTAGAAATTATTTATTTATTTTGCAAATTAAATTTAAATTCAAATTGATAAAAATTTATAGCCGAGGCAGTCTGAGCGGAACTGGAGATTAAATTATACATCCAAGAGGCTAAAGTGAAATCTGTCGTAAATAAAGTGATATTCTTAAAAAAAATGAAAGATATTATAAAATAATTAAATTCCCCTGGGGAAAAAAAGGTCGGGACAAGTACATTGATGTCCCCTTGTTTCCTGATGATATCAAAAAAGTGTAAAAAAAAATTCCATAAAAAAATCATGAATCTTACTGAAAATGATTTCAACACAATTGAAAAAAAAATTCACAAATCAGCAAAAAACATTATTAAAAAAAAAATAATAATAAATCTATAATTATTTTGGAAAGTGAAAAAAAAATTCAAATGAAACGTGAGAAAATCTTAAATACACCATTCGAAAACATTGCAGACGTAAATAACCAAAAAATCTCGTTTGAAAACATTTTAAAAACCGATGCCCCATTCTTTTCATCTTATTAAAGAGGAGGAATGACTTAATTAATTGGAATAGTTTCCATCTAAGTTACATACAGCATTAAAATTTACGATATCATTTCGAGGCCGAGTATTTATTGGTAATTCGGAATATTCATTCCTATGGGATGCATAAAGAACTTGAAACAGTTCTACTAATAAATCAAAAAAGTTACCGAACTACGTGCAGTACTGAAATTCATGATATCAACTCGAGGCCAAGTATTTATTAATAATTCGGAGTATTTATTCCTACGGGACGCATCAGAAACTTGAAAAAGTTCTGAAAATTTTTTTGTAAAATGCCTAATCCAAAAAAATCACAGCAAAGGGGAAGTCATTTATTACTTTATGGTGGTAGAGACTCATAAGAAAATCGATTCGTCTCCGACTTTAAGGATCCCCTGATATCATTCACAACATTCGACGTCGATTGGATCGGTACAAATTATGTTTAAATACGTGTTAAAAGTACTTGTCCGGCCCATCACTTTTTATTCAAATTGCTCATTCAAATCAAAATCAGGGCTCTTGAATAAGGGGAATAAAACCAGGAAATTGAGAAAAATACCTTCAGGTATTTTAACTTAATTGTATCTAATTGTAAAAATTCGTAATGGAACTTTCCTGTAATATACAAGGGATTTTATTGTGCATCCATGAAAAAATGTACTTCACGCAATAAAAATTTCTAACCATCTAGGATAACCTCGCAGATTATATTGCAATAACGACATTTTTTACTCCTCATTTCATTCAGCGGGCAATTCTATTCGGTATAAGAACCAACCAATGCTATTGCTGAGAACATTAAACTGATGATACGTTGCATTGCAAGAAATTTTCGAGTTGATTTACGGACACAATTTGATCCAGTTGAAATCATTGTCAAACGTTGAGTTTGACACGAGCGTTTCCTGGAATTCGAAGAAATTTTTTTTTTCACGTTGACAGACGCGGTAGTGGCTGGTATTACTATTCCATCAAATTAACACATGGATCAACTTTCTTGATTTCGATTTGAATGAGCAATTTGAATAAAAAGTAATGGGCCGGACAAGTACCTTTAACACGTATTTAAACATAATTTGTACCGATCCAATCGACGTCGGATGTTGTGAATGATATCAGGGGATCCTTAAAGTCGGAGACGAATCGATTTTCTTATGAGTCTCTACCACCATAAAGTAACAAATGACTTCCCCTTTGACGTGATTTTTTTGGATTAGGCATTTTACAAAAAAAATTTCAGAACTTTTTCAAGTTTCTGATGCGTCCCGTAGGAATAAATACTCCGAATTATTAAGGAAGTAACTCAGGTACCTAATTAGTCATAAAAACATCAGATCATCGTTTGACCTGAGTAGTAGTTCATCTGGCAACGTCGCTTTTCGTTGATATGTGGGCGCGTGTATGTGTGTTCAAAACAGTGCGTATGGCATCGACAGCTGATCAGTTGCGACTACGACTAGCGTGTTAATCATTATTTTTCAAGTATGCCGAAAGAAAAAAAGCAAAGATTTTATTGGAAAGGTAAGCTGGTTACCGAGAAGGTTTACAAAGCCCGACTAAACCAGCAAGAAGCGGGAAAAAACGTTCGAAGTATCTACGGTACGAAAAACTTACAACGACAGCCTAACCTCAAAAAAAAGGAAGCTGCATCGCCAGTGTCGGAACATATCAATTTGAAAGAGGAAGGTTGTAAGATTTTCGACGTGGATACGATTGCCCATCAATTAATATGCAAAAGATGCCAGAATGTGCTGTCTCTTTTGGATTCTACTGACAGTATCGCGAGTGGTTTGGGCACTACTTATTATGTAAAGTGCCGAAAATGCGAGCATAGCAATGACGTTCTTACCGATAAACAACATAGTGCTCCTGGATCACAGAAGATGATTTTCAATTGCAACACAAAAGCTGTAATTGGTGAGTAGAGATGAAAAATTACATTTTATGTAAGAATAGATTCGGAATAGAATATTTTATACAAGAATTGACTCATATGAGTATTCCAACTATATAAGTGTACATGTAAAATCAATTGATCTTTACCCTCACCACGTATCTACAATTAATTGGAAATTATTTAAATAGATGATGATTAATAATTTTGTAATTTATAATTTACGTATGTATTTTTTATTATAGGTACTTTGAATGGAGGTGGAGGTCTTACTGCGCTCAACAAAGTTCTAACATCATTAGGTGTATCTCCGCTAAATAGTAGCACCTACAGAACCCACGAAAAAGAAATTGGCCGTGTTGTAGAAAAAATGGTTGAAGAAAGTTGTATAAACGCCAGTAAAGAAGAAAGGCAACTCACAATAGAAAATTCAGAAAAGTTAAAGAAATTATTGTAAGTTAGTTTGAAGTTTACTCTTTCCATTTGGAAACATAAATCATGAAGTAAAAAGTTTTGAATAAATTAATTGGTTCAAATGATTTGTAAGAAAGGTTCAAAAGATTGAACGAGGTCACATAGAAAAAGGTAATTTGTATAGAAGATTTGTAAGAAAATTTCACACTTTTTGTCAAGTGTTTATTGTACATTTCGATCATATATAAAAAAAAATCATCAATTTATTATCGTAGGTTAGTAAGTTCGAATTTCAGAAGCTATAATTGAAGTTTATATTCATAGAATCTGTATTGTGCTATCTGTGTAAATTGAGTTCTTCTATGAATTTTTTATCAAACGACCTTTCGAAAATCATAACCAATTTTTTTATACTACGTCTCAAATAGAAATTGTTTATTGAAATCTTGAATTTTATCATGAAAGTCTACCACGATTTTTTCCTCGCAATAATGATTAAAATTACTAATAATGTAAAGTAACCAATGGCATTGTCAAAAAATGAATTGAATACTTAATTTTTTATATATGTTATATACCGTAGAACGATCATATATTATGTTTTGTACAGAATGTGAAATCAATGAATAATATTGGCACTATATCTCCACATCTTTTGACACCTCTTTTCGACCTTTTTTCCTTTCTTTCTAGACCCGACCATTTGCAGGAAAATTTCCTATTCCCTGATTTATCAACGGGTTACGAAGAAAATAACAACATTTCATCGAAAAATATTGTTCGAGTTGGAGGATCATTTGATATGGGGTGGCCGACCAAAGGATCAGGAAGAAGCTACGATAGCTTGTCGGGTACAGCTGGTTTAATAGGATATTTCAGTGGAAAAGTAATATCACAAGTTATATTGAATCGCAAATGTAGAATGTGCGACATTGGCCATCCCAAAAGTGACCATGATTGTAAGCTGAATTTCGTGGGCAGCGCAAAAGCAATGGAGCCTAAAGCTGCGGCGTTGCTCGTCAGTGAAAGCAACAAAATTTTGTCAACCTTAAATATACAGATCGGAATCTTCATCGGGGACTGCGACTCAACCGCTATTTTGGCAGCTCGTAACGCAGTAAATTACGAAATTGTTAAACATGATGATTTAAATCACACAGCTAAAGGAGTAACCTCCCAGTTATATAAAAAAATCAAGAGTCACAAAGAATTGAATTCTAAAAGTATAAAATATCTTGGAAAATGTTTTAACTACTGCGTGGCACAAAACAAAGGCGACAAATTGGCAATGGCTGCTGCGATTGAAAATATACCGTATCATTGTTTCAACAAACATGACAATTGTGGAACAAAATGGTGCCAATATTCTAAGAATCCAGATTCATATAAACACGCCGTTATCGGTGAGGGTTTTACAGATCCAGAACTGTTCAATTTACTACAAAATATTTTTGGTAGTATAGCCAAAAAAGCAAGTGGATTTTCTGGAGGAGTATCGAGTAATCCTAATGAAAGTTTTAATGCCACGGTTGCTAGCAAGGCTCCGAAGTCGCGGTTATATGGAACATCTCAATCATATAATACGCGTGTTGGCTTAGCCGTCCTAAAAAAGAATGAGGGAGAAAAATTCACGGTTGAGTTATTGAAAAATTGTCAAGTATCTCCTAGTAAAAAACTTGCTGAATTTTGCAATAAAGTAGACAAATATTCTACTAGCAGATACAATAAAGCCCGCACTACAACTTTTAAAAGGCGACGCTTATTTTTGAGGCAGCAAAAATCAGAACTTCGGCACAAAAACGAATTGGCAGAAGGCACTACATATGAATCAAATGTTGGCTTGATGAGTTCTGTATTTGATAATATTGAATTGGCTTTTGTAGATGAAAACTCAGAACTAGCTGTTGTTTTTTTCGACTTAGAAACTGGAGGTTTACATGGGGATTGTGATATTCTCCAAATTGCGGCGAAATGTGAAAATAATGAATTTGATAGACACATAAAACCTACTCAGAAGATCTCAGATGCATCTAGTCAGATACATGGGCTAAGATTCGTTGATGGTAGCTTGCAGTTGCATGGCAAAACTGTGACGACAGTTAATTTACAAGAGGCATTAGTCGAATTTTATAAATTTCTCTTTCAATTTGACAAAAAATGCGTTCTGACAGCTCACAACTGTGCATTCGACTATCCTCGACTAATGAAAGCTATCGAAAAAACGTACATGGATAAATATTTTCAATCGATCGTCAATGGATTTTCCGATACGTTGCCAATCATAAAAAGTATCACAGGAATAACCACAACTGGACACAACAAACTAGAAAATATTGTTAAGCGCTTGAATATACAAGGGTTTCAAGCACATGATGCTGTTGGTGATGTTGCGATGCTAGAACAAGTTCTGCTCAAATTGAAGATTTCGAAGGAGCAAATAATCAAACCGTCTTTCACGTGGAGCGCAGCGAAAGAAAAATTGGTACTATCTCAAAAGTGTACTTCGAATTTCAAATTATATGACGAATTAAAAAGTTGTACATCAGTTGCGATGAGAAAAAAAATGATTGCCGCGGACATAACGGTGGATATGGTTATCGAGGCATACAGAAAACACGGTTTCGATGGATTGTCACGCTTGTTTGGTGCTGACGAAAACGGCAATATTCGTGTAACGAAAGACACGAAAGTAAAAACAAAGATCGTTGATTATTTGAAAACCAAATATTAATTTAATTGATAACTTGTTGAATACAATAAGATGTTTATATCGTTTTAGCTAAATGTGATTAAAAAACGATTATTGAGTAATAACACGGTATGCTCATCAGTACGTTATAAATTTTTTTTTTTTAGTTTATATATATCTCAAAGATTTAACAAACTATTGAGACTGCGTCCACATGCCAAATATTATTTCATTATAAAAAGATTTCACATATATATATATATATATATATATATATATATATATATATAAGAGAATATGTATGGAAATAAAACAGTATTTATACCTTCTGAATTCGTTTATTTATTATATTGATACTCAATCTAATTCATATCCTCTTAGCAAAACAAGAGTTTTCAAATATGTTTGCCAGCCTGCACATACATTGACATTTCAAATTACGCGCGCATAACCTCGAATGTGCGACGTTGCAACATCTCTAGCGACGGTCTGAAAAACAGCTGGTGTCGCGTTTTATTTTATTTATTACTTCTGTTATAAGTCACCTTCGACAAATTTTAAGCCGGATAAATGATTGGAAGTATATCATCTCTCGACTGTTAAAATTTTGTTCTTATCTATCCATCACTAACGGAGATTCGAGGGATAATGTACAGTCACTCCGTGATTTCTCATAAGAGGCCATGTTAACGTGGCTTGTCGAGGCACAAAAAAAATTACGGATATTTCGCGTTACAGTCCACCTCGGACCACAAAAATTTGTACGAGTGACTTTCACATCATAATCTAACATTTTGCAAAGTTTCATATTTTTCTGTCCATCAATACTATTTCCTGCGTAACTTCCTTAATAAATACTTGGCCTCGAGTTGATATCATGAATTTTGGTACTGCACGTAGTTTGGTAACTTTTTTGATTTATTAGTAGAACTGTTCCAAGTTCTTTATGCATTAGGGTGAGCCGAAAATCCGCTTTTTTTGAATTTTCAATATTAATAGCAAAAATATTTTTCTTTGTACAAAAAAAAATTATTTGGATAAAAAAATAAAATTTAGCTCGATGCCTTAGGCTCGCCAAATCCCGTTAAAGTTAAAAGTTGGAAAATGAACTTCTTTTCCAACTTATATCGATCGGAAATTTGATTCTCTACAAAAAATGTCCTATAATAAAATTATGTAAAGTTGATAGTTACTGAGATAATTGCAATTTTGCTCTAAAAAATAGAATTTTTCAAGATATTATCACTTTTCCAGAATGAAAAATGTAGTTTATCATATTAATTTCATAGGAGATTAAACTTCCTACAAAATAAAATTGTTAAAAATCTGTTTAAAGTTGATAGTTACTGAGATAATGTTAATTTTGCTATAAAAAATGAAATTTTTCAAGATATCATAACTTTTTCAGGGTGAAAAATGGATTTTATCATATTAATTATATAGGAAATTCAATTTCCTACAAAACTGGCCCTTAGGTAAAAACTTGAAATTTACAGTTATTCAGAAAATGGCAGTTTCATTTTTAAATGATCGCATTTTTCATTATATGGTGGCTTTTCAAAGATGAAAGGTGCTTTTTGTTCATAACATTTTATTTCTGGTGCTAGTGTTAGATTCCATGTAGGAAACATCTATAATGTTCATCTCAGCAATCTATTTTCGACTTTTAAAATCGGTCGGTAAGTAGAAACTGGGACGTTCTACTTACCGACCGATTTTTGACTTACCCATCCCGTTTTGATTTAGTGATCGTAACAAGATGGCGTATCTGTTTTTAGAATTTCTGAAAATTTTTGTCACAAAGTTACCTAACCTCAAATAATCGTGTCGTATTGTTATTTATTATTGAATTTATTATACAATTTAAGTTCAATAAAAAAAAAACAATTGAATTATAAGTTCGTTCTTGTTATATTGTAAGTATTTTTCATATTTCACAGCATGCTCGAATTATTTAATTTATTTCTATATTAATTATGAATTTTGGTCATTAACACTCGGAAATTATTTCATCTACAGAAATACAATGTCATCTAGTGAAATTTCTACTTGCCCTATATTTGGGAACTCGAAAAAACTACCTGAAGATCAATTACCTACTATTCAAGATGTCTTAATGTACTGCAAGTATATAAGAGAAGAGAAAAAATCGAACTGTCAATTCGAACCATCATTTTCTGAAATGATTTTTAACAAATTCATTTTGTAGGAAGTTGAATTTTCTATAATATTAATAAATCGCAAAAATCCCCTCACGGGGAAAAAACGTGGACAAGTACATTGGTGGTCCCTTGTTTCCCTATGATATTAAAAAAATCCAAAACGCCGCTTAGAAGAATTCAAAAAAAGTTACAAAATAAGTTGAGATCTGTTGAAATATACGTGGCCAAATACAGGAAGCTTTACTGCGTTTCAATAAATTTTCAAAGACGGTTTGATGTTTATAGAAAAAATAATTAAGTTTGGAAATTCAACTATGTCACCAACCAAATTGCAAACGTAAAAAAATAAGATCGTAAATAAATTCTGAACGAAGTACTTGGCGAATTCTTGATCATGATCTATACACTACGCTTATTTCATGGAAAAATCCTCGCCAAGTACTTCGTTCAGAATTTATTTACGATCTTATTTTTTTACGTTTGCAATTTGGTTGGTGACATAGTTGAATTTCCAAACTTGATTATTTTTTCTATAAACATCAAACCGTCTTTGGAAATTTATTGAAACGCAGTAAAGCTTCCCGTATTTGGCCACGTATATTTCAACAGATCTCAACTTATTTTGTAACTTTTTTTGAATTCTTCTAAGCGGCGTTTTGGATTTTTTTAATATCATAGGGAAACAAGGGACCACCAATGTACTTGTCCACGTTTTTTTCCCCGTCAGGGGATTTTTGCGATTATCACTTCTTTTTTCTAAAATTCTTAAATATTTTGGTTCATATAAACTCCTATGGAGACTGTATATAATTACAATCCGCACTTTTAGCTTGTGAATATAACCCATAACTGTTGATTTTATTTTGCATTTTTATATTTTGTAGATGAATATGTTCACTGCGAGATTTGAATACACAGGATCACAAAAAAAATGCTTACCAGTCTGTTCAAAAGTTTATACTGAGATCATTATTTTTAACAATTTATCCAATTTACTCGCTAATCTCGCACTTTATCATTACAGAACTTCACTCAGAATCTCCGTTGAATATTTTTATTAAATCCATTAATCGAAATTTTTCGGACGTCCTGCACTTGATTATGTCAAAACTCCGTTAATAACCGTTGTAGATGTCATACACTACGCTTACACGGCACTCTTATTCCGATTTGGTTATAATGGGGTGTATATACATATATATCGGGCATAATAAACCCGATTAATTAATCCGGAATAAGAGTTCCGTGTGAACGTAGTAGTCATTGCTCTCTCTCTCTCTCTCTCTCCAGCTGTCACTGGAGACTGACTTTGATGAAAATGTGTCTTGAGGCGTGCGATGAGGCCTATCATGGTGTTGTATACAGACACGTCAAATTCTTGGATGTGTTGGTAACTTTTGCATAATCTTGAGCCCGTGCAAAGTTTTTTCTCAGCAATTACGCGACCGATCATACTGATTTTGGGCGCAATCGAAAGAGAATTTCTTAATTAGCTAAAAGTTCAATTTTTGAGTTCCTCAATTGCTTCTGTGCTTCGTAATTCAATAAAATGACATGCCAATTTTACCCCCACCACCGCGAAAAGTTTTGTTTCGAGAAAGTGTAGTCTCGGCGAGCCTCGGGCCAGCAGACGACAGGGCTGTCAATGTACTTGTCCCGAGACTCTACCGAGTCTCTTGATGATAAAATACATTTTTCATCCTGGAAAAGTGATAATATCTTGAAAAATTCTATTTTTTAGAGCAAAATTGCAATTATCTCAGTAACTATCAACTTTACATAATTTTATTATATGACATTTTTTGTAGAGAATCAAATTTCCGATCGATATAAGTTGGAAAAGAAGTTCATTTTTCAACTTTTAACTTTAACGGGATTTGGCGAGCCTAAGGTATCGAGCTAAATTTTATTTTTTTATCCAAATAATTCAAGAGACTCGGTAGAGTCTCGGGACAAGTACATTGACAGAACTGTCGTCTGCTGGCCCGAGGCTCGCCGAGACTATACTTTCTCGAAACAAAACTTTTCGCGGTGGTGGGGGTAAAATTGGCACATCATTTTATTCGTTTTCGAAGCTCACGAGTCGTTTGAGGCCTTGAAAATTGAACTAGAGATTCATTAAGAAATTCTTATTCGAATGAGCCCAAAATCAGCTTGATTCGTGCCGTTATTGCTGAGAAAAAACTTTGCACGGGCTTAAGATTATGCAAAAGTTACCAACACATTCAGGATTTTGACGTATCTGTATACGCGTACTGACCGCTACAGACAAAGGCTCCGTGTCCTCCATGATCACCAATCCTCGGTGAGAGAATTCTCGTTCCAACCAATGAGCGTTAAGAAAACTCCTCGGCCAATTATGTTGGAGCTACGAACTAGCTTGCGTGATGTACTTTCATCGCGCTGATCGAAGGGATCGGCGATGACAGCTAGACAATATGGCTGCGCCCGGGTTGTTGTGCGTGTGTTTTCGCCGCGGTTTCAATTTTACGATAATTGTAAAATTACAGTTATTTTTGTGTTCTCGATGCTTCGTGTGCGTTCGTTCGCGACCAGTGAATCAGTGTGTGAAGTGTGATATCAATTTAAAGTGTGTAAAAATAATTATAAACGTCTTATTATTCGAGTTAATGATTTCGATGTGAAAAGTCGACGGTGTGAACGAAACTCTTCAGGTTTCCTTTGAGTTAATTAATAATATTAATTCCTAACAACTCTTCACACCGAAGGGCGATCAATATTGCACGCATTTCTGTCGCGTACAAACGAAGTAAAATATAACCTGCAATGTATGTGTGATATATATCGTTCGGTAATATTTTATAAAAGTTTGATCGGAGTTTCAAAAACAGTGCGGGATCTGCGGGATCTTCAATTCGTCGTTTGAAATTATCGAAATAAAAATGTGTGCTAACCTAATTATACGTCTGTCGAAAATATTTTTAAAGTGTTTTGATTACCTATAGCTGCGAGAAATGTATAGGTTCGTTAACCTATGACTTGGAATCAGAAATTTCATTTGAAAAACATGGAGTTATTGTATACATTCTGATGAATTCAAATAAAAAAACGAAATAAATGTGTGCTCATTAGTTCTCGTGTCATCATTGTCTGATAATTAAGTTGTCATATTTTTCTACATATGTTCATCAATCCAAATAAACCATCGAAAACTTGGATCAAATAAATGCGTGCTAATTGAGATGATTATGTTATCATTATTTCAATGAATTGTCATATTTTTCTTCATTCAGTTCGGTCGTGCCCTTTGGTCTATTTTTTTTCTCATGGGCACGCACTCTATCAGTACCAAGTTTCATCAATTGATTGGAAAATATGTGCGCTGCACATTTCTACTTCTTCACTTTCATTGCGGCAACATGAATTGAAAGATTCAAAACAAAAAGTCTTTAGCGATGCTCATTGATAGATGAGATAAAAATGTTTGTCATTGTGATGTAATGGATACATCCAGAATTTATCCTAGAATCTTAAGTTATTCACTTCCTGCTTCGTTTATTGGACAAGAATTCAAAAAGTTATTTTAAAAAGACTACCGATGCTTTTTTTCTAATGGGTATAAAAATTTGTGTCGCTAAGATGCAGCGGTCACCTACAAAGTTTGACAACTTTATGAAGTGACGTGTACGTTGAGTATTTCCATGTGTTGTGTGTGAATGTGGCACTATCAATTGAAATATTCATTACAAATAGCATTCGGTTGATTATTTTTCAATGCAATCAAAATTTTTGTCTGGGAATGGCCATGAAAACATGCAAAATTTCTCAATTTTGTTAGACCCGATGCGCGATATGTTCTTTCATTTCTTTTGTTCCGATGTATCATAATAAACTTAAAAAAGAAAAAAGAAAAAGAGGAAGTCGTCGGGTGCTGTTTTTCTGATAATATCAAAATTTGTGTCATCGGTATACAGCGGTACATGCAAACTGTGAAACATCTGCGGAGCAGCATGGGTACCAAGTATTTCCACTCTTCAGCTCCGACTGTGGCATATATGAATTGAAAAACTTGTTACAAAAGTCTTCAACGGTTTCTGAATAGCTGCGATAGCAATTGCTGTCTTTGAAACCCCATCGATGCATGGAAAAGTTTTGAATTCTGTCAGACTTAAAGTTCGCTGTGCTTATTTTGCTTTCTCTCTTTAGTTCTAGCATTATGAATTTCAAAAGACATTTCAAATAGATTTTCGCTGCTATTATTCCATTATTAGTAAAATCCATTTACTCGTATTTCAACTTTTCAGATTTGATTGTGGTAATAAGAGATTGAAAGATTATTATAAAAAGTCATCGGATGCACATTTTTGAATGGAATAAAAATTTCGGGCTTTAGAACGCAATCAATATATCCAAAAAATTTCAAGTTTGTTGGACCAAAGTACGTTCTGTTTTTTCACTTCCCTGCTCAAAAATCATTATAAATTTAAAAACAGGCAAAAGTCAAGATGGAAAGGTCAATTTTATATAGCGCTCGCAGCACTTCTAGAAATAATGATCTGATTATCAGTAATGTTCCCAGGGTCAGCTAAAGCTAGATCGAGTATCATTCATCAATGTGATTATAATAAGAAAAAATATAATTTCGAGGAAATTACCATCGGTCGATAACAAGTGGTCATAGTACATGATGGGACGCGGCAGGATTTCCCCGTTTTCACGCTATCATGTATTTCTTCTTGTATTTGGTTAATTGATTTTTCGTTTACTGCACTTTACTTTAACTTGACAACGTCATTTTTTACTTTCATGTGATGATTCTTTTTACTTCACTTTTGCTATACTTCACGTAAATACTTGATTTTACGTTTTACGTTGAGTTTGTTTGTTTAATAATGTTGTAAAAAAAACCATTGCCAAAATGACTTTTATCGTGATAACGATGATACATTATTATAGGCTCAGTAATAAACACGTTTCTATGTAATCAATTCCTCAAAAAAGACAATCTTATTCTTGAGCTTTGAAATGCGATCTTCTGCCAATTCCGTCAAATCCGAAATCCTCAAATTGTTACTTTCGATTTCACGAGAAATTGAGTCTTTAAAAATCTGTGTATCTGTGATCGTACGATGTGATCTCGTTTTATGTCTTACGCCGAAAAGTTAAAAAAATTTCCGTTCAATCGACCAATCAGAGCGTTTTTATCGCTTGCCTTGGAGTTAATATATGTTAAATCAGTATGGTAGCAAAACTAATTACCAAACAAGCAACGCAAAGCGATTTCCTATAGAATAACGGTCGGTGGAATAAAATTAGTTGCAGAAAAAACATTTGACCTACTGGGTTTATTCTATCAGCTGACTGAACATTGAATTTTTTCAAATGTTATTGAATGATTAATTAGATAATGGTAAAACTTATTACCAACCAAGCACCACCAAGCGATTTTCTATTGAATAACGGTCAGCGAAATAAAATTAGTTGAAAAAAAAAATATTTGGCTGACTGGGTTTATTTTATCAGCTGACTGAATGTTGAATTTGAAAAAAAAAATATTTCATGACTAGTGATAACAAAAGTTGTAACTTGTCAATTTATAACCACCAAGCAACTCTACATTGATAAAACATGTCATCGGAATCATTTTACATAAAATTAACTTTGGCTGGTTAACTTTATGATAGAGCTAGTAATTAATCATTTATTAATAATGACAAATTACTAATCATTTTAATAGCGCTACCATTAACCACCACATGACAACCTAGCGAGCCTATTTGATAAAAATGTAAGAATCCAAAGTTGCCTGGTCAATTTTACGGAATTCTGATTACTTTTAAGAAAATTTTGAGAAAAGAAGCTTGAAATAAATTCATCGGGCCGGCGCACCACGTGCTTCGATTTTTCATAAGAATAAGGCGTGAAAAAAAAATTCCGTTAGATATTGTTTCACATCGACCGAAAAACAATCCCACAGATATGCCGCCAACGTATTTTTGTGGACTACAAACTACCAAAAAAGTTTCTAGAGGCAAATAGCTTTGATCAACCGTTCAATAGTTAAAACCGTTTAAAGATTAGGGTGTATTGAAAAAATCTCTTTTTTCCGAGCTCCACAAGCAATTTTTTCCCTATCATGCCAAAAGACCAAGTTAGCCAAAAGGAGAACTTGAAATAAAATTTTTCGGGCCGACGCATCACGTGCTTCGATTTCCCGTAAGAATAACTTGAAAAAAAAACTATGTTATGTTAGATGTTGTTTCGAATCGGCCTAAAAAAACATTTTCACAGATATGCCGCGTATTTTTGTATGGAATAAAATTCCCTACAAAAAAAGTTCGAAAATTATCTTTTGCCATAATATGAATAAAAGTGCTAGTGGAGCTCGGAAAAAAAAAGGATTTTCGATACATCCTAATTTTTAAACGGTTATAACTAATAAACGGTTGATCTGAACTATTTCGCTCCAGAAACTTTTTTCTTGTAGGGATTGTTATTATGTACAAAAATACATCAGCGGAACATCTGTGAAAATTTCTTTTCGCGCGATGTAAACCAATATCGAACGGAGTTTTTTTTTTTCAAGTGTCATTCTTATGGACAATCGAAGCACGCAGTGCGCCGGCGCGAAAAATTTATTTCAAGTTTTCCTTTTGGCTAACTACATCTTTTGGCATAATATGGAAAAATTTGTTTGTGGAATTCGAAAAAAAAAGATTTTTTCGATACATCTTAGGAATCTAAAAAAAACATTTAAACGTTAGGTTATCTAGACGATAACCCACGTATAATTGGTCCCTTACAAGAATTAATAGTCAAAAAATGAATGAAAAAGGTCGCCATCTAAGTTACATGCTGCATGAAAAATTTATGATATCAATACTAGCCCAAGTATTTGTTGGTAATTCAGAAAATTTATTTCTACGAAACAAAACAGGAATTAAGAGATTAAAAACTCAGCCGTATCAAGATGAGCAAAAAACCTCTTATGATTGCTGTCTTAGGAGAATTACTTAACTGAAAAATTAATAAAAAGGTCACTATCCCAGTTGCGTGCAGCTGTAACAATTAGGATATCAATACGAAGACAAGTATTTTTTTGATGATTAAGAAGATATTAACATCGACGTATACTAAAAATACTTAACAAAATGATTAACTTTTAATATTAAAATTGCAATTCAAATGGAAATCCAATTAAAGGTGAAGTCATGCGTTACTTTTAAGCAGCAGAAACTTGTAAGAAAATATTCTTCTCCGAATTTCAGAATACCCTGGTATCATACACGACATTCGACGTCGATTCAATCGGAATGAATTATGTTTTAATACGTTTCAGGAGTACTTGTGCAGCCCATCACTTTTTAATCAAATTGCTAATTCAAATGAAAATCTAGGGTCTCTGTCAAAACTCAAATATCACAAGTATGTACATTGAGCAAATCAAAAAGTAAAAGTTACCGTTACCATATAGATACCGTGGACGACCTTGAATGGTTGCGAAATTCTATAGAACATAGTGTATATTTATATAGAACGAAATAGATTTCCTTGTAATAGAGATGGGATTGTAATTTAATTTCATCCAAATATAAAGTGGGCAAGGTAAAATTTACCGAACATTCAAGGTCGTCTCCAGTTTCTATTACGGTAATGGTAATTTTTACCTTTTAATCCTCTCTTTGTACGTTTTCATTGTTGGTGACGACTTCAATTGCCCTTTTCTCAACAATATCTTCATCGCTAGCCCTGAAGGACTCGAAATAAAATGAACCAACCAAGATGGCGTTGTATGAAGCTTGGATTATGTGAAAACTTTAGATTCAACTTTAATGCTCTATCCGTGGCGTACATTGATCTTTTAAACATTTACCACTGGTAATTTGAATATTTTACTAATAAATAGTAGCTTTCGATCGTGTGATATATTTTATTACTGACAATACAAGTTTTCAATATAGAATGTTAACGTTAGACATGTTTGTACTATCAGCATAGAATCTTTAAAAATGTACTAACAAAGTATCTTATAGAAATTCAAACCAAAGTCCTTTTGCTATCAAAACAAGATTGAAGAAGTTTTGAGAAAAAAGACGTGATATAAAACCCAAAAGTTCCCCTAGGGAAAAAAAGGTCAGGACAAGTACATTGACGGTTGCTTCTTTTCTGATGATATCGAAACAAGTGTGGAAAAAAAATTTTCCATAAAATAAGAATTGTGAAAAAAAATTCCATAAAAAAAAATCATGAACCTTGCTGAAAATTATTTCACCAGCATTGAAAAAAAATTTACGAATTAGTAGAAAACGTATTTAAAATAAAAAAATAAATTTGTAATTATTTTGTAAAGTAGAAAAAAATTGAAATAGAATGTGAAAAAATGTTGAATAAACCACTCGAAATAATTGCGAACAAAAATAACCGAAAAATGTCGCTAGGATACATTTTTAAAACCGATGACCCATTTTTCTCATCTTATTCTAAAGGAGGATCGACTAAATGAGTTTAAAAAGTTTCCATCGAAGTTACGTGCAGCATTAAAATTTATGATATCATTTCGAGGACAAGTATTTATTGGTGATTCGGAATATTCATTTCTACGGGACGCATCAGAAACTTGAAAAAGTGGAAAAGAATCAAAAAAGTTATCATCTAATTGTAAGTTACGTGCAGCACTAAAAATTATGATATCAATTCGAGGACAAGTATTTTATTTTATCAGTAATTTGCAATTTTGCCATTATGAAACTATGTTTCCATAAGGGTTGAGAATACGTCCAGCTCAGGACGTCTGATCGAAATTACTAAAAATGAACAACCATAAAAAATCCCAAAATCTTGCTTTCCGACAACTAGAACCATACCAACCCATTTTTTAAAAACATATTTCGGTCCAAGGAACAGTGAAGTCATGAGTTACTTTGTGACAGCAGAAACGTATAAGAAATTTTTCTGCCCATGACTTTTTGGTAATATGGCTGATTCAAAAAAATCACATCGAAGGGGAAGTCATTTGTTACTTTATGGTGGTAGAGACTTATAAGAAAATCGATTCGTCCCGTACTTTAAGAATCCCCTGATATCATTCACAACATTTAACGTCAATTGGATCGGTACAAATTATGTTTAAATACGTGTTAAAAGTACTTGTCCGGCCCATCACTTTTCATTCAAATTGCTCATCAAAGTTGAAAAAATTGAAGCAATTCAAATTGCTTCAAATCAGGAAATTGAGAAAAATACCTCCAGGTATTTTAACTTAATTGTATCAATTGTAAAAAAAATGTAATGGAACTTTTCTGTAATATACAAGGGATATTATTGGTCGTCCATCAAAAAATGCTCTTAGGACAATGAAAATTTCTAACTATCTAGGATAACCCCTCAAATTATATTGCAATGGAGGCATTTTTTACTTCTAATTTCTTTCAGCGGATAAATTCTATTCGGTATAAGAACCAACCTATACTATATTGCTGAGAACATTAAACTGATAATAAATCGCATATGAGGAAGTTATCGAGTTTATTCACGTACACAATTTGATTCGGTAGCCCTTTAGATTATATTGCAATGACGGCATTTTTTACTCTTCGATTCTTCTAGCGGGAAAATTCTATTCGACATAAGAAACAACCTATATTATTGCTGAGAACATTAAACCGAAAATACGTCGCATTTCAAGAAATTTTCGAGTTCATTCGCGGACACAATTTGATCCGGTTAAAATCATTAAACGTTGAGTATGACATGAGCGTTTCCTGGAATTCAAAGTAAATTTTTTTTCTTATATTAAGAGACGTGGTAGCGGCTGGTTTACTGTTCAATAATTTCAACTTTTTCTTTGATTTTCATTTGAATGAGCAATTTGAATAAAAAGTGATGGGCCGGACAAGTACTTTTAACACGTATTTAAACATAATTTGTACCGATCCAATTGACGTTAAATGTTGTGAATGATATCAGGGGATTCTTAAAGTACGGGACGAATCGATTTTCTTATAAGTCTCTACCACCATAAAGTAACAAATGACTTCCCCTTCGATGTGATTTTTTTGAATCAGCCATTTTACCAAAAAGTCATGGGCAGAAAAATTTCTTATACGTTTCTGCTGTCACAAAGTAACTCATGACTTCACTGTTCCTTGGACCGAAATATGTTTTTAAAAAATGGGTTGGTATGGTTCTAGTTGTCGGAAAGCAAGATTTTGGGATTTTTTATGGTTGTTCATTTTTAGTAATTTCGATCAGACGTCCTGAGCTGGACGTATTCTCAACCCTTATGGAAACATAGTTTCATAATGGCAAAATTGCAAATTACTGATAAAATAAAATACTTGTCCTCGAATTGATATCATAATTTTTAGTGCTGCACGTAACTTACAATTAGATGATAACTTTTTTGATTCTTTTCCACTTTTTCAAGTTTCTGATGCGTCCCGTAGAAATGAATATTCCGAATCACCAATAAATACTTGTCCTCGAAATGATATCATAAATTTTAATGCTGCACGTAACTTCGATGGAAACTTTTTAAACTCATTTAGTCGATCCTCCTTTAGAATAAGATGAGAAAAATGGGTCATCGGTTTTAAAAATGTATCCTAGCGACATTTTTCGGTTATTTTTGTTCGCAATTATTTCGAGTGGTTTATTCAACATTTTTTCACATTCTATTTCAATTTTTTTCTACTTTACAAAATAATTACAAATTTATTTTTTTATTTTAAATACGTTTTCTACTAATTCGTAAATTTTTTTTCAATGCTGGTGAAATAATTTTCAGCAAGGTTCATGACTTTTTTTTATGGAATTTTTTTTCACAATTCTTATTTTATGGAAAATTTTTTTTCCACACTTGTTTCGATATCATCAGAAAAGAAGCAACCGTCAATGTACTTGTCCTGACCTTTTTTTCCCTAGGGGAACTTTTGGGTTTTTTTTTTGTACAAAGAAAAATATTTTTGCTATTAATATTGGAAATTCAAAAAAAGCGGATTTTCGGCCCACCCTATTATGCATCCCATAGGAATGAATATTCCGAATTACCAATTAATACTTGGCCTCGAAATGATATCGTAAATTTCAATGCTGTATGTAACTTACATGGAAACGATTTCAATTAATTTAGTCATTCCTCCTCTTTAATAAGATAAAAAGAATGGGGCATCGGTTTTTAAAAAGTTTTCAAACGAGATTTTTTGGTTATTTACGTCTGCAATGTTTTCGAATGGTGTATTTAAGATTTTCTCACGTTTTATTTGCATTTTTTTTCACTTTCCAAAATAATTACAGATTTATTATTATTTTTTTTTTAATAATGTTTTTTGCTGATTTGTGAATTTTTTTTTCAATTGTGTTAAAATCATTTTCAGTTAGATTCATGATTTTTTTATGGAATTTTTTTTCACTTTTTTTATATCATCAGGAAACAAGGGGACATCAATGTACTTGTCCCGACCTTTTTCTCCCCAGGGGAATTTTTAGGTTTGATATCACGGCTTTTTTCTCAAAAATTCCGCTATCTTTTTTTGATAATTATAAGATTTTGGTTCAAATTTCTATGGGTTATTTCGTTAGTACATTTTTAAAGATTCTAGGCTCAAGGTACAGACATGCCTAATGTAAAAATTGTATATTGCGAACTTTTTTTCGCACCACACAGGGGTAGAGTTCCAGGTGCGTTTTTTTATTAACATGGTATCCCCAAGAGGCCTAATCTACATCTCACCCCTTGCAAATTCGTTGCTAGTTCATCCGTTGTTGGACCGTCTCTGCAAGTTAATACGCGTAACGACTGGGGTTATCGATGAAATTCAAGTCAACATGCTACCTTGAAAAATAAAAATGATAAATGGAAAAACGTTATCTTGGCTTGTCTTCAGGGTGATTGGGATTTTTCACCTGCAACAGTAGTTTCTTTTGTCTCTTTGAGACGGAAAGGCATTGTAAAATTTCGATTTTCAGCCGAGATATGAATTTCAGTTTGTAACATCTAATTTCATTATAAAAACTCGTTTTTTCACGATATTTTCATTGAAAAAACGTTACCTTAGCTTGTCTTCAAGGCGATTGGGATTTTTTTCCTGCAACTTCAGTTTCTATTGCCTCTTTAAGACGGAAAAGCATGGGAGAATCTTGATTTTCAGCCGAGATACGAATTTCAGCTTGTAACATCCAATTTCATTATGAAAACTCGTTTTTTCACGAAATTGTAAATGGAAAAACGTTACTTTGGCTTGTCTCCAGAAAGATTGGGAGTTTTTTCCCGCAACTTTAGTTAATTTTGCCCCTTTGAGATGGAAAAGCACGGAAGATTCTCGATTTTTAGGCGAGATATGAATTTCGGTTTTTAACATCCAATTTAAGGATAAAAACTCTTTTTTTCACGAAATTATAGAAAAAAATTATTTCACTTTTTAACAATAACGAGGTAAAGTCTTGATATTCTTTATTACCTTTGAAGGAATACCATGAGAATAAGAGGTGTCAGTTTTTCTCATATTCTCGTTGAATTTCAGAGAGTTATAGCAGCATTTTATGGGTACTTCGAAACAACATGTTAGGCAATGCGGACAAATTCAAACCAGAATCCTGCATTAGAAATTAAAATAAGTTATCAAAACTGTCAATTGAGGAAAGTTGTATCAGTTGCTTTAGTCTTGCACAAATCTCAATGCTATCAGAACCATGGCAACCATGGAAGGAACTTTTTTTTTTTTTGTTGAACACAAAAAATGTTTCAACTTATTATGCCGAATCAAAGCCAAACATGGAACACATGTATGGAAATTTTGCACATGTCGCTTTACAAAATTTTTAAAGTTCATATCCATCTGCTGCATTCCGATGATACATATTTTGATACTTTTAGAAGAAGAGCCTCCGACGACTTGCTGCAACAGATTTTTTCATTCATTTTGCCAAAATAGAATTTGAAGGGTGAAGAAACATAATGTTCACTCGATCCAACAAAATTGGAAACATTTTGATGTATTCATCGTGTTCTTAAGCCGGAAATTTGTATTCTATCCAAAAATGTTCTTCCGATGACTATTTGTGACCATATTTGAATATCATAATACTACCATCAATGATGAAAAGTGGAAATACTTACAAATAGCACACAACATGTCACTTTACAAAAATGTTAAAGTTTGCATGTATCCGCGGCATTCCAATTATCTACATTTTGATACTTACAGAAAAAAATCAGCGGAAAACTTTTCAAAACTACTTTTCGAATTTAATATGCCAGAACTACAGAGGGGGAGCAAAAAAATACAGCGCACTCCAAGCTCAACGAAAATGAGTAACCGATGACATTTGTAACAAATTTTTCAATTCATATGCCATAGTCGGTGCCAGAAAGTGGAAATACTTGGCACACAAGCCGCTTCACAGAAATGTCCAAGTTTGTAGGTATCCGCTGTATTCCAAAATGAATCGAAATTTGATACCATCAGAAACAGAGCATGCAAAGATTTTCTGAAATAATTTTTTGCAATATATTATGAGAAAAGTAAAGTAAAAAAGAGTAAAGCATAGTGCACTTTAAACCCAACAAAATTTCAAAGTGTTTTATGTATTTTTCTTAAGATTTTTAAGACAAAAATTCTAATTTTATCCAAAAATGAGCAGCGGAAAACTTTTTATAATAAATTTTTCAATCCATAATGCCAAAATTAGAGAGAAAAAGTGAAAATCTATGGCTCATATGTTGCTTCAAGAAATTTTCAAAAGTTGTAGGTATTCATTGCATTCCGATGACAGAATTTTTCATATTATCAGAAAAAGGGTATCCGAAGACTTCTCCCGAAACAACTTTTTATATTTATTATACCACAAGTAAAAGGGGAAAATGGAAAAACAAACATAGTGCACTTCATCCCAGCAAAATTCAGAAAATTGAGATGTATTTATTGCATTTTGGCAACAGAACATCCATGACTCATATGGTGCTTCACAAAGTTTTCAAAAGTCGTAGGTATTCTTGACATAACGCACTTCAGTCCAACGAAATTGGAAAATTTTTGATCTATCCATTCCGTTTTCAAGCCAGATATTTCCATCCTATCCAAAAATGTGCCTTCGATGACTTTTTATGATAATTTTTCAAACTCTCATTACCACAATCAAATCTAAAAAGCGGAAATACTTACAATTAGCACACATGTCGCTGCAAAAAATTTCCAAAGTTTGCAGGTGTCCGCTGCATTCTAATTATTTAGTTTTTGATACTAATAGAATAAAAACAGCGGAAAACAATTTGAAACCACTTGTCCAATTCTTCATGCCAGTACTAAAGAAGGAAAGCAATGTAATATTTATTACATGGGTTATTGATGATAAATATGTAGATGTAATGAGGAACAATTAAATATTTTTTACTCGCCTGTGAAAACTGATACGCCAAAGAGATCGATCTCGAGGTTTTAGATCGGAAAAGGTAAGAGAAATTCACAAAACTTAGGTATCGTTAAATGGTTTGTCTTTATTCAACGGGAGTCTAGATCACACTACCTGGTCACGCTTCAGTACATCGCATTATCCTTTTGGGGAGGGGTAAACCTATAATTCGTTACAATTTTCCAACGATATATGACGCGCGAAATTCAAGTCATTACATTGCCCCACTTTAATTCCTTTGTCGATTCATCGATAATGAAATTACACACGAGTCACAACCACTCATCCATCCATTCTACAAAACATTCATACAACTCCACCCCACTAAGGGTCTCGTTCTAACATGAATTGAATACTCTCATACGTTTCGAACTTCATTTGAATTATATTCGATCATTATCGATCAGGTCATTATCCTAATCTCGTTTCTCTCGTTTTCTTTCTTTTCAGAGAGCTCCTTGTATTTTCTTAAGCTATGTCGATTATACATTCCCTTACATTTCTTATCATCTAACGGATCCACGAGTAAAAATGCATTTGCTCCTTTTGATTTGAAAATTCTATATGGGCCTTCGAACAAGTGAAAGAATTTATGAGTCACTCTGTCACTATTACTGGATATATGTGGAACCCTCAATAATACTAGATCTCCGATTTCAAGCTTTATACGCGAGAATGTTTTCTGGTGTTTTTTGCATTGTTCAAAATTTTTATTCAGCCGTTCCTTCGCCAATTCTATTTTTATCTTATGCGGGGGTGGCTCAGAATTCGGGAAAGAAAATAATTTCGAAAACTGCTCATCTACAGGTTTTCCCCAATGTAATTCATATGGTGGAAAGCCTGTGCTCGTATGAGTTGTTAAATTCAACAAGGTCTCAATTCGTGGAACATACTTCGCCCACCGTGTATGTTGTTCAGCGCAATATAGTCGAAAGAATTTTCCAAGCTCTCGCATGATCCGTTCTGTTGGATTTGATTGTGGATGCCTAACAGAGGAGAATACCACTCGAATATTATTTTCTTTCATTGCATCTTTCCAGAGCCTCGCCGTAAATTGGGAACCATTATCCGATAGAATGCGTCGCGGAGTACCTACACTTTTACAATACTCGTCGAGTATTTTCTTTATAACAATCTTTGTGGTGGCCCTTTTGATTACATATAACTTCACCAATTTGGAAAACGCGTCCATCACCACAAATATATATTGCACCCCGTCAACTGATTTCGGGAGGGGCCCATAAAAATCTACGGTTATCAGATCTCCGGGATTTTCTGATTTCACTTGAATATATTCGCCTGCCATTGTCCTTTGTAAATGTTTAATTCTTTGACAGAGATCGCAGCTTAATACGTATTGCTTGACGTCCGTTCTAATCCCTCTCCAGTGAAAATATTTGGTTAGATGCAATAGAGTTTTCAGCACTCCTGCGTGGCCTATTCGTTCATGCTCTGCTCGCACCAACAACGGAATCAGGGTCTGTGGAATCAAAATGCACCAATGAGAACTGGAATGTGCTTTACAAAACCAAATTCCGTTATAGTTTGTTATATTATCGGGGCAATTTTTTTTACATTTTTCGATGAATTCCCTGAGCAAGGAATCTCCTTGCTGCTTTTGTCCTAAACTCTTTAAGGCTGTCTTTAAGACGGGATCTAATTCGAGTTGAATGATCATGATTAAACCCGGATCGACGTGATTATTTTGCACACCATAAATCTCAGCACATCGCAAGCTCGATATGATCATTCTCCCTATATTTTCCGTCTCAAAATTTCCGCAAGGATTCCTGCTAAAGAAATCTGCCACTATATTATCCTTTCCCCGACAATGTTGTACGGTAAACGTAAATTCTTGAATTAGCAATAACCATCTGCAGATCCTAGCTGTATGAAACGGAGCTTTGTTTAAAAACGTTAAAGCTTGATGATCAGTCATAACCACAAATGGTTTTCCAATCAAGTACACTCGGAACTTATGGAAACTGTAGATAATCGCCAACAGTTCCTTCTCCGTTGTCGTATAATTTACTTCCACAGATGTTAACCCTCGGCTTATCAACGATATCACTCGTTTATTTTCTTTTTCATCCATTTGAAACAGAACGCCACTGATGCCCTTATCAGATGCATCTGTTTGCAAATAAAATGTTGAATCAAGACGATAGTGAGATAATTCAATTGTATTTTTGAAATTTTCTTTTATCCTTTGATAAGCTTTAGAATGCTCTTCTTTCCACCCCCAACTTGCATCTTTCTTTAATAATGATCTAAGTGGACTCATACAGTCCGCATGATCCTCAGCAAATTGGCGATAGTAATTGCATATTCCGAGAAAACTTTGAAGCTCGCGTTGGTTTTTCGGCTCATGAAAATTCATAATTGCGTCTATCTTGTTTGGATCGGGAATAATCCCGGTATCAGATAATATGAAACCCAAAAATCTTACTGAATGTTTGCAGAACTCTGCTTTGTCCAGTCTCAATGTGATGTTATATTTATTTAGCCGTTCGAAAACTTTTTCTATGTACCGCAAATGCTCATCAAAAGTTTTCGACGCGATGAGCAAATCGTCAACGTAATATGTGAGAAAGTCTGAGAAATCATTTTGAAATATTAGATTCAACGCCCGTATGAAACCACTTCCGGCCGTTTTTAACCCGAAAGGTATGACCTTGAATTGATATAACTTCTCCTCAAATAAAAACGCAGTGTATTTTCTTGATGTATTCACTAAAGGGATTTGCCAATACCCTTGTGTCAAATCGAGTGTGGTAAAGAATTTTTTACCGGCGTGTTTCTGCATTATCTCATGTATAATTGGTGGTGATTCATTTTCTCCCTCAATTATAGCATTCAAATAACGGGCATCTAAGCACAAACGATTTCGACCGTCTTTTTTCTTTACTACGCGAAGAGGATTGCAATATGAGCTTGAGCTCCGCTCGATTATTCCCAATTCGGACATTCGCTCAATTTCTTTTCGCACTGCGTCTCGTGAGTGAACTGGTACAGGATAGGAATGATATGAAATCGGTTTCTTATCAACCAGTCTAATTTCGTGTTCATATCCTCTAGCTAGGCCTGGTTTTTCCGAAAATATTGACTCATACTTCAAAATGATTTTTGTTATCTTCTCAGCTTGATCCTTTCCTACTCCTTCTAAATTTTTTGAGACTGATCTACATTCTTCTTTGTTATTTCGCTCAACCTCCCGAATCGATGAGCATTTTGGTATATTGTTATGCTGTTCCTTTTTATCCCTCAAATCCCTATTTGGTGTTACATTTTTTATCAAATTTTTATCTTGGTTAGTATTCATCTCATCATGTTTGTTTTTCTTGATTAACTTTTTCATTTCTTTGTCATACATCGTCGCGCAATTTTCTGCTATTTCATTATTTTCATGCTGGTATTTTTTTAACGTATTAACCTGAATCACCTTGCTAGTTCCATTTGTTGTAGATCCATTTGTTGTATCGATTAGAGCTCCTATTTCCGTATCTTCGATATGAAAGCTAATGTACGGGCACTGTCCTATTATTGCCTTAATATTTTCTCGGGTTGTTAATTCTCCTTCGATTTCTTTTTGGAGGTCCTCGACAAAATCAAATGGCCTGTGACACGATGTAGAACCTCGTTTCATCATGTCATTTACGCGTTTAAATTATTTCGATCACACGCATCGTTGAAATGATATTGATTGTTTTGGTTTTGTGTCATCGCTCCGTATTGTACTGGCTGAAAACTCGGTGAGGGATATCTAACGTCAGGCAATGGCAAATTTGCTTGGTTCCACGTATTTCTTATACCTTGATATTTTGAATTTGTTTCATTTTCGGGATAACCATATGAATTTTGATAGAATCCATTATTCATCGCATTTATCTTGCTATTTGTCTGATAGTTATGAGTATTTCGATATTGATTTTGTATGTAACCTGTCCTCGACATCGCTTCATTATTCCAACCATTTGTTTTTGTTTCGGCATAATTTATACTGTTAATGCTACGTCCTTGAAACCTCGAATTATTCTGTGATTCCTTTTGTCGCGAAAATTCTTGCTGAGCCAGATCTAATTGTGCGAGAGCTCGTGTAATTGTGCCCGTATCGGCGTAATTTATCGCAGCTAAATTCGTTCGTATGCGAAGAGGTAGTTGTTGAATTATAGTGTAGTTAATTTCATAAATTGATAATTTCGGTTCAAAGTGTCGCGTCTCTTTCATTTGCTGATAAAAATATTCATGCATGGTTCCATCACTCAATTTGTATTTTCGAGCGACCCATAAATTTTTGAAATGCACTTTACTCGGGATCGCGTAAAATTCTTCTCTAAAAGCCTGTTTAAACGCGTCAAAATCGGGTATACTATTTTTTGTCGCTTCGAACCAACTTTTTATTCGACCATCGACTATATTTTCTACAATAGTGATTTTGTTTTCATTGCAAATATTTTTTACTGACAGATATTTTTCAATTTGTTCTAAATATTCAAGCGGATTTCGTCTTTCGTCAAATTTTGGAATTTCTATATTTATGTTTAAATTCTGTAAGTGTGTGACCAAACCATTTACTATTTCTCCATTTGCGTGTATTTGTGTTCGTTGAGGTACTTGATTATTCTGTTCCTCCCGTTGTCTTTGTTGATAACTTCGTGTCTCCGTTCTCAGTTTCTCGAAATCGTGCCTTTCTTCTAACAGCCGTTGCCGTTCCTCTCTCAAACGCCGCCATTCTTCCTCTATGTTTATTATGCTCTCTCCGTCTTCGTCCATGTTTTTCGATTGACTTCCCCTGGAGTTAATTTTCGGTTGAATTATTCTTTTTTTTGATATTATTTTTGGAGACTGGATTGCCTTACGCTTTCGAAGTGTTGCTATTTGCGAAATTGGAGTTACAGTGGAGAGCACTTTAGCTCTTTTTCGAGTCACTCTGGGTGATTGAATTGACTTTTCTTTCGACATATAAAATTTTATTAGAATTACAAAATCCGAGCATAAATTATATACTCAACTTTTGTTTTTTATTTTGACTATTTCCGACATTTTCAAATGTTTGATTGTTATTTTATTTTGTATATGTTATTATCCTAAGTGATATTTAATTTATTCTCAATTTGATTATTGAATATGCAGCCAGTTCTTTTAGCCACGAGTTGGGCGCCAAATGTAATATTTACATGGGTTATTGATGATAAATATGTAGATGTAATGAGGAACAATTAAATATTTTTTACTCGCCTGTGAAAACTGATACGCCAAAGAGATCGATCTCGAGGTTTTAGATCGGAAAAGGTAAGAGAAATTCACAAAACTTAGGTATCGTTAAATGGTTTGTCTTTATTCAACGGGAGTCTAGATCACACTACCTGGTCACGCTTCAGTACATCGCATTATCCTTTTGGGGAGGGGTAAACCTATAATTCGTTACAATTTTCCAACGATATATGACGCGCGAAATTCAAGTCATTACAGCAAAAAAACACAGCGTACTTCAAGTCCAACAGGATTCAAAACTTTTTCAGGCATCGATGGGGTTTCAAAGACAGCAATTTAGATTCTAGCTGTTCAAGAACAAGCCGCTGATGATTTTTATCACAAGTTTCCCAATTTATATGTCACAGTTGGAGCCGAAGAGTGGAAATACTTGGTACACATGTCGCTTGACAGAAATTGCAAAGTTTATAGGTATCCGCTGTCGATGATACAAATTTTGATACAATCGAAAAACAGCACCTGACGACTTCCTCAGACCAGTTTTCCAAATTTATTATGACACATTTGCAGAATAAAAATGAAAGAATATAGCGCACTTTGAGTCTTACAAAATTCAGAAACTTGGCATATGTCCACAGCCATTCACAGACAAAAATTTTGATAGCATCGCAACATGATAAGCCAAAGGCTTTTTGTAATGCATTTATCAATTGTTTATGAATAGTGTAATCACTGAACATAAATATTCCTGTATGAAGATGTGAAACACTGTAGGTGCTCGCTACATATGTCGGCAATACAGATTTTGATACCATCAGAAACAGAGCACACGAAGACTTTTCAACATAACTTTTTAAATTCATTATGCACAATCATAGCAAAAGTGAATAACTGAGCATACACTGGACAAAACAGATTTCTTAAATACCAGATCTATCTATTACATCACAATGACAGAAATTTTTATCTCATCTATCAATGAGCGACTGAAGTCTTTTTGTTACAAATCTATCAACTCATGTCGCCATATTGGAATAGAAAAAAAAAGAAATGCACAGCATACATGTGTCCAACAAACTGATGAATCATGGTTTTAATACACTGCATACGGATGAGGACATAAATGGACCAAACTGAATAACGAAAAAGACGACAGCTTGTTAAATAACGATGACACAATAAATCCAACTAGCACACATTTATTTTGATTTTTTATTCGAATTTATCAATATACATACAATAATAGCAAGTTCCCAAAATAACATTTCTGATTCGAAGTTATAGGTTAACGAACCTATATTTTTCGCGGCTCGGTAATCAAAACACTTTATAAATATTTTTCACAGACGTGTAGCACACATTTATTTCGAATTTTTATTCGAATTCATCAATGTTTATATAATGATTACGTGTTTGCAAAATAAAATTTCTGATTCGAAATTATAGGTTAACCTATAGATTTCTCGCGGCTGGGTAATTAAAGCACTTGATAAATATTTTTCACGAACGTATGATTTTATCCTATAAATTTAAGCTCAACACTTAATCCTACACTGAACTACGAAATAACTTCAAACTCGCACATCCCGCACTGTTTATGAAACACTGATGAAACTTTTTAAAATATAAGGATGGCTTCACTTCTGAATTCGAGTGCTGTTGACACCGTCGTAAAGTTAGCCCCAGCGACATGAGGCCTTTGATAGTATCAAGAGACTCGGTAGAGTCTCGGGACAAGTACATTGACAGCCCTGTCGTCTGCTGGCACGAGGCTCGCCGAGACTATACTTTCTCGAAACAAAACTTTTCGCGGTGGTGGGGGTAAAATTGGCATGTCATTTTATTGAATTACGAAGCACAGAAGCAATTGAGGAACTCAAAAATTGAACTTTCAGCTAATTAAGAAATTCTCTTTCGATTGCGCCCAAAATCAGCATGATCGGTCGCGTAATTGCTGAGAAAAAACTTTGCACGGGCTCAAGATTATGCAAAAGTTACCAACACATTCAAGAATTTGACGTGTCTGTATACAACACCATGATAGGCCTCATCGCACGCCTCAAGACACATTTTCATCAAAGTCAGTCTCCAGTGACAGCTGGAGAGAGAGAGAGAGAGAGAGAGAGAGAGAGAGAGAGAGAGAGAGAGAGAGAGAGAGAGAGAGAGAGAGAGCAATGACTACTACGTTCACACGGAACTCTTATTCCGGATTAATTAATCGGGTTTATTATGCCCGATATATATGTATATACACCCCATTATAACCATATCGGAATAAGAGTGCCGTGTAAGCGTAGTGTATGACATCTACAACGGTTATTAACGGAGTTTTGACATAATCAAGTGCAGGACGTCCGAAAAATTTCAATTAATGGATTTAATAAAAATATTCAACGGAGATTCTGAGTGAAGTTCTGTAATGATAAAGTGCGAGATTAGCGAGTAAATTGGATAAATTGTGAAAAATAATGATCTCAGTATAAACTTTTGAACAGACTGGTAAGCATTTTTTTTGTGATCCTGTGTATTCAAATCTCGCAGTGAACATATTCATCTACAAAATATAAAAATGCAAAATAAAATCAACAGTTATGGGTTATACTCACAAGCTAAAAGTCCGGATTGTAATTATATACAGTCTCCATAGGAGTTTATATGAACCAAAATATTTAAGAATTTTAGAAAAAAGAAGTGATATAATCGCAAAAATCCCCTCACGGGGAAAAAAACGTGGACAAGTACATTGGTGGTCCCTTGTTTCCCTATGATATTAAAAAAATCCAAAACGCCGCTTAGAAGAATTCAAAAAAAGTTACAAAATAAGTTGAGATCTGTTGAAATATACGTGGCCAAATACGGGAAGCTTTACTGCGTTTCAATAAATTTCCAAAGACGGTTTGATGTTTATAGAAAAAATAATCAAGTTTGGAAATTCAACTATGTCACCAACCAAATTGCAAACGTAAAAAAATAAGATCGTAAAAAAATTCTGAACGAAGTACTTGGCGAGGATTTTTCCATGAAATAAGCGTAGTGTATAGATCATGATCAAGAATTCGCCAAGTACTTCGTTCACAATTTTTTTACGATCTTATTTTTTTACGTTTGCAATTTGGTTGGTGACATAGTTGAATTTCCAAACTTGATTATTTTTTCTATAAACATCAAACCGTCTTTGGAAATTTATTGAAACGCAGTAAAGCTTCCCGTATTTGGCCACGTATATTTCAACAGATCTCAACTTATTTTGTAACTTTTTTTGAATTCTTCTAAGCGGCGTTTTGGATTTTTTTAATATCATAGGGAAACAAGGGACCACCAATGTACTTGTCCACGTTTTTTTCCCCGTGAGGGGATTTTTGCGATTTCAGAAATCTTTACAAAGATGTGTCACACCCCCAATGATAGATTTATGAGTTCCGTTACACATTTTATAATCTGCAGAGACAGATATTCTTACCAGATTGCATAAGAATTTTCTTTTGAAAAGTCACGTGCCGACTTTTTATCTCAAGTTTCAATCTCGGGGAAATACATGAGATTTCAATTTTCCGCCAAAGTTACTAACTTCACGGTTAATGGGCCACTTTCATCTTACACACTTCGAAAGATTTCTAAGCGTCACACTTCTGCAATAATTGATTTATGTATCCTGGAGATCAGATTACGCAAGGATGGTCATTCGCGGCATTTTCTTTGAAAAGGCACTTGCCGTAGCGCCCCCGCCTTCGCATACCCCTCCCCACCACTTGATATAAAAAAATAGATCTATGCTTGGAAGTATATTTTGAACAATATTATTTCCCAAAAATTTCATTCCCAAAGTTGATCTCAAGATGGATAGATGTGCGAGTATGTATGCAATTCATCCGTCGAAAGAACCTTGGACATTGACGAAAAATGAACTCGAATCGATTCCCAAGGTTTTGCTCATAAAATATTATAGTAGATTTATTAATTTACTGTGGGATCTGTTACCCGAAAATTTGCAATGTGATAGCGAGGTGCAGTCATATCGATGGTGTCAAGATCATTTCAATCCACCATGGCAACGGGTTCATGTTGATGCTCCATGGCCCATACGTCGTGATTGTGAAAAGTGTTATATCATGGAAGAACTAGTGAATATTTATGCAATTCATTGCATTAGAAATCCTCGAGAAATTACGGCAGAAGAGCTCCGGATTATATCACCAACAACGTTCAAGAAATATTTCAGTGACTTTACAGATATACTGTGGGAGCGTTTACCGGAATATTACAAATCTGACAGCGAAATTAAATTTTTTCGTCGATGCTATGAACATTGGAATACACGATCGATGGAAGACCACATTGATGGACCTGCGCCGCTACGTCGAAATTGTAGAGAATGTCGAGAGAGTGAAGAACAAGTTTGAGCCTGTTATGGATGCACGTGTGCACAAACGACGTGGGGGGTGACATTTCTGAGAAGAATGGATCTTCGGAAAATGCGTGGGAAAGAGTATTGTGGAATGTGCAGGTGGTGAAGATGTAGGTGGCGGTCATGTTCAAACCTGTATGAGGCTACATGATTGGACCAATTTTCCCTGCAAATGGAAGGGGAATGGACTTATGGAAGGGATAGATGATACATATAGTCGAGCATAGAGAAGAGCAGCATCAATTCGTCGTTCCACAAGCTTCGTTCAAGTCGTGATTTTTTTTTCTTCACATTCGACAACGATGGCGTTCTCTGCGATCAACGAAATCACCAAGCAGTCTGCATATCTACCCTCGAAGCCGCTGAAAGAACTTGAAGTCAATGGCGACTATGGAGTCTCCGATATTCGTTCAGCAAATACAAAGTGGGGACAAAGGTACGTCGTGGAAGTCGAGAATAAATTCACAGTCTTCCTACCACCCCGAGTTGTCAAGGCATTTCAACAAGATCCTGTGACGTACGGAAAATTATTGGAGGCTGCTCATACTGGACAACTCAGTATGAAATACATCGGCGGAGATTGGAACGGCGTCGAGTTTCATGAAATATAAATTTCATATCATATAAAATTGTAAATAGAAAAAAAAATCGATGTAATGTGAATGAGGATGGAGAAGGAGATACTTTTATATAAATAAATTGTGTAAAAATCATTTTATACATGTTTTCTTTATTCAAAAATTCCTCGTCTACATAATGCATGGTATACATATAACCAGCTTTTCAAAGCTTTCACATTCATCGTCGCACAGTTAAATTTCGATTCGTTGGTATGGTGAGGACAACTCGATGAAGTTTTCAGCAACTTCTTCGGCGATGGGCAGTCCAGAGTCTCAAGATCCACAATCTCCGTTGATAAATCCAAGAAGCTCGCTAACCACAAAGACTTTTCACAGCCTTTTACAAATATGGTGCGAGCGTGTTGTAAAGTTGATTGAATGATAGGTTTTGCAGCGTTGTATGGCAGGAGACCATAATCCCATGGTATTCCGTGAAAATTTCGTTGCAACCATTTATTCATGGATTGATATTTTGATGGCAGTGTGCCCCATGAATATGGTGGTTCGAAGAAGAGCGTCAGAGGTTCAGAATTTTTCTCATCGGCACGGATAATTGATATTTCTTTGAGGATAAACTCGTTGATTGGTCCCTTGAAACCTTGTAGATCGACGATAAAGTCCATCTCGACTGATGTCCAGTGTGCATACTTCAGCGATTTTATACCAATTTTTTCACCCCACCACTTATGGGATTATATTCAACAATACGATCATGTAGAATGAGACAGTATGCGCATGTTTCTACAGGTACGTTCGCTTTCATTTCAAATTCGAGACGTACATCAACAGGTCCAGACTTGAGAGAATCATTCTGTTTTGAGCAGTCAATTACAATGAGAGGAGCATGATTCAAAAAATTCGTTTTCGTAAGCCATGGTTCAGTCTCCTTGTTGTAGTACATCGATTGAAAGTTTGTATACATATCGTAGAGTAATGCATACTGATTTTGTTGTATATTCAAATTCATGTTGCCATAGGGATAGCACTGTGAATTTAAGTATAGTTTCACATCGCTCACGTTGCAATGATCAAAGCCACTTGCATTCTTCCTCTTGCTATTCTTCCGTCCAGTTTGGAAGGCGAGGATTACATATCGCGGTTTTCCGAGCTGCGTCGATGTCTTCACAGACCACAAATGTTTCGAAGTTGCAGGTAGCATTGGATATTCGTACAATTCCCAGGTGCGGAAACTCATGGGGATTGGTGAGTCTTTGGCGATAAGCTTCAATAGTTGAATTTTCCGTTGATCTGCCACGGTGACGTATGGAACAAGCCATTCAATTTTCCGTAGTGTAATTTTATAATCTTCAGCAGCTGCCTGAAGTATTGCATTGTCATCGGTACGTGATCTCGTCAGAATCAATTCATGTTTCGCATTCACCACCATTTTTCGATAATCTTCAGCAAAGCCCAGCAGCGCACTCAGCGGTATGCATATATCAAAGTTGCCTGATGCATCCTCAATATGTTTCGTCTCCTCAACATCAATCCAACCAGTATTTTCAAGCATCGAGCTCTTAGCCGGTGAATGAGAAGTGAATCCTTTCATAAGAGATGTGATACCAACATTCTTATTGCGATCAATTTCTACAGCATTGAGTTCATAGCGCACTTCTTCAAATAAATGGCATATGGCATTGTTGACGAGACTCGTTGAAGCTAACGCTGTACCATCCGGCTTCGTTAGTTTTCCACAAATGTGAATTGAACTTTTGCTCGGTAGAATCGATAAATCTTGATGTTGAATTGAAATACGTATTTCATCACTGTTGTTGTAGGTTGAAGATGCGTATGGTTGATGTGCATGAATCTCATAATGTATGATGGATTCATCGAAGATGATTGGTGTCTGAATGTTTACAATTTCCTCTTCCATTTCACGCAACAAATACACAATGCACAAAACAGATCATTTCTCACACGTGAACTCCACGAACTCTGAGACCCAAGTTCTTCAAGAGTAGCAGATTTTGAGGTGTTAGCACTTTGAGCGTCGATCGATGACTGATTCTGCGATCCCATGTCGATGGCTTATTAATATTGCGATTGTAGACTATGCCCATCGAGATTTTATGTGAAGTCGTACGGTGATGATTTCTCCACGAAAATTTATCAAATCTCCGTCTTGATCGACAATACGAAGCTGTATGTTATCAATCACACGAGTTGTGATTGGTAGATAAATGACACTTGATGGTACTTCGATGATTTTATAACCCGGTGGTACGGATGGGAAAAATTCATGAATTGTATGCACTTTTCGTCCGTTGATGTATGCTCCAGTGGTTATGTTGCACTCGACTCGTATGGCGTTCACTTTGAGAATGGATACTGGTAGATCAGACACATGTCTTTTATTGGCTTCTAATAGGCCCGGTGTGAAGCCTAGCAGAGGTCCAATCGAGTTGTTTGGTGGAAAATTAACATGTTGATCACATTCCAGCTCACTGCGCAATGTATTATTATTCGGTTTCAGCTGAAATTTTATGTTTTTACGTGTCAATTCAGCCTTCAAATATTTTTCAATATCCTCGATTTCATAACTCCCCGTTGGTATTGTCAACACGTGTGGTCCAACATGAAATTCATTGCAACTAATGTCGATATTCGGAATCGAGTTGAATGTAAGCAGCTCAACGAGGCCAAGAGTATAATTTTTGTCGGATGATAATACGATGGGCGGAAAAAATTGTGCCTCGAGAACGGAGGATGATCCAGATACGGTGATTGTCAAACTATCGTCCATGTTGCTTGTAAATTCAGAACTAAACACGTAGCTCCATAGTCCTCATTTATATAGCACACATTTGGCTCGACGATTCAACTGTTCGCACAAAAACTTTAAACATAAATGTCCACATATTATTGTATCATATTCTTGATACTTTTTGTAATTATATTTCACGCTACCAACATTGAAATAATTCAAGAGTTCGGGTGGTGGTGGGAGATTGCCAAAACTGTCGAAATATATGACTTTTTCACCAGTCTTTTTATATGCAACCCAGTGTGTTCCAGGGCCCACATTTTCATCCAAATTCACGATTGCTGATTCATGCTTAAGCGGTCCACTTGCAGGTAAAGTATCTCGCATAAAAACCCCGCGGAAATGACGAATTTTCATGGCTTTTGCATACTTCAGCAGATCGGCGTCGGTGAGAGGTTGATGCGGTAGCGTGATTATGCGTTTTTTGGTCCGATATGAAGACCAAGACCCTGCTTATAAGGTTTCAAGTGCAAGCCTTTACCCAAAGCAATAGCCTCAATTGTTTGGTTATGTCGCTTATTTTCCTCCAATTCTTTTTTGGCCGCCTGAGCCGCATTTACAGCACTAACTATTGCAGCACTTCCACCGGACAATGCACCAACGGCGCTAAGACCAGCAAAGAGCGGTATGAGGAAGGGCAATAAACCACCGGTTTTTCGGGGTACCGGCAATACTCGAGGTGTGCGTACTTTAACATCTTTAACGCTGGCACGCGCACCTTTCAATGCTGACATGACAATTTCACGGGGGTCATCACTACGGATCATAGCTTTCTTTGCAGCACTGATGACCTTTTTCAGGCAAACACTTTTCTGCGGTTTGCCCTTCTTCACCACTCGCTTCATACCCATACCAAATTTCCTTTTTGCCTTCATAATGTTCGTCACAGCCCAAGCACTTGCTCTCTCACCAAGATCTGCGTCTTTTGAGGTTACACGCTGCCAGGCTTGTTCAGCCAAAACTTTATCCGCCAAATGTCTTGCTTCTAGATTATCACGATTTTTTGAATATGCAATATCGTGCTCTTTGCAAGCAGCGTCCAATGGATTTATACCAGGATCACGACGCGCAAGACGTTTGGCCAATTTTGTACCAGGTCCGCAATATTGATAGCCAGGCAGATGTAATTCCACGGGGAGATTATTGATTATACTGTTGACCAGACCTTTACCATGCACAATCATCACCACACGATGGTTACAACTCGACTGACAATTCTCGCATTATAAAGCAGCATTTATATGATTTTTCAATCAGTCGTATGTGAGATGGAGTCGAAGAAACAAGTTTCGGGCGGTAAACTCCCTATAATAAATTTCGATCAATTTGTGGCTGGCGGTGATGTGAAGAAAGTTAAGCGTCATGGAAATATACTACCTGACAGCATTCGTGCAGTATTCTGTGGTCCATCGAATTGTGGAAAAACTAATGCATTACTCACGCTTCTCATACATCCAAATGGTTTGAGATTTGAGAACATTTATCTCTACTCCAAATCATTGAAGCAGCCGAAATATAGACTGCTTGAGCAATTACTTCGACCTGTGGAAGGAGTTGAATATTTTCCATTCAACGAGCATGAACAAGTTGTTGCACCAAGTGACGCACGTCCAAACTCCATATTCATCTTCGATGATATAGCATGTGAAAAGCAGGATAATGTGAGGGCATTTTTTTCCATGGGAAGACATGAGATTGTAGATAGTTTTTATCTCTGTCAGACATATACTCGTATTCCAAAACATCTCGTGCGAGACAATGCAAATTTTGTGGTTCTATTCAAGCAGGATGATATGAACCTTAAACATGTGTATAATGACCATGTGAATACGGATATGACTTACGCATGCTTCAAAAACATGTGTGTAAAGTGTTGGAAATCGGACAAGTATGGATTCATTACGATTGACAAGGACAGTGAATTGAATGCTGGAAGATATAGAAGAGGATTCGATTCTTTCCTCACCATTGATGATAAATGATTGTTCATTGCGGTATGCAAGACAGTCTGAAGTCTGACTTGCTAGCGTCAACATGAAGAGCAAAGAAATTTTGAGAGAAAAGAATATATTGAGTGAACTTGCGAAGGCAAGTGATGCGATCAGACGGAAACATCGAATATTGAAAAGTGGACGCTATACTGCACAGCAGAAAATGCAAGATGTGTTTAAACCGATCGTTGGACCGTTGGAGGAGCTGGTTTCATACAACAAAAATCGGAAGCATGAAATTAAGGATGAGAGAGTGAATATTAAGAAGGAGGAGAAAGAGGAGGAGGAGGAGGAGAAGGAGGAGCTTGAAGAAATGCAGGAGCCTGAAAGAATGCACGACGAAACAATCCCAGATATTGCTTCTGATTATGGCAATTTACATGAGACAATTCAAAGTGATGCTGATCCATTGAGTAATGCCGATGATGATGACGACGACGATGAATCAACTGGAAATGTCGATAATTTAATAAGTGAATATCTGAGTAAATTGTATCGCAATGAAAAGACAGGATTTGATGTATCATATGGAGTACGTAAACTTGCGAAGAATAAACTAATGATTGGTGATTCACCGATTCATTTCGAAACTAATGATATTTATGTCGGAGATGAAAAGTTTCCGAAAAGTATTGGCTTGGTTGAGTTGTTATTTAAAAATGCACCAAAGTTAAAATATTTGACACCAAACAATTTGGAGGATTTTGAGAAAATAGTTAAAACAACGAATGCTCACAGAAAAAATTATAAACGTAATGGTGCAGTACGCCAGAATAAAAGTTATAAATTTCAAAATTATATATCAAGAGACTCGGTAGAGTCTCGGGACAAGTACATTTGGCAGCTCTGTCGTCTGCTAGCCCGCGGCTCGCCCAGAGTATATTATCTCGAAACAAAATGATTCGCCGTGGTGGGGGTAAAATATGAAATTTCTTTCCTTAATTACGGAGCCGGGGAGAAATATTATGATTTGAAAATTGAACTGGAGACTTATTATGAAAAGAGCTTTCGATTAAGCCTTGGATCAGCACGATTGATGCCGTATTTGCTGAGAAAAAACTTTGCACAGGCTCAAGATTATGCTAAGATCGAAGTATTGGTGTGTATGTATACGACACACAATGAAAGGCCTTTTGATGCTATCAAGTTTCTGATTGGTCGCGACAGAGCTGCGTTCGAAAACTCGTGGCGCACACAGCTATATGTAATAACGTGGCCCTGTGTGGCCCTGTGGCTATATATTCTTCTGCACTGTGGCTATATATTCTTCTGAATAAGTACAAACAAAAAAAACAGTGCAGATGAGCGAGCGAAAAATGTCAGCTGATATTTCGAAGGGCCATATTGACGCGAGTGTGAGAGAGATAGCTGAAATTAGTTCATATTTTTCCTTTCCGCCCTTGACATTTTCGAGAAAATAACTGTTACAACTTGTTCTTTGTCGAACAACGAACGTTGGCTAACCATTTATTTGCCCGGGAATGCAAGGTTATGGGAGAAGAATGTGTTGCAGGTTTGTCGTTACCGAGTCTGAACGAATGCTGTGATACTGCTTTGACAGCTCGTCATAACCTCACAAATTCGAATTTTCAGCTGGCATATTACCGACATGCTCCAATGACGGGAGAATAATATATGCTTCATGAATGAATATGCTTCACATGTTTTGACCTATTTATTCCTACACCCACCATTTTATTCATTTATAGCATGACTTACAATGCCGCAGGCATCAGATTAATCGCTAAGCGATAATATCTCTCAGGGAAATAAACTCTTGTCGCTGAGCGACATTAATTTCTTGTCGCTGAGCCACATGAATATCTCGTCGCTGAGGCAAATGAAAATCTTGTCGCTGCGAGGGCTCAGTGACATGAAAATCTTGTCGCTGCGAGGGCTCAGTGACATGAAAATCTTGTCGCTGAACCACATGAAGATTAATCGCTAAGCGATAATATCTCTCAGTGACATAAAAATCTTGTCGCTAAACCACATGAAGATTAATCGCTAAGCGATAATATCTCTCAGTGACATAAAAATCTTGTCGCTGAGCGACATGAAAATCTTGTCGCTGCGAGTGCTCAGTGACATGAAAATCTTGTTGCTGAACCACATGAAGATTAATCGCTAGGCGATAATATTTCTCAGTGACATAAAAAACTTGTCGCTGAGGCAAATGAAAATCTTGTCGCTGCGAGGGCTCAGTGACATGAAAATCTTGTCGCTGAACCACATGAAGATTAATCGCTAAGCGATAATATCTCTCAGTGACATAAAAATCTTGTCGCTGCAAGGGCTCAGTGACATGAAAATCTTGTTGCTGAACCACATGAAGATTAATCGCTAAGCGATAATATCTCTCAGTGACATAAAAATCTTGTCGCTGAGCGACATGAAAATCTTGTCGCTGAGGCAAATGAAAATCTTGTCGCTGCGAGGGCTCAGTGACATAAAAATCATGTCGCTGAGCCACAAGAAAATTTTGTACATTCATCCCTTTTTGATAGTGATGCATTTTTTTCCTGCTAGAGGTCAAATTCAAAAAAAATTGTCCGAAAAAAAAAATTCTAAGAGAATCTCGAAGAAAAATCCAGGTGATTTAGTATGAAAATACGCAACTTCTTGTATCGGTAAAATTTTCTATAAACCAAATCATTCTTGGGTTATATTGAATTTTTCAAAACTTTCTGTTTTTGGCCAAAAACGCAATAACTTTCGGGAAAAAAATCACAACAAATTTTTCAAAAGAAGAAGTTGGAGCTTTTGCATTACATTCCAAGTTTTACATAGTAAAAGAAAAAAAAATCTCTCATATTGTGTGCCGAATCCGCGATGGTCGAAAAAAGGCATAAAAACGGTCGGGAATCAAAGTCCGTACAAGGCCAAAAAAAAAATAAATGGAAAAATATTTAAATAAGGCAAACTGGAGCCTGATCCATCCTTTTTGAAACGCCACTTTGGAAATTCGAATATCTTTCTTTTTGGCAGAGTTGTCTGGTGTATCTAAACGATTGAGCGGTAGTGTATGAGTGGATCGACGAAACTAAATCAATTTAAACCAGGGGGAAAGATTCACGAAGTATGTGATCATGAAAAAATTTAGGTCTCGGAGGAGTCAGAAAAAAAGAAGTGATATCCTAGCCAAAAATCCCCTTGACGGGGAAAAAAGCCTGGACAAGTCCATTTGTTCGTGACCCCCGTTTCCATTTGTTTTCACAGAAAAATCTAACCCCGCTAAAAAAAAATTGAAACCTTCAATAAAATGAAAAATCGAAAAAAACCCTAGAAAAAAATAGCTCCTAAAAAATTGGAGAAAAACCCTAAAAAAAATTCAAGACAATTAAAAAAACATACAATAAACGTGAAAATGGTAAAAAAAAAGTTGACGATTTTCGCTCAGCACTAAAAATTCTTGATATCCATAAAAAGACAAGTATTCCATTGATGGCTGAAAATCAATTAACGAGAAAAAAGGAAAACTCCCAAAAAGACATGGCACAAAAAAAAGAAACCCTTAAATACAAAATGGCGAATCGACAGAAAAACTTCATACAAAAAATAAAAAACTAAAGTTTGCCATCGCATGTTGAGCAGTTGAGCGGATACGCACAGAGAACTTGTCCAGCCCGAAAATTTTTATATTAGCTTCCGCATATTCCCTAGAAATAGCAGCGGCTAATACAATAATTTTCGGGCCGGACAAGTACTCTGTGCGTATCCGCTCAACTGCTCAACATGCGATGGCAAACTTTAGTTTTTTATTTTTTGTATGAAGTTTTTCTGTCGATTCGCCATTTTGTATTTAAGGGTTTCTTTTTTTTGTGCCATGTCTTTTTGGGAGTTTTCCTTTTTTCTCGTTAATTGATTTTCAGCCATCAATGGAATACTTGTCTTTTTATGGATATCAAGAATTTTTAGTGCTGAGCGAAAATCGTCAACTTTTTTTTTACCATTTTCACGTTTATTGTATGTTTTTTTAATTGTCTTGAATTTTTTTTAGGGTTTTTCTCCAATTTTTTAGGAGCTATTTTTTTCTAGGGTTTTTTTCGATTTTTCATTTTATTGAAGGTTTCAATTTTTTTTTAGCGGGGTTAGATTTTTCTGTGAAAACAAATGGAAACGGGGGTCACGAACAAATGGACTTGTCCAGGCTTTTTTCCCCGTCAAGGGGATTTTTGGCTAGGTCTAATATGCTGCGGAAAAAGGATGAACATAAAGGTGGTGGTGGTGGTGGTGGTGGTGGTATGCCTAAATATAAGGTGGCACGGAAAAATACCACTCTCGACTATGTTTATTGGGATGACCCGAATGAACTAGTGGATCGTCTTCGCTTACTGCTCGCGTCACAAGCTGCCGGAAACTCATCACATTCAAACGAAATCATATCGATTATCGAAGAATTGCGTGAAGCTAAAATCATTTATTAACATCGGAGAACTCATCTTTCTCACATTTGCAACATGACCGTCGATGTGTTTGGACGACAATTGAATAGACGTGCTGCAGGTCCTCCAGGCAAACCGGGTATTGGTTTCAAGACTTCATCCGATGGTCATTATGATTTGGAACAAAAACGATTGTGCAATGTTGGTAAGCCGAAAAATGCGGATGATGTTGTAACACTCGGCGTATTCAACAGTGGGCTTAATCATGTCACAGGTTCAGTGACAAATTCAATTGAGCAAGCGTGGGAATCGCATATGACAATGCTTGAACTACGTTTAAAAGCCGAACTCGACATTGTTCGTGGAGAGATAAAGGGTTTGAAAAGTGCGATCGCTGAGATTAAGAGTGATTTCAGACTTTTACGAGATGTTCAAACCGATGTGAAACGAAAAAAACCGACAAAACTCAATCTTGAAGACGTGATGAAAAGTGTTGTTGGTGGGGGAAAATGAGTGAAAAGAAGCGTGCTGTGGTGGAGGAGTTGCATAAGCCAGCTCGACGTAATTATCCACGTCGACATGTGGATATACGCGGTCTGGACGAGACGTGGCAAGCTGATCTTGTAGATATGTCTGCATATGCACAACACAACTCCAACCACAAATTTCTCCTCACCGTCATCGATATATTTTCAAAATTCGCCTGGGCCAAACCGTTGAAGAGTAAGAGTGGAAAAGATGTCACCGCTGCGATGGAGTCAATTCTCGGCAAAGGACGTGTGCCGAAAAACCTTCACATCGATCGAGGAAAAGAGTTTTATAATACGGACTTTAAGGCTTTGATGAAAAAGCATAATATACACTTGTATTCTACGTATAGCAATTTGAAGGCATCAATTTGTGAACGCTTCAATCGTACACTTAAGAATAAAATGTGGATTCAATTCAGTTTTCGCGGAAGCTGGAAATGGATCGATATTATCGATATGTTAATTACGAAATATAATGATACTGTACATCATACTATTAAGATAAAGCCGAAAAATGTCAATGCTACGAATGAAAAGCAAATATTGCGCGATGTTTTCCATAGAACGGAGGTGAGAAAACGAGCGAAATTTAAAATTGGCGATAAAGTGCGCATTAGTAAATTTAAGAATGTATTTGAGAAAGGTTATACTCCAAACTGGACAACAGAAATATTCACGATCTATCGAGTGAGAAAAACTAATCCTGTTACATATAATATAAAAGATCATCAAGATGAGCCCATCGCAGGTGGCTTCTACGAACAAGAGCTACTTCCAGTTAAATATCCAGATATATATCTCATTGAAAAAGTATTGAAGAAGCGTGGTCGTCAGCTGCTTGTAAAATGGTTAGGTTTCGACAACACTCACAATAGCTGGATAAGTAAGAATGACTTGTGAACAATAAAGAAGAAAAAAAAATGTCGAAGTCTGTTTTATTTTTATGACCCTCCTGTCCCGACACGTCCAAACAGGTCAACTTCCTGCCTAACCCTAGAACGCAGGTAGAAGGAAGGAAAAAAAAGGCTGGACACATGGAGTTTCACAAAAAATCTTTTTATTTTACATCAAAATGTACAAATATTGAGGAAAAATCCTCGCTCTCTCTCTCTCACACATACACACACACACACACACACACACACACACACACACACACTTTTATTCACAACTCTACGTTTCCATAGCTTCCAAACATTTGGGAATACTATGATGACCCCATGGCAACGTATCCACCGTTCCAGGTATGATATACCGCTTGTCATCGTGTGGACTTAGAGCGATTTTTGTCTCTGTGATGGTATAGACATTATGCAACGTTGATCGAATGGATGATTGGCAACGCTTCATTTCAATCTGCTCATCGAGGCATTTCACATAATCATCGAATGTTATGGTTCTCGCCACAACATTACTCTTCACACCTTTCGCTTTTTTTACATCTTTTTTCCCCTCAACTCGCGTTGCATACATTTTTTATCTAAGTCCAACGAATTCAGTCATTATGGCCCCGTTGTTCTCATCCTTCATGAGACCTGGGACCTTTTTGTTGCCAAGCGGTATACCATATACGTTGTCATGGGGGTAGTCACTGGTGTCATATTTGTCGAGATTACATTTCATGTCCTGATATACATCGTCACATTCAATATGATAATATAAACTATCAGTATCTGTATACATGACTTTACATTTATTTCTATACGTCGGAGTCATGAACTCGTGATGGAAGGCATAGAGACAAGTTTTTGAGATATCCAGAATGGACATCCCCACATAAATCGGTTTGTTGAACTTGACTTGAAGATTTCGCAACTCTACAGCGATTAAATTTTCCGCAAAGATACTTCGACTGTGAAAGTTGGGTTTTGCAATCATCGCCTCTGCTCCATATCGGCCTGCCCATTCCGTTAACAATTTGACTTGTACGTGGCTACGAACATCTTCCATAGTTTTTCCGAAAACTGCATTATTCATTAATTTGAATAATTTTTTTTCAAAATCATTTTTCGCATGTGTACGAAACTGAGTATTCAAATCAATGTATGTTTGCAGCCAGGAAGATTGCTTGAATTTTAAAACTCTATGTACTTTGGTGATTTTTAATCCATGCTGTAAACACTGCTGCAATGCACGATAGTGTATGACATACCGTTTTTTCCCATGCACCGTTGCAAGCAGCTTGTCTTGCTGCGAGCCCGGAGGTTGGACAAAACGGTAAATCACTATGTGCATCGTGCAAGTATTCTGGATATTCCAAATCCACCTCAAGTATGTAACCGTTCTCAGAATCTAATGGAATTGATTCGACATTGAAGCTTACAATATCATCAATCCATTCAAAATCTGCATACGGCAACGGTTGACTCATTGCCCATCCATACAAATTGTTAACGTCGAAATACATCAAGTATGAGGATGGTATAGACGGATCATACGAATCCATATACTTGTTGTTGGCACGGGCATGTCTTTTGGAGCATTGACTAAGACCACCTCGGATACCTCTCTCCACAAACAATACCATGTCCATGTCTGTGAGCAATTCAAACTTTACTTTGGTATATTTCATCATGGCATCCCAGGTATATCCGGGAAGAGTATAATAAAACGCAGGGTCAAGACCATAACTTTTCAGACAAGAATCACGGAAATTTTCAAAGATGTCAGCTAATAGTAAAACATCAGTCTTTAAGTATAAATCGCTGTATTCACCGAGCGTTCGCGTTGAAAATCGTTCCCAAACATTTTTCGCATGTGCATACTCCTTCTCGGAGACTGTTGAATCAGTTAAAAAGCTGTAAAATGCTTCTCGCGGTGGAAGCTCCGTTTCATCCAACTTTTCAAAACTATCAATATACTCGTATGGAAAGACACCTTTCCGTGTCAATAAATGAAAATGGTCTACATCTTGAAATTGTGATTTTAACGTTGCGAGTTTATCTACAGTTAAAAATGAAGCAAGTTTATCGAGACTCGTATTGAGAAATCTGAATGAGTCGATGAAACGTAATTTTATATTTTTCCGCGTGTCGTTAGATGTTTGAACAGTTTTCGAGAAGGAGATGTATTTCTCTTTTGTTATTGGGAGCAAATCGATTTTCCCCGCGAACGCAGTTGCTACTTCTTTTATAATAAAATGTGCGTCATAACCAGATAAATTATGAAACACTATCGGCATGAAAAACGAATTCTGATAGTTTAAATTACAATCTGAATGAGCTGGACCTCTGAATTGCCCTGTCAGGTGGCAATGATCGCGAACACGCTCATCACCCTCGACAAAGGGTTTCTCGCAAATATGACATTCTTTGTCATCACGAAATTTTCTCCATTCTTGCGGAGTCAATGCTTTCATCGGAACGTTCGTTAGAAGAACGTTGATATCCCGACAGCGAATCATCGTAGGAGCACTTCACATAATATCCAACGCTGAAGACACGATGATGTTGGCTTTTGTTTTTCAACCTCTCTTCAGCGCTGGTCTTCTCCAGGATGCATTCGAGGTCGGCGTATACCACAAACGGGAGATGCTCCTTCCGATTGGCGTTGGTAAACTCCAACCATTTGTCGTTCTCAGCTGGTAGTCGAACGGCACAATCGTTGATAACGCCGCAATCTACCTCATGGGACTGTAGCTTTTCGATGGTTGAAAAGTAATGGAGGCATCTGTAACAATAAAAAATTTCAAATTCTTTTTAATATTTTATCATAATCGTAAAGAATGAAATTTCTACAGTTGTATAAATTAATTTACTTACCGATCACAGATGTATTTCTTGTGTCCATTTATGTTGAGTTGAGAGTTGACGAGCCGGGATAAATTCTTGATCCACGCGAAGTGTCCAATTCCACATCCCGACACGTCTTCGATGTACAGCAAGTTGATGTGGCGCTCTTTCTTCTCCTTACTCACGCGTACTGGTAAAATTACTTCCTTCTTCTCACAATACACGTTGATTGAGAGATTATTCATCTTCTCAAATCTCCCGATTTGGTCCAACGTCATAGGTAAGTTGATGCCTTGGAAGTTGAATATCGTTGAATAATGTGGGTAAGAAGATGTGCGATCACTGTGTTGGGCTACTGGATGAAGAGCAGCAGTCATCGCCCATCCGAAACACGCATTATCCCTCGATTTTACATTTATCACCGCTCTTTTCAATTGTATCCATTTTGGCAATGAAACGTGACATCCTGCACGCAAGGCATTATACTTGTTGATGTTCACCGTTAGATTGGTTATGGATGTCAGGGTCCAGCCGCTGTCGCTTTCCTGGAACTCCTCGAGCGATTTCAGAGTCGGCTCTACAACTTGCTTCTGATACCACTCACTCAGGTCCGTTGTTGTGAAAAGTTCAACATTTCCCGTGTTGACACTTTTATTCGCTCGCTTATCGCCCACGGTGAACTCTCCATTAAATGAAGTGTTCACTTTGATGCTATTGTGTTTGCGAATATGAGCCTGCACTTGTTCTTCAACAAGCTCATACGCATCCAATAAAAACTTTCGCGGGTCGATGTGATTACGATTAATCACAGCGCCAGTTGACAAGCGATTCTCAAATGCGCTGTCAATTTCACGCCATGTTAATCCATTATCATTTAATCCTCCGCCCCAATGTATGAAGCGTTGACGTGTTGCCTGCTTCAAACATTCGAGACGCAAGATTTGCGAAGTGACCGAGTGGTAATATCCCAGTCGTGGTCGTTTTGATCGAACTTGCTCCTCCAACGATTCGATGAGGGTATCACACTGGTGTTCCCACAACAGGAATTGCTCCAACGTACGCAGAAGAGTTGCTTGCGTACGCAGCAATTGCTCTGTAGCAATGTCAGCAGTGAGAGACATAATGCGTTGAACTTGAAAATGATCTTACTCGAAATGTAACTTTTACGTCGTCTCGATGAATTCTGGATCTTCTTCCAAAATTGTTTGCCCTTATATAGACGTTGAGGCAGGGGGTGACTGCGTAGGAGGGATGGAAATTCTTGGATTTTGACTTTTCCGAAGGCAGATGAAAAAAGGTCCACCATAACGTAGCTATTGTGGCAAATAGAATTCTCAAGTGGTTCTCACGATTAAAACTTGAGATAAAAAGTCAGAGGTACGGAAAATGACTTTTTAAAGAAAATGCCGCGAATGACCATCCTTGCGTAATCTGATCTCCAGGATACATAAATCAATTATTGCAGAAGTGTGACGCTTAGAAATCTTTCGAAGTGTGTAAGATGAAAGTGGCCCATTAACCGTGAAGTTAGTAACTTTGGCGGAAAATTGAAATCTCATGTATTTCCCCGAGATTGAAACTTGAGATAAAAAGTCGGCACGTGACTTTTCAAAAGAAAATTCTTATGCACTCTGGTAAGAATATCTGTCTCTGCAGATTATAAAATGTGTAACGGAACTCATAAATCTATCATTGGGGGTGTGACACATCTTTGTAAAGAATTCTGATAATAAATATCTTTTTTGTTCTTTTTTCTTAGAAAAAAGTGACACTTGTCGCATAAGATCAAACATGCAGGGACCGCTGACCCTCCCCCATTATCCTTAAAAATCTTCTGTCTTCAATGTGCCGCTGCACCCCCGCTGTGCGAGAACCTTCCCCTCCACACACCATCCAGCCCCCGCAACGGTCCCCGCGCTCCCCCGTCCCCGCTCCCCCCTGAGATGCCTGGCTTAGAACTGGCATAGCCTTACTACTTAGCAAGGTCATCTATATAGTAAAACAGACTTTATGAGTATAAAAAAAAAGAAAAATAAACAAATAAAATTTAGTTTATTAAACGATCTGGTTAATAGGTTAAAATGAATAATTTGAAAAGTCTTTTCAAAGAATAGCTTGATACGGATGTTCCTTATCATTGAAAAACTGTGATCGATATCTATGAGATAATTTAAAACAGTAGAACTAGCCTGCAAGTAAAGAAATACGATATAATTTGGATTGCCATGCTGGTCATTCTTATTTTTTTGCCATAGGTAATAAATCCGTGAAAAGTCTCGACATGCCTTTTTCCGACTGAGTAAAGTAACCATCGATACTGGCCTAAACCGAACCCAAGTAAAGAAACAAGAAGAAATAAAGAAGTTATAGAAAAGAAGAATTGAAGAATACTTGAAAGAATCATAATTTATCATTGTATGAAGTATGATGATGTTGTTGTAAAATGGTATATGGTCTTGCCCAAGGTTTTTGAGCCCTGGTTTCCCTTGGGACTCTGGGCAAATGCCAGGACAATTTCCCTGAGAAGAGTCCAGAGGTAAAAAAAAAAAAAAAAAAATGAAGGAGATCCTCTCTCAGTGGATTGTTTGGAAATACATACAACACATGAGGACGTGTGTTATGTCAGTATGGCCGTGTCGGAGATATAAAGATCGTAGTGGTTCATACTGTATTCTTTTGTTTAAAAGATCGATTTATAAAAATAGAGGAATAACGACAGAGGAGTCAACGAGAGAACGAAGAAGGGAATTGACGTGTTGTTCTAAATCGAATATACATTTCTTAATAAGTCCTGTTTATAAAGCTAATTATCAAATAAAACGATTGGTTACGCGTCCCACACGCCATATGAAGAGTTCTTATTCGAATATTGATCATTCTCCGACATATATATATATATATATATATATAATTTTTAAAATATATAAATATATAAAAAATATATAAAAAAAAATTTAAGCCCGCACGAACAGCTAGTATATATATATATATATATATATATATATATATATATATATATATATATATATACTAGCTGTTCGTGCGGGCTTAAATTTTTTTTTTTTAATTTCATTCATTGAATTTAAAATTTATTAAACTTTTTTTTGCATTTCTGCAAAAATTGAGATAACGAAATTTTACAAAACCACAAACTCAGTCTGAATCATGACCTTTAATCACGTAAAAGATTCATTGTAATCGGTTCAGCCGTTTTCGATTGAAAAGCGGACAAACATTTTTTAGCGAACAGATTTATATATATAGAGAAGAGATATATATACCATGAATGTTCCATCATTCATGATATCCATAAATGCAAGTCCCAACACAGATTCTGAAACAAATAAGGAAAACAGCAAGCGACAGAAAAACCCACACCAGTGCATAGAAAGTCGAAACTGTGCGGAATAAGCGAACGAAAAAGCTTCATGTGCCAAAACGAAATCCCAATGTACAAAAGCAAAATCCAAAGCAAAAAAAAAAGTAAAAGCTTTTTTGCGACATTCAGCCATTCCATCTCCACATCTATCTCAAACCTGTAGGAAAACCCAGAGAAATCCGAACTGTTGTGTTGCGTAACGCAGGGAGTGCGGAAATTTTGAAAAAAAATCTGGATGATGAGGAACATCGCTTCGATTCGTGAAGACTGAGATATCTCATGATGATAATCTAAAAATGGAAATATATCTTTCAGTGCTTCAATTTTGTTTAGACAAAACGAAAACACTTTCATAATACAAGCACGAATGAACTGGTGGAAATGGTATTTGACATATGGATCAAAGGAAACAGCAGGTTACTGGTTAGATGACATTTAAGAGCAGGACTGAGAATCTGCAACATTTATATGTCGCTGTGAATTAGAGGGAAAATATAGACTGATTCAACATCAATTGGAACGACAAAACCTTTCCGCTGTATCTCTGCCACATTCCAAGTTTGAGTTTCAGAAAGTTCGCTACCTTTAAATATGTCGAGGTTGCGAGAATCACACGGATAATTATCGATAGTATTAAGATTGACGAATTTACGACCAATTACGACAGGTATTTCATTGCGAAAGCATATGTGTGTGATGAGAATAACGCTCTTGTCTAATAAGTAACAACAGTTATTGGGATTCTTGTCGGTGAGGACAAATTCTGGAAACTGGATTTCCTGGTGATGTTCGGTATATCCTTCAATTTGACAGTCCAAACGATTTTTTTTTTTTTTCAAAACATAACCTGTTTTAATAGATTCAGCCGGTCGCTGATTATGAATGGATCTTTCTGTAATCCGTTTCATTATTTGTGATATGGGCGGGGCTCCACCTCTAATCATTGATTTCATTTTTTGCAAGAAATTTTCGAATGGAAAACAACTGAAGGAATCCAGTGGCCCATGATTCAAAACATCTTGAGAAATGTGAATCAAGTTGTGAGTATTAAATGTTAATGTTTCTTCACCGTATAAGAGTTCCATGTTCTTCACAAAATACTCCATTAGTTCTTGGGCATAGCTGTTATTTTGCACACAATCTCTGGCGTCGGAAAGAATTCTTACAGCACAATTCAGAGTATTGAAGTGTACAATTTGTGGTTCACTCAAGAAGAGCCGAACTACTGCAGGGCCGAAGTAGAAAAGAAATAAACGAAATTCTACTGCTTTCCAGAATTTCACGTCCATTAAAGAACGTGGGAATCGTGCAAATTCTGCCGGAAGAGTTTTAGCTAGACTTCGATAGTAACGATCCACTGCAGCAAGCATCGCTAATGCTTCTTTTGATTTACCCAAAGCCTTAATCCAAAGTCCAAGAAGTGCTTTCATAAGACCTAAACACAGCAAATGCATGTAATCGAGCGGAAATTGTTTCACCATATCAACACCTACGGTTTCAAACAACGATGTTACATCGAAAAATTGATCGGGCAAGTCTTTTCTGAAGGTCTCATTGGTTCTTGGAATTGGATTGGAGTCTAGAAACAATCTACGGTTATTGATAGTTTCACCCATCTGTATACATTTTCCACAACGGCTGTTATGAGCTGGAAAAATTGAAATGAAATTTCTTGCTGGAGTGTCTGCAATGACTGCTTTCAATCTAACAGTGTAAAACTGGTTGTTATAATAGAATCCTTCATTGTACAACTCCATATATTCTGTCAAGAATGGTTGGAGGTATTGATTAGCTGAAGATGGTTTTCCACACCCATGAAAGACTCCGATAACGAATGGTTCCATGAACTTAATGCCAACGATTTGACCTAATATGGGCCACAATTGACTCCTTGAACTATTCGTTAGTGGTAGGCCATCGAAATGGACATTAAATTGAAGGATCGAAGGAATTTCCAAGTGACCAGGATGTATATTGTCCTCCAGATATTGAAGTTGATCTTTCAAAGCTTTTTCTAAGCCGTAGTGAGCATAAAAACCTCCGGCGATAGCTTTATATTCAATTTTTTTTGGTGTCTGTAAAATTGTTCTTGCGTCAGATGGAAGATCTGGATGACCAAATTTCTGTAATCCTTGCAAAAGATCGTTCAAAATTTTCTGCGATACTTTGTTTCGAACCGTCCATTGAGCTAAAAAAGTTTTAAAGTCATTTGCCGATTCGTCAACAGGTTGTTGAACTTCGATTTCATTTGAGATGACTCTATCAACAGGTGGTATGGGCTGCTGTGCAATCATGGCTTCCAGATTTTCGCTATCGGCAAAACCCTCTGGGTTTTCAATATGAATGCAACACTGAGGATTTTCGGAGGGATCCTGGGTGTCTTGTATAATTTCAGGAGTAACAGGACCAGGATTAATGGGAAAAATGGAAGGCTGTGTACGAGTAGATGAATTATCGTTAATATCATTGACGTTACGTATTAAATTGATATCATTTTGTAACAAAACACCTATCCGCCGCCTCTGCTGTCTTTTCGACAGTTTCTGAAATGATTTTGGCCGGTCAGCCATAATTTCTAATATAAAATCTATTCAATTCGCTCAACTGAAACTGTGTGTTCTTACTATTTTTTCAATTATATCTCATAAACGAAAAAAAATGCAAAATAGAAGTTCCACTAAAATATCTTTGTTTAGATGAACATATCATCTTAACATGGAAATTTTTTTTCAAAATATAGACTTGAACTCACTGCGAAAACCACCAAACTCCGAAACGTTTGCCTATAAACTGTAACTCCGGATGTACCTCCGATAACAAAGTGTCGTAAGAACTGCAAAAAAAAATCATCATTCAATATACATCTGGAAATATATAGCGAGGAAGACATTTGAATATATACGTATGGGTGTATTTCAACACTTTGTTGGAATATTTACATTTACGAATCACCCTTTACCACGCACGGACACCCAACTCACTGCGAAAACCACCAAACTCTGAAACGTTTGCCTGTAAACTGTGACTCTGGATGTACCTCCGATGACAAAGTGTTGTACGAACTGCAAAAAAAAAATCATCATCCAATATACATCTGGAAATAGCGAGGAAGACCTTGAAAAAGATATATACGTATGGGTGTATTTCAACACTTTGTTGGAATATTTACATTTACGAATCACCCTTTACCACGCACGGACACCCAACTCACTGCGAAAACCACCAAACTCTGAAACGTTTGCCTGTAAACTGTGACTCTGGATGTACCTCCGATGACAAAGTGTTGTACGAACTGCAAAAAAAAAATCATCATCCAATATACATCTGGAAATAGCGAGGAAGACCTTGAAAAAGATATATACGTATGGGTGTATTTCAACACTTTATTAGAATATTTACATTTACGAATCACCCTTTACCACGCACGGACACACAACTCACTGCGAAAACCACCAAACTTCGAAACGTTTGCCTGTAAACTATTACTCTGTAATCTATACCTCCGATGAAAAAGTGTCGTACGAACTGCGAAAAAAAAGTCCTCCGATGAAAAAGTGTCGTACGAACTGCGAAAAAAAAAGTCATCATCCAATATATATATGTGGAAACAGCGAGGAAGACATTGAAAAAGATATATACGTATAAGTGTAATTCAACACTTTATTAGAATATTTACATTTACGAATCACCCTTTACCACGCACGGACACAACTTTAATTCGATCGACAACCAGACAACAATCACAACTCAACCTGGAATAAACAAAATGGCAGACGGCGTCTACATACGCTCTGACCTATCCGATCGATGTCACTTTTTGGACAACATTTGGTTCGAGACCTTTCCGCACACACTGTGTGTCCAACAGTCGATAACCGAAAACTGTCTTTTTTATTTTAACTACTTTAGGATACCAGAAAGATATCTTTTAATATTTTTTAACGTTATCCGTTTTGACACTTACCTTAAGACATCAAATAGTTATCATTTTCATCGTCAGCTGAGTTATCTATGGAATGTCTATTCTAGGGCATCAAAAAGATAACATTTTATGGACTGTCGTTATAACGTTATCCATTCGTTGCCTTAAACTAGACAGCGTTCGGACAGTATTAAATGTTAACGTTTAGACGTCTTTTTTTTTACGATATAAGATGTGATAAAAAAGACAGCTTTATGATGACATTAGAGTGGGCATTATAAAAAAGTTGTCAAGTGGTTATCAAACGGTAATGTCTTAAAGATAACCTTCAAACGGCAACTTATAGTCGTCGTTCGGACATCAGTGCTACTAGGGTTTCTCCCAACGAAAATGACTTCGTGATTTTGAGAGGAGTTGGAGGTCGCCAACGTATGAGCTCCGCTCGAAATACGTGTTAATACGACGATGATTGGCCGCTACCTCGATCCTCGTTCTATTCCAAATGTCCTTCTCTCTTTCCTTTTCTCGATATTGCTCTCGACATGAAAATTATATAATATACGGGACGGAATTAATGAACAATCTTGTAAACTATCGCTCGAGGCAAGCCCTGTGAGATCGTTGCGTGGCCGGAGCATCGAGCAAAAGAGACGGGAGCGAATTATTGGCTGGAAATATTTTAAAGGGACGGTTCAAAAATAAAAAACCGTCACAGTACGTAATCCCGAAGAGTTCCAGTCTGTGAAGCTTTCCAAATAATTAAAAATAAGTATTACGAACGATGGTGGGATGCTGCTGTACTTTGACGGGATGTAGCTTCCATAACGTTTCCAAATAATAGGGCTTAATCCTATGTAGGAATTCGAGGAATGTTCCAGCCTCCACTATTTTCTAGATTGTCTAAAATATTCGTTATCGCTAAAAATATCTATCGCGATGAGATGCTGCTACACAATGATCGATGACTAGGGTCCCTATGTACGTAATCCCGAAGAGTTCCAGTCTGTGAAGCTTTCCAAATAATTAAAAATAAGTATTACGAACGATGGTGGAATGCTGCTGTACTTTGACGGGATGTAGCTTCCATAACGTTTCCAAATAATAGGGCTTAATCCTATGTAGAAATTCGAGGAAAGTTCCAGCCTCCACTATTTTCTAGATTGTCTAAAATATTTGTTATTGCTAAAAATATCTATCGTGATGAGATGCTGCTACACAATGATCGATGACTAGGGTCCCTATGTACGTAATCCCGAAGAGTTCCAGTCTGTGAAGCTTTCCAAATAATTTAAATTAAGTATTACGAACGATGGTGGGATGCTGCTGTACTTTGACGAGATGTAGCTTCCATAACGTTTCCAAATGAACGGGCTTAATCCCATGTAAAAATTCGAGGAAAGTTCCAGCCTCCACTATTTTTCAGATTGTCTAAAATATTCGTTATCGCTAAAAATATCTATCGTGATGAGATGCTGCTACACAATGATCGACGACTAGGGTCCCTATGTACGTCACCCTGATGAGTTCCAGTCTGTGAAGCTTCCCAAATAATTAAAAATAAGTATTACGAACGATGGTGGGATACCACGGTACTTTGACGAGATGTAGCTTCCATAACGTTTCCAAATGATAGGGCTTAGTCCTATGTAGAAATTCGAGAAAAGTTCCAGCCTCCACTATTTTCTAGATTGTCTAAAATATTCATTATTGCTAAAAATATCTATCGTGATGAGATGCTGCTACACAATGATCGACGACTAGGGTCCCTATGTACGTCATCCTGAAGAGTTCCAGTCTGTGAAGCTTTCCAAATAATTAAAAATAAGTATTACGAACGATGGTGGGATGCTGCGGAACTTTGACGAGATGTAGCTTCCATAACGTTTCCAAATGATAGGGCTTAATCCTATGTAGAAATTCGAGAAAAGTTCCAGCCTCCACTATTTTCTAGATTGTCTAAAATATTCGTTATTGCTAAAAATATCTATCGTGATGAGATGCTGCTACACAATGATCGACGACTAGGGTCCCTATGTACGTCATCCTGAAGAGTTCCAGTCTGTGAAGCTTTCCAAATAATTAAAAATAAGTATTACGAACAATGGTGGGATACCACGGTACTTTGACGAGATGTAGCTTCCATAACGTTTCCAAATGATAGGGCTTAATCCTATGTAGAAATTCGAGAAAAGTTCCAGCCTCCACTATTTTCTAGATTGTCTAAAATATTTGTTATTGCTAAAAATATCTATCGTGATGAGACGCTGCTACACAATGATCGATGACTAGGGTCCCTATGTACGTAATCCCGAAGAGTTCCAGTCTGTGAAGCTTTCCAAATAATTTAAATTAAGTATTACGGACGATGGTGGGATGCTGCTGTACTTTGACGAGATGTAGCTTCCATAACGTTTCCAAATAATAGGGCTTAATCCCATGTAGAAATTCGAGGAATGTTCCAGCCTCCACTATTTTCTAGATTGTCTAAAATATTCGTTATCGCTAAAAATATCTATCGCGATGAGATGCTGCTACACAATGATCGATGACTAGGGTCCCTATGTACGTAATCCCGAAGAGTTCCAGTCTGTGAAGCTTTCCAAATAATTAAAAATAAGTATTACGAACGATGGTGGGATGCTGCGGTACTTTGACGAGATGTAGCTTCCATAACGTTTCCAAATGATAGGGCTTAATCCTATGTAGAAATTCGAGAAAAGTTCCAGCCTCCACTATTTTCTAGATTGTCTAAAATATTTGTTATTGCTAAAAATATCTATCGTGATGAGATGCTGCTACACAATGATCGATGACTAGGGTCCCTATGTACGTAATCCCGATCCACTCTGTGAAGCTTTCCAAATAATTTAAATTAAGTATTACGAACGATGGTGGGATGCTGCTGTACTTTGACGAGATGTAGCTTCCATAACGTTTCCAAATAATAGGGCTTAATCCCATGTAGAAATTCGAGGGAAGTTCCAGCCTCCACTATTTTTTAGATTGTCTACAATATTTGTTATCGCTAAAAATATCTATCGTGATGAGATGCTTCTACACAATGATCGATGACTAGGGTCCCTATGTACGTAATCCCGAAGAGTTCCAGTCTGTGAAGCTTTCCAAATAATTTAAATTAAGTATTACGAACGATGGTGGGATGCTGCTGTACTTTGACGAGATGTAGCTTCCATAACGTTTCCAAATAATAGGGCTTAATCCCATGTAGAAATTCGAGGAAAGTTCCAGCCTCCACTATTTTTTAGATTGTCTATAATATTCGTTATCGCTAAAAATATCTATCGTGATGAGATGCTTCTACAGAATGATCGACGACTAGGGTCCCTATGTACGTCATCCCGAAGAGTTCCAGTCTGTGAAGCTTTCTAAATAATTTTAATTAAGTATTACGAACGATTGTGGGATGCTGCTGTACTTTGACGAGATGTAGCTTCCATAACGTTTCCAAATAATAGGGCTTAATCCTATGTAGAAATTCGAGGAAAGTTCCAGCCTCCACTATTTTCTAGATTGTCTAAAATATTTGTTATTGCTAAAAATATCTAAATCGCAAAAATCCCCTCACGGGGAAAAAAACGTGGACAAGTACATTGGTGGTCCCTTGTTTCCCTATGATATTAAAAAAATCCAAAACGCCGCTTAGAAGAATTCAAAAAAAGTTACAAAATAAGTTGAGATCTGTTGAAATATACGTGGCCAAATACGGGAAGCTTTACTGCGTTTCAATAAATTTCCAAAGACGGTTTGATGTTTATAGAAAAAATAATCAAGTTTAGAAATTCAACTATGTCACCAACCAAATTGCAAACGTAAAAAAATAAGATCGTAAAAAAATTGTGAACGAAGTACTTGGCGAATTCTTGATCATGATCTATACACTACGCTCATTTCATGGAAAAATCCTCGCCAAGTACTTCGTTCACAATTTTTTTACGATCTTATTTTTTTACGTTTGCAATTTGGTTGGTGACATAGTTGAATTTCCAAACTTGATTATTTTTTCTATAAACATCAAACCGTCTTTGGAAATTTATTGAAACGCAGTAAAGCTTCCCGTATTTGGCCACGTATATTTCAACAGATCTCAACTTATTTTGTAACTTTTTTTGAACTCTTCTAAGCGGCGTTTTGGATTTTTTTAATATCATAGGGAAACAAGGGACCACCAATGTACTTGTCCACGTTTTTTTCCCCGTGAGGGGATTTTTGCGATTATATCACTTCTTTTTTCTAAAATTCTTAAATATTTTGGTTCATATAAACTCCTATGGAGACTGTATATAATTACAATCCGCACTTTTAGCTTGTTAATATAACCCATAACTGTTGATTTTATTTTGCATTTTTATATTTTGTAGATGAATATGTTCACTGCGAGATTTGAATACACAGGATCACAAAAAAAAATGCTTACCAGTCTGTTCAAAAGTTTATACTGAGATCATTATTTTTAACAATTTATCCAATTTACTCGCTAATCTCGCACTTTATCATTACAGAACTTCACTCAGAATCTCCGTTAAATATTTTTATTAAATCCATTAATCGAAATTTTTCGGACGTCCTGCACTTGATTATGTCAAAACTCCGTTAATAACCGTTGTAGATGTCATACACTACGCTTACACGGCACTCTTATTCCGATTTGGTTATAATGGGGTGTATATACATATATATCGGGCATAATAAACCCGATTAATTAATCCGGAATAAGAGTTCCGTGTGAACGTAGTAGTCATTGCTCTCTCTCTCTCTCTCTCTCTCTCTCCAGCTGTCACTGGAGACTGACTTTGATGAAAATGTGTCTTGAGGCGTGCGATGAGGCCTATCATGGTGTTGTATACAGACACGTCAAATTCTTGGATGTGTTGGTAACTTTTGCATAATCTTGAGCCCGTGCAAAGTTTTTTCTCAGCAATTACGCGACCGATCATGCTGATTTTGGGCGCAATCGAAAGAGAATTTCTTAAATAGCTAAAAGTTCAATTTTTGAGTTCCTCAATTGCTTCTGTGCTTCGTAATTCAATAAAATGACATGCCAATTTTACCCCCACCACCGCGAAAAGTTTTGTTTCGAGAAAGTATAGTCTCGGCGAGCCTCGGGCCAGCAGACGACAGGGCTGTCAATGTACTTGTCCCGAGACTCTACCGAGTCTCTTGATCGTGATGAGATGCCTCTACACAATGATCGACGACTAGGTTCCCTATGTACGTAATCCTGAAGAGTTCCAGTCTGTGAAGCTTTTCAAATAATTTAAATTAAGTATTACGAACGATGGTGGGGTGCTGCTGTACTTTTACGAGTTCTACCTTCCAAAACATTTCTAAAACACAGGGCTCAATCTTCTTCAGGGATTCAAGAACAGTTCCAGCCTCCACTATTTTCTAGAATTTTCTGGACTTTATCATTTTCTCGGTAATCAAAACCCTTCGACGGGTCTGGAAGTCAAATTGACATAATTTATCATTATAAACTAACAAGAACTCTAGAATTATTTTTCGAGAGATGATTTCTGTTCGATTCTTTGCTTTAACTAATTTGGGATGCTATCTCCCGGTCGTTGGCATCTTATTTTTTTAAATGAGCATTTTGGTACTCATTTCGATAGAACTATTGATATAAACTATGAGAAACTCTAGAACTATTCTTCGACTGATATTTCCTGCTCGATTTTTTGCCTTTACTAATTTGGGATGCTAACTTCCGGTCGCTGACATCCCACTTATTTTATTGCGTTTATTGGTACGTAGTTCGATGGACCAATTGATATAAACTATCAGGAACTCTAGAACTATGTCGATGCTATAAGAACTGCCACTAAACTATGAAATGCTGACTTCACAGACGTTTTGCACTCGACAAAATCTCGATTCAAAAATTTCAATAAAATATTACTCATTACTGACTTGTCCTTTTTCAGTCTTCCTTCTTAATGGTTTAACGATTACCTTGCATTTTTTCAAAACAAATATCAATTATTAAAATGTTTCGTAAATATTGTCTGTTTGACTAAATTAGTTGTGATAACCTTAACCTTATATCTTTTGTTTTTTTGTATTATTCAACTTTTCCTAGCGTATCGCGTTTTGACGTGAAACCGTAAAATATATTATAGCGAACTTTTTTATTTACAACATACGTCCGTAGTAACATTACAGAAGATGCAAAACAGATTCCTGCAATAATCGGATAGAAAAGTTCCGTTTCCGATGACAGAATTTAGCCAAAATCATAAATTATGGTCAAAGATTAACGTTGAAAATGTAGTTAGCCGTACATAGTTTACAAGGTATTATAACGATGGAATGTAAAAAAAAAACTTGATGGCGAAAAAAATCTATAAAAGGTTAAAGCAGACGGAGAAGAAGAAGAAGTTAACGGAGTAATTAACTACGGGAATCTATTTTGTATCAGCAACAAACATGTAATGTTACCTTGTGGATTGTTTTTCCTTTTCTTTGCCCTCGTTTTGCGCCCGTACGTTTATGCTGCTGGGACATTTTCCATCTGCGCCTTCATCTGCCTATTCCTTTTTTTGCGAAGATTTTTTCGTCGACTTTTCGATGCTATAAAAATTAGTTATAGGTGTTTTTATTTGATGGATTCTACTATGTTGTTACAAAAAATTTTTAAATAAAATGCTCTGCATCTTTAACCGAAAGTTAACATCGTAATTGTTACCATTATTGGTTTCCATTGAAGGCCGCGGGATGTTGTTGGAAGATGAAAATGGTCGAATTGTTCCATTCGAGGAATCATCTCCAGCAGCTTGGGCAATTCCTTATGGTAAATCAAGTCGATCTGCATCGTTGAATAAAAAAATAATGTAGTCAGATGTTAATGATGAGGGAATACATGTCAGCTTACATCCGAAACAAATTTCGTTTTAAAAAAAAAGTTGGATCATTGCTATTACTCTCTGCACTATAATATTCTCAAGTATTTTACCGTTATTATGTTCATCGTCCATTTCGGGCTCAGATGAAGAGGAAGAATCGATGTTAATCGGATTTGGTTCTGTGAGAAAATAGTTTGATATTTACGCTATAAAAAATTATCAACTTCTGAAACTGAAAATTGATGCAATAGTTGTTACCGTAATTGATTTCCACCAAAGGCTCCGGGATGTTGATGGGAGGTGGAAGTACTCGAATTCTTCCATTCAAGACATCATCCCCAGCCGCTTGGGCAACACGTGGTGGTATGTCAAGTCGATCTGCATCGTTGAATAAAAAATTAATGTAGTCAAATATTAATGATAAGGGAATACATGTCAGTATACATCCGAAACAAATTTCGTATTAAAAAATAAATTGATCATTGCTATTACTCTCTGCACTATAATATTCTCAAGTATTTTACCGTTATTATGTTCATCGTCCATTTCGGGCTCAGATGAAGAGGAACAATCGATGTAAATCGGATTTGGTTCTGTGAGAAAATAGTTTGATATTGACGCTATAAAAAATTATCAAGTTCTTAATCCGAAAATTGATGCAATAGTTGCTACCGTAATTGATTTCCACCAAAGGCTCCGGGATGTTGATGGGAGGCGGAAGTACTCGAATTTTTCCATTCAAGAAATCATCCCCAGCCGCTTGGGCTACTCCTGGTGGTATATCAAGTTGACCTGCATCGTTGAATCAAAAATTGAAGTGGTGAAATTTTGAAATTACTAGGATACCTGCCACAATGAAACACGTGTAGCAAATTTCCCAGAAAAATAACTGATTCAGGACCATAATACTGTTAAATATTTTACCGTCATTGAGTTCGTCATCCGTTTCGAGCCCTGTTGAGGACGACGAGTCGACGTTATCCACATGCAATTCTGCAAGGGTGTATTATTATATTTACTTTTGAGTTTTTGGTTTTTATTACATTTTAAAGAGTTTACTGAAAATGAATAATATTTTTTCTTTGAATATTGAAGCGTAAAATAGTTTTTTTTCACGTAGAAAGAAGTCAACGAAGGAGAGATCTCAAAAAACATATCATTTAATTTTCGTGCAGCAAGTTCAATTTTCCAATATTTTGATATAGGAAAACGGATATCAATAAATAACGCTTCATAATAGTTCAAGTACTATCCAACTAGTTTTCATGCGAGTTTAAATCATCGAACAATTAGTTTGTTAACTCATTTTGATTTGAGTTATTCATGAAAAAACAATGGAAATATCGACATATTTCAATTTTGAGTTTTATGAACTGACTCCAAATTAACGGAATTAAACAATTTTATCATTTGGCATTAAAAAAGTTAATAGCATTTATTTTGAATACATCCTAATATTTGATGTTGGATCGTATTTCAATTTACCACGATTCGATGCTGGCTCAGCTCCGTTGTCGAAAGCTCCGGGCATTACATCGTAATCCGGATCTGCATTTTAAAAAAATGCAAAAACACATATAGCTGTACAGTTTGTGTATGTTCAAAACGAATTTCCAGGCGAAATTTTTTTTAAACAAAATCGATTCCTTGCTTTGTAACATTCGTATTTATTCACCGTTTTGTTTCCTTACATATAAAATTTACGGCGATACGGGAGAAACAGATATTTAAATCTGGAATAAATCGACACATTTATATTTTACATCGGTTTGTCATTTCTCTATCAAGTTAATTATTCGCAACATACAACATACAATACAGTTCAAACACTCGTCACGCACACACACACACTCATCCATCCACACCTTCCACTCGTCAAAAATGAGAATTTCGTTAATAATTCGCGATGTCGACAATTTTATTGGCTGACTTATCTCGGGTTTTGAACACTGTTGTCGTCCACGATGGCTCTTTTCTCCCCGAGACTCCGAATCGTCCACGATGAGGAAAGGAAATTACTTTCGCCCACGAGGTAATGCTGGAACGTACAGAGCTGGCCACACCCTATACGATAGCGATCCTTCGTTATAAATTTGGAGTCAGCGATGTCTCGATGTGCCGATGCGTAGTCGATGATGGTCCCGGAGAGAAAGAGAGCGATGGTTGGTGACACGGATCGAAATTTTTTCGGAGAGTTCTCGTAATGGTGGGAGAAATCGACTCGGTCTGGGAGGAATCGACCGATCACGCGGTCGATCCGACCCGCGAAATATGAGTGAATCACTCGATTCTCACAGCTTCATTATCATGTCTATTATCTATTGATTGCATCGTATTTCACCTTTTTTATAAGCCACAGTTCTTCCCAAAAATACGTAATAAATGTACACACAACCTGGTTCTATCTTTGATTCTGGAAGTGTTCGAATTTTGCTATTTGATTCAAATGCGATTTTTGATGTCTCTCGGTTGTACTGCTTGTCTACGTAGATATATTACTCATTGCAGTACGTATCTCTTGAAAAATGTACACATTTTTATAAACTTAATTACCAATGTTATATTTTAATTATATCGTTTATTTTGAATTTTGAAACTTGAAAATTCTCGTTTATAATGGAAGCTTGTATTAAGTGAACAGTTTAAGAGGTATTAACGATGTCACAGGAAGAGAAGAGCAATACAATTAACAATCAAGTACAATAATATTTTCACCAAAAACGAGTATTCAAAACAATTCATAACTGAAAATATATCTGAAGTAAGAACTAATAACAAAGATACTTGAAACTTCACTATATTAGAAAATAATGAAAGCACCAAACTTTAATATGTACAAAATCATCTGAAATTATCAGCGCAATTATAAAAAAGTGAATAGATCATTTGACTCTACAAAACGTGAACGTTCTTCTTTATATTCATCTTATAAACGATTTTTAAATCCTTTATTACCTGTGTTCCAAATTATGCGATTGCAATATTTTTATCTACGCATATACTTAATATCCGTACTGAAGAGAAAAATTACATTTGAAACGAGATTTTTGCAGAATTCAACTGAAAATTATTAAGATCAATTTTTTTTTTCCAAGAGATAACTATGGCGGTGGGCAATAAGTATGCGAAGTTAAAAGCATCACTTCGCTAGAAGAAAAGTATAACTATGGCCAGAAATGTTGTTTTAATGAAATGGCAAAATTCGAGATATTTAAAAGGGTTTTTAGAATTGTAATTGAGCCCTGTGTATTTGTATGCAATTTTTGAATTGTTTTTATAAAAACTGTAGGTCATGAAAAGGGCAAGAAAATGTTGGGCCACCGTGATTTTATATACACTCAATATGGTGGTGCTTATTTTGATTTTGAATTTTTTTCATTATTGCTATAAATGTAATTGACAACGATGTTACCATAGGAACGAAAATTGAAATTTATTACAAAAAAACAGAGAAAAAGGAAGGTCATAAAAAATGCTACAAAAGCAATAGATGCGAACACCAAGCTTGCAAATTATAGTAAATTACGTTGAGAAAATGAATATGAAAATCAATTTTTAAATAATGATATCAATTTTCCTATTATTTCTTTATCGGTAGAATTTTTTTAAAGATTCAATTTGAAAATCGAATTTCCGACTATTAATCTGTCCAAACAGATTAAAAACTAAAGTTATATGAATAGTTTCGATTTCATTAAAATTGTACGAAACATCACTTTGTACAAGACTGTGCTCACTGACCAACTAAAAGAATGCAAGTATTCATTAACGATATTCCAAAAGTGGAAGGTAACAGCAATGTACAACAGTATTATACCATCAAATAACAATCGTAGATCAAGTATTCTAATTCAGCAACGAAGAAAAATATAAAATGACTGGGCACAAAAGTCGTACGCATAGTGGGTTGTCAAAACATCAACATATTTCACAATTGAAATTTTCATTTTTCAAGGAACTAAGTTGAAATAAAACTTTTTAGCTACAATAGCCTATACAATTCTTTTCATCTATCTGGAACCAGTTAGAGTTATCATCAAAAATATCGATTGACTGCTACAGTTTTTATTAACTATATTGAATAGTAGCGCTTTGCTTACCTGGCAGAATATCTCGAGGACCTTCTTCTAAGTGCGCTTCATCCTGTACAGTTTCCTCCGTGAGGTGCATTAATTTTTGGCTTATATGACCTTTCAGTCCGGCAGTTACGTCGAGGAACTAAGCGGGAGTTATTTCGTTGGATTCGAGTTTGGTCCATGTTGATAAAATAATTTGATCAATATTAGGAATAACTTCGGCACCACTATATTTTACTTTGTTCAAAATGTAAAGGTTAAGATAACGGCTATACCATTAAGATAAGGATATACCATTTGTTAATTCTTTCCGCTTGAAAATAGTTGCGTATCGCGGATGTCGCCTTATTCTTTTGTTATCTTTGAGGCTTTCCAAATCGTCTCGAGCGTTGGATGTCAGTTTTATGAGGCAGCCTAGGATAAGATATACACTTGTCATTAATAGGCGTACATAAACTTAACTGAAAATATAGCGTTTATTGTTGATGAACATAGCGATAGTTAGAACATGGTAGATTTTAGTACAGATCAATTTCAAGACTTACAGGTCCAGGCTGATGGATGTTGTCCCATTCTATCTTTCAAAACGCTATTATATGACTCCAGTACGTTATTCGTCCTTCGGGAGAGACGGAAAACACTGAAGCCGGCGGGTTTAACGATGCGAAGCCACTGGCGTTCGTAATACCTTGAAAAAGCTGTGAATTGTCTCCGCAACGGGACTGACAAAGAATTTTCCAAGTTGTCATATTGCTCCGCAATCATATATGCCGGCAAATAAGAAAGTGCCAATATTTTCTTTACAAACACTTTCGCGTCTTGTTGTTGCCTAATCAAAGCTGCCAAACCAAGTTTTTTCAGCTCTTGGAGTATAGCCTAACAAATAAAAAAATATGTATGTAATACGAATCTGACCAAACTTTAAATCGAATCATATTGGTTGTTGAGATTTTCTCTTACCCGATCGTAATGCACACTGCAACCAGCTACAATGGCATGAGCAAAAATATTCCTGCAAGCATTCCTCAACGCCTGTTCGAAATCTGTCATTACTACTGCCACACTCTGGTCGTTAATAATAACAGTTTTTATGGTGCTTAAAACCGCCATGTAACTGGTTTCGGTTTTGCGCGACATTAATATGTGCGCAATCGGTATGGCCTACAACAATATACAGAAATAAGGAAGTTGTAATAAAGATATACATATTTCATGTTTTCATGCCTTCTTACGTGATCATATTTGATGCCCATGACTGTTAAATAAATCTTAGACAGGGTTTAATTTTCATTATCTTTACTATATTATATATACTTTATTATAATATTTATTCTTAAGATTACTTTTCTTTAGGAGGATTTCTTTCTCGTTACATATCAAGTACATTGCCTCTTCTATACTATCGCTCTCGTCTTTTCATTTTTCCACCTCTCCTACTTGCTTCTCTCTCCTTCTCCTCGAAGCTTCGACGCCGGCTCTCCTGTACACACATGTATACGCTTTGCGTCCAATACATAAATTCATGTATCTCAACACACCTCCTTGAATTTATGTATTTATCTTTTCTCATTTTATATTTCTTATTTTGACATCTTAGACTATTCTTAGCATATTTCTAAACTCTTCGAACTTGGTTTTGCCCAGTGCCTTTGTTAACACATCCGCTACATTTTTTTCGGATTCGACTTTTATTATTTCAATAATTCTTTTTTCTACACACTCGTTAACGAAGTGATAATGAACTTCGATGTATTTCGAGTTTTTTGTTAAATTTCCAAATTTTGCAATCGCAATGGCTCCCGAGTTATCCTCGTATATTTTTACTGGATTTTTCAAGTCCACTTTAAAATCTTGTAGCAAATTTAAGAGTACTTTGATTTCGCTCACTGATTCTGACAATGCGATATATTCTGCGGCAGTTGACGATTTAGTCACCCCGCCTTGCTTTCTCGATTTCCAGTAAATTACGTTATCGAAGAATCTAATAACAAAACCAGTCGTAGATTTTCGATCCATCTTATCTCCTGCCCAGTCGGCATCAACAAAACAATCTATCACTTCTGCTTTCAGATTCCGCTTGTACGTTAGCTTCAAGTCTTTTGTCAAATACAAATACTTTAACACTCTCAGAGCATATTTATAGTGAGTCTTATCGTAACTGTTTTGAAATCGACTCAGATAATTTACGCTGTAGCTCACATCTAATCTCGTTCCGGTACTTATGTATAATAGTGCTCCGATTAAGTTTCTGTATTTAATAAAACAGAAAAACTTTTTAAAAAGTAAAAAAAGAACGCCAAGTATTAAAAGACGCGACCTTCATTATAAAATATTCATTATAAAATAACCATTGCACGCGAATAGAGCGCGCGTAGACGGCAATACATGCCGGTATCGCCTATCTACGCGTTGAGAAACGAGAACGAGAGAGAACGCGCCATGCCAAGGAAGAGGGAACGCGCAGCCGCGTGCTGTCTCTCTCACTCAGCGGCGCGCGAGAAGTGGGGGTAGCCTCGTTTAGCGGAGACTAGGTGACGCGAAGCAGAGAAATGTCCATTATTATTAAAAGGACGTATGTCTCGCCCATTCGAGCGTGACTTACGCCTGTCTGCTCCCAAGAAAGCAGAGTATCCCGAAATGTTCGATTTTATTTCGCTAAATCATCATATCCCAAGATTGGCTGGACGGATTTACATGCAACAAAGACCAATAGAAAGAGAAAAATCGAAAAAAAATCGTCACGAAAATTCAAATTTTTTGACCAAACGGTTCGTCCGTCAGAACGGTTTGAAAACGCCATGACGTCATAAAACCGGCATATTCGAGTATATAAGAGTGCGGTAGGCCTCGCGCTGGCTTTTTCTTTTCCGTTTATTTAAACTTTTCTTTTATTTTTCTTTTAATACTTGGCGTCGAGACGCTACCGCGTCTCTTGATTATTCGCTTCTACCTGCGATGGTTCGAGACTTAAATTTTGTTCCATTGGCGTACCATACAGTTTCGTATTCACAATACAATATTTTCTTGCTAATGACTCTATGTATGTCTTTTGGTCCAGTGTCATTACACCGTTTTTGTTGTCGTAGTCAATATTTATTCCCAGATACGTTTTTATTTCGCCTAGATCTTTCATTGCAAATCTCATTGACAATTTTATTTTAATTTCATCAATCCTTTCCCCGTTTTTTCCACAGATCAACAAATCATCAACAAATAGAATTACGAAAATCGTTTCATCCTTTTCATGTTCCACGTATAGACAGTAATCGGCTTCGCTTCTAATAAATCCCAATTTCTTTATGACTACATCGAAACACTCATACCATGCTCTCGGGCTTTCACGCAATCCGTACAGTGCCTTTCTTAGTTTGCATACTCTTCCTGTACCATCATCATACCCCGTAGGCTGTTTCACATACACTTCTGATTTTACATTTCCATTCAAAAAGGCCGTTTCCACATCCATCTGTGAAATCTTTAGCCCGAACTGACAACAATACGCTAATAACAATTTCAGTGTTTGCATTCTTGCTACAGGGGAATAAACATCCTCCGGTAACTCTGTTTGCTGAAATCCACGTACTACTAATCTCGCTTTTTTTCGGTTATCTGATTTTGTTGTAAATACCCATTTTACATCAAGGATCTTTTTATCATTTGGTTTCTCTACCAGTTTCCAAGTTTTGTTTTTATCAAGGCAGTCAATTTCGCGGTTCATTGCAATTTTCCATAAATCACAATCGTCACTTTTTAGCGCTTCATCGAAAGTTGATGGACTGTCGGCACTCACAAAGTTAACATAGATACAGTTCGTATTCAGAGAGTTTTCCCCATATCTTACTGGTTTTTTTCGTTCGCGAGTTGACCTTCTGTAATTGTCCCCATCATCAGTCAATCCCTCAGACCTAGCACTTGGATTTCTCTTTTTTTTATTAGTTGCCCTTTCCTCTTGTTCATAATTGTCATTGTAAATGAAAACTTCGTTGTCTATTTCGTTCATTAATTTTTCTTCCGCGCTTTCTACAGATTCGTCATCGGATTCATCCTCGCCTGTGAACCCTACTAAGTGTTGATCATTTTCAACAACATCTACGTGTCTCGCAATTATCACTTTGCTGTTTATTAGGACTCTATACCCAACGTTTTCGTACCCCACAAGTATTCCCAAGTCAGCCTTTCTGTCCCATTTCGAACTGCGCTTTTGTTCCGGTACTCTAACAAATACTTTACTACCGTACAATTTCAAATTTTGAATATTTGGTTTCTTTCCAAAAAATATTTCAAATGACGTTTTATTTTCCACCGTGTTTGTTCTGACTCTGTTTTTCAAATACGCTGCAGTTTTCACCACCTCGGGCCAGTATCTATTGCTCAATTGAGAATCTTGTAATAAACATTTTGCCGAGTCCATTACTGTGCGATTGTATCGCTCAGCTGTTCCGTTCAGCTCATGGACGTATGGTGGGCATGGCTCCATAGTAATGCCCTTTTCGCTAACAAAGTTTAACATTTCGTTGTTAATATATTCGCGTCCGTTGTCGCATCTTAACTTTCTGATTTTCTTTCCGGTAACGTTCTCGACTTTATTTATATAATCCCGAAAACAATTCAGTACATCGGTTTTTGATTTTATTGTATAGACTAAAGCGCATTTACTATAATCATCGATAAATGTCAGGAAATATTTCGATCCGTCGTACCCAGTGGTGTTGTGGGGCCCATTTACATCTGTATGAACCAATTCCAAAATCTCACTCGATTTGGTTCTATTATTTTTGAACGGCAAGTTTTTCATTTTGTTTTGTATGCACGTTCCGCACTTTAAAAATATTGGTTCGAGATTTTCCGGTAGACCGTCAACTAATTTATCTCTGCTCATTATTCTTAGGTAATTGAAATTCACGTGTCCCAAAATTTTGTGGAATTTTTCTTTTTGTGTAATTTTTTCTGCGTTTCTTGCATACGACTCTTTTCCATTCATATAGCTAATCATTCTATACAGTCCATTTTCTACGTAAGCGACTCCGATCAGATCACCCGTGCTATTGTAAATCTTAGAGGTTTTACCACTCGATATGACTTTATTTTCCTTGGTTACTTTCCCAAAGCTAATTAAATTTTTGTCCATGTCTTTTACATAGTAAACGTCGGGGATTGTGATTCCTTTTCTTTCTCCGTTTACTATAAAGTGTGTTAAGATTTTACCAATTTTCGTTCCTTTCAAAATTCTACCATCTCCGACTTTAACATTGATAGGACATCTTAAATTTATAAACTCATGAAAAAGTGAGTCGTCGTTTATAATGTGGTCTGAGCACCCGCTGTCTAATATCCATTCTACTCTATTATGTTCGCAACCATACACGCGTACCTCGTTTGTATCTTTGTCGCTCGGCTCTACCTGTGTAAGAAATGAACCGCTGTTGAATTCATCGTTGTAGTTGTGACGCGCTGCTCCGCTTGTAGATGGTTGTCTCTCTCTGTCGAATTCTTCATTATAGGTGTGATGTGCTGCTCCGATTGTTTGTGTGGGCCACCCTCTTCCCCGGCCCCTGCCGAAGCCTTGTCCGCCGTGTCCCCGTCCTCGGAAGTAACGCTGTTGTTGTGGCTGCTGGCGAGTACCCCCTCGCCCTTGTGTAGCCCCCCCAGCTCCGTTGCTGGGTCCGCTCTGCCGCTTATACCAACAATCTTTCTTAAGATGGCCCGGTTTCCCGCACTCATAGCACGTTGGTTTTTTTTCAGTTTTGAATGCGCTTGTCTTTTTGTTGCTTGAATCGTTCTGTCTTTTGATCTCCCACATGCTTATCTTGTTCTTCACAAACTCGCATGTTTTATCACTGTCTTTTAACGCGTCAATTAAATCTCCAATATAACTGTACGAGTCTGGCAGCGTTTTCAACATATAGTCCAATTTTTCTCGTTCGTTCACTTGTCCTCCGGCACTTTTAAGTTCATTTATCAGTTTCTCAAAATCGGTGAAGAATGAACTTGTATCCTCATAGGTTTTCAGTTTCATCCTATCTAATTTATTTCTTAAGCATATCTGCAATGCCGTTGATTCTTTTACGTACATCTGATCAAATTTCTTCATAATTTTGTATGCTGAATCTTCGTCACCCACAAATTCCAACTGCTCGTTCGTGATACTACAGTATATGTAATTCATCGCTTTCAAGTTTTTCTTATCCCACGTGTCTTGATTTTCTTGTGGATTTTTTTCTCTGATCGCTGGGTCACAGCATTCTTTCCACTTTAGATACAACAGGATCCTCTTTTTCCAAATGTTGTAATCTTTTCCATCGAAGACTTGAAATTTCAATTCATCTTCTTTCGGCATTTTCACTTTGGTTGCACGTTCACCTTTTTCACCAAAAATTAAATTTTTCAGGATTTGCACTTTTTCGATTTCTCGTATTAATAGTTTTTCGAATTTTCCTTCGAACCTAGCAATTTCTTCTTCTTCTTTGATTCCCCTTGTTTCCATGGAATTCACTACCACGTGGCGGTCGTCCGACTAACTCGACTAATATAGAATAGCCACTTGTAAACCACATGTGAACCACGCTTTGCTACCATGTTAAATAAATCTTAGACAGGGTTTAATTTTCATTATCTTTACTATATTATATATACTTTATTATAATATTTATTCTTAAGATTACTTTTCTTTAGGAGGATTTCTTTCTCGTTACATATCAAGTACATTGCCTCTTCTATACTATCGCTCTCGTCTTTTCATTTTTCCACCTCTCCTACTTGCTTCTCTCTCCTTCTCCTCGAAGCTTCGACGCCGGCTCTCCTGTACACACATGTATACGCTTTGCGTCCAATACATAAATTCATGTATCTCAACAATGACCACAAGCATTTTGTAAACACCCCTCACTTTGAGAGTCGTTGAGAACGTTGCGTCGATGAAAATGTGTGAAACGTTGGTAAACTCAACTACAAATTCCGCATCATACATTAACAAATGTATATCACCATTGTTGTCTATAATCGTCATGGTCGAAATTTTTCCAACGTCATATTGCAGAAGCCGTTGAGCTTGTGGCTCCTCTAAATGATTCGCCATTGATTGTAGAGAGTCTGGACATGGTGGAAACAATTGCCTTCGCCAACGTTTCAACGAGCTCAGGATCTCGTTGAATGGAACCTTAATTTTTATGATTCTAGGGAACCTGTTGCGGAGATAGTCAAGATAATAGATGATAACAATTTATGGAAATAATTATTATTACCAATAATAAACATTGTTATCATTTTTATTATTAGCATGTAGGGTTTCACGCTTTCTTTTGCGATTTTCGTTTAACCGGACGTACCCTAAGCTTAATCGAATATAATTTAATATTCTAACCCCGTTTTATTTTTCATGAAAAAACTTGAAAGCCATTGGTAATTATAAACATCAAAAACATTTTTTTTCGACAAAATATAAAGTGGGGTTTGAATATTTCAACCTAAAATTACGTTAAATTAAGCTTAGCGTATCTCAGATTTAACGAAAATCGCAGAAAATGTTCCAACATCTTACATGCTATGGAAATTAATATTTCCGACCATAATAACTGAAAATGATACTCAAGCTGTTTCAATAAACAATGATTCGGGACATCGCTAACAAATTAATTTTTGTAATGAATTACATTTTTTGTTTATTTCAACTGATTGAATTATGTAATGAATTTCATTTTTCTATCAAGTACCATGAGAAGAACCTGCAATATGAACAAATAAGTTTAAAAGTTTCTACATTTTTTGGTACATGGATTGAACATAATCTTTCAGAATTTTAAAAGATACTGAAGCAAAAGTTTCATAAAGGTAACCATTACAAACATTTGGAAGTAAAAATTTCTAAAAAGTATGAAAATTCTCCTCTCTTCCACAATAATTTACAAAATTCAAAAAATTTGATTGTTAATAGTAGCTATACTTCAAATGCCCACATTTTTCGTTATAAAGTACAAACTTTCCAATGGATTACAATTTCCGGTTGACATGGTACCTCTTGAACTACCAAAACCAAGAATCATGAATTCTAATTATTCTACAACTATTCTATTTTTGTATCACGTGTAATACGTTTTTTTAGCAGTGATAATAATAATAATGGAATAATCAATTTTTTCTCACTGACATGGAAGCTATTGTTTCATAGAGCTGTTTCAGCCTCCAAAAATTGTGCTCGAGAGCATCTCGTAAGGCGTCTTTAAAAGCAGTTATCAGTTCCAGATTGGCGTCAGCGAAACAAGTTTCGGAATGATTCCGTAGCAATTCTATTTCGGCGTTGCGTATATTTTTTGCTGTTCCAAAGCAAAATTGCGTACTACACCGTAGATAGCTGCAATTTTTTTTTTAAATATAGTATACCTCACGGGGAAAAAAACGTGGACAAGTACATTGGTGGTCCCTTGTTTCCTTATGATATTAAAAAAAAATCCAAAACGCCGCTTAGAAGAATAGAAAAAAAGTTACAAAATAAGTTAAGATCTGTTGAAATATACGTGGCCAAATACGGGAAGCTTTACTGCGTTTCAATAAATTTCCAAATACGGTTTGATGTTGATAGAAAAAATAATAAAGTTCGGAAATTCAACTATGTCACCAACCAAATTGCAAACGTAAAAAAATTAGATTGTAAATAAATTCTGAACGAAGTACTTGGCGAGGATTTTTCCATGAAATTAGCGTAGTGTATAGATCATGATCACGAACTCGCCAAGTACTTCGTTCAGAATTTATTTACAATCTAATTTTTTTACGTTTGCAAGTTGGTTGGTGACGTAGTTGAATTTCCAAACTTTATTATTTTTTCTATCAACATTAAACCGTATTTGAAAATTTATTGAAACGCAGTAAAGCTTCCCGTATTTGGCCACGTATATTTCAACAGATCTTAACTTATTTTGTAACTTTTTTTGTATTCTTCTAAACGGCGTTTTGGATTTTTTTTAATATCATAGGGAAACAAGGGACCACCAATTTACTTGTCCACGTTTTTTTCCCCGTGAGGGGATTTTTGTGATTTGATATCAATTCTTTTTTCTAAAATTTTTGAATATTTTGGTTCATATAAACGCCTATGGAGACTGTATATAATTACAATCCGCACTTTTAGCTTGTGAATATAACCCATAACTGTTGATTTTATTTTGCATTTTTATATTTTGTAGATGAATATGTTCACTGCGAGTTTTGAATATGAAGGATCACGAAAAAAAATGCTTACCAGTCTGTTCAAAAGTTTATTCTGAGATCATTTTTTTTTACAATTTATCCAATTTACTCGCTAATCTCGCACTTTATCATTACAGAACTTCACTCAGAATCTCCGTTGAATATTGTTATTCAATCGATTAATCGAAATTTTTCGGACGTCCTGCACTTGATTATGTCAAAACTCCGTTAATAACCGTTTCACTGTGTAGACGTCATACACTACGCTTACACGGCACTCTTATTCCGATTTGGTTATAATGGGGTGTATATACATATATATCGGGCATAATAAACCCGATTAATTAATCCGGAATAAGAGTTCCGTGTGAACGTAGTAGTCATTGCTCTCTCTGCAGCTGTCACGGGACACTGGCTTTCATGAAAATGGGTTATAGCTGGCGACAAGAGGCCTTTGATGGTGTTGTTTACAGACACGTTAAATTTTTTATGTGTTAGTAACTTTTGCATAATCTTGAGCCCGTGCAAAGTTTTTTCTCAGCAATTACGCGACCGATCATGCTGATTTTGGGCGCAATCGAAAGAGAATTTCTTAATTAGCTAAAAGTTCAATTTTTAAGTTCCTCAATTGCTTCTGAGCTTCGTAATTCAATAAAATGACATGCCAATTTTACCCCCACCACCGCGAAAAGTTTTGTTTCGAGAAAGTATAGTCTCGGCGGGCTCGGGCCAGCAGACGACAGGGCTGTCAATGTACTTGTCCAGAGACTCTACCGAGTCTCTTGATTACGATTCACAGCCTTCCTATATACGTTAGACATAACAATTACGAAGGATAAAAATATTCAAAAATTTTCTATGATATTTAAAAGACTGTACATATATCAAGAGACTCGGTAGAGTCTCGGGACAAGTACATTGACAGCTAGCCCTGTCGTCTGCTGGCCCGAGCTCGCCGAGACTATACTTTCTCTGAATAAACCGATTCGCGGTGGTGGGGGTAAAATCGGCATGTCATTTTATTGAATTACGAAGCTCAGAAGCAATTGAGGAACTTAAAAATTGAACTTTTAGCTAATTATGAAATTCTCTTTCGATTGCGCCCAAAATCAGCATGATCGGTCGCGTAATTGCTGAGAAAAAACTTTGCACGGGCTCAAGATTATGCAAAAGTGACTAACACATTCAATAATTGACGTGTCTGTATATAACACCATCAGAGGCATTTTGATGCCTCTCGAGTTTCTGATTGGTTGGTCTGACGCACGCATACTCAGTGAATTCAGACGTATCAGTGAAACGTAGCAGCCTACACAGCAGCATGAAAAAATTCGAAAAACGATAGACCGGTGTCAGTGTCATAATAAAATGAAACCAGCCGCAATTTGATAAAAAGTACAGTTAATGAGTGATAAAAAATAATAGAAAAAATAAACGTTCTTTAGAAATCACGGTTATGTTGTTGCAGTGAACTTTTACACCGTGTTATAATCCGTATCCCGATTAACCTTTTACACTGAGAGAAATGAATCGTTATTAACAAATTTGTTGTTGGGTCTATCTATTTATTTTATTAAAATTGGTGGTGTGGTGTCATAATATTAAGAAAACCTGACGTACATAATGAACATCAAAAAAGTTATTCAAGTGCCATCAATATTTAAAAGCGTTTTTATTACCCAGCTGCGATAAATCTACGTTAACCTAAAACTTGGAGTCAGAAATTTCTTTTCGGGAACCCGCAATTATTGTATATATGTATTGATTTATTGATGAATTCGAATAAAAAATCACAATAAATGTGTGCTGATTATATTTATTGTTTCATCATTATCTATTGAACTGTCATATTTTTTAACTCCAGACTGCCCGCAGGGCAAAAAGACGGGAGTTATCTTTATTCAATTTGGTCGTGCTCTTTGGTCCATTTATTTCCGCATCGACACGCAGTGTACAATGTCAAGTTTCACCAGTTTGCTGGAAAATGTGTTTGCTGTGCAATTATACTTCTTTGTTTCCACTGCGGCAACATAAGTTGAAAGATTTGTTACAAAAAGACTTTAGTTGCTCGTTAATTGACAGGATAAAATTGTTTCTCATTGTGACCTAATGAATACACCCGAACTTTAAGAAATGTTTTGGGTTCAGTGTATGCCAAATTATTCACTTTCCGCTCCGATTGTGTATAATGATATTTAAAAGTTGTTTTGAAAAGTCTTCGGGTACTTTTTTTCTGAGAGTATTAAAATTGGTATCGGTGAGATGCAGCGAGCACCTACAAAGTTTCACAACTTTATGAAGCGACCAGTACATTGAGTTTTCCCACTTTCCATCTCTTATTGTAGAATTATTGATTTATGAATTCATAACCAAAAGTCTTTGACTGCTTACTTTTCGATGCGCTCAAAATTTTGTCTGCGAATAGCCACGGAAACGACAGAAATTACTGAATTTCGTTGGACTCAATGTGCACTATGTTCATTCACTTTCCTTTACTGCATGTGTCATTAGGAATTTGAAAAAAATATTTCAGGAAGTCATCGCCGGGTACTTTTTCTTCAGTAGGATCAAAATTCTGTCATCGGTATGCAGCGGATACCTATAAAGTTTAGAATTTCTGCGAAGCGACATGTGTACCAAGTATTTCCACTTTTTGGCTCCAACTGTGACATATGAATTGGAAAACTTGTTATGAAAGTCTTCAGCGGCTTGTTCTTGAACAGCTAGGATCGAAATTGCTGTCTTTGAAACCCCATCACCGATGCCTGAAAAAGTTTTGAATTCTGTTGGACTTGAAGTACGCTGTGTTTTTTTGCATTCCTTCTTTAGTACTGGCATGAAGAATTGTAAAAGTGGTTTCAAATGGTTTTCTGTTGTTTTTATTCTATTAGTATCAAAAACTAGATAAGTAGAATGCAGCGGACACCTGCAAACTTTGGAAATTTTTTGCAGCGACAAGTGTGCTAAGTATTTCCGCTGTTCAGATTTGATTGTGGTAATGAGAGTTTGAAAAACTATTATAAAAAGTCATCGGAGGCACATTTTTGGATGGGATTGAAATTTCTGGCTTGAAAACGGAAGTTGTTTCGGGGGAAGTCTTCGGATACACTTTTTCTGATGATATGAAAAATTCTGTAATCAGAATGCAACGAATACATACAACTTTTGAAAATTTCTTGAAGCAACATATGAAGCATTGGAATACAGCGGATACCTACAAACTTGGACATTTCTGTGAAGCGGCTTGTGTGCCAAGTGTCTTCACTTTTTAGCTTCAACTATGGCATATGAATTAAAAAATTTGTTACAAATGTCATCGGCTACTCATTTTCGTTAAGCTTGGAGTGCGCTGTATTTTTCAGCTCACCCTCTTGAGTTCTGGCATATTTAATTCAAAAAGTCTTTCGCTACTTTTTTTTTCTGTAAGTATCAAAAAGTAGATAATTGGAATGCAGCAGATAACTGCAAACTTTGATAATTTCGTGAAATAACATGTGTACTAGGGTGGGTCAAATAAAATGACTATTTTTTTTTTGGCTTGATATAAGAGAAAATGTATTGTTTGGCATCTCAAAAAAGCCCTGTCCAAATATTAGCCCTTAATATTTGAATTAAGATGTCCCTCATCGCGATTTTTCATTTCCCCTTTAAATAACATGGGAAATTTCTTTTTCCAACTTTGGAATTTTATCAGACTTCAACCTTTGAGGTTAAGGGAATTTTTTTAGCACATTTGTTTAGAACTTTTGATGCTCTACAAAAAAGCTCTCTTGTATCTAATCGATAAAAGTAACCGTACAAAAAATAATCGGTGATAATTGAGTACATAAATTTGAAATTTTTGAAAATTTCAGTTGTCCATAAAAATGAATTTATGTTACTTATTGTTTTCAATTAAAGTTGAAACATCTCTTTTTTATCTTTATTGTCATTTATCTTCATTATCTTTGTTATCGACAAATAAATTATATTATTAAATTAATTTGCACAAACGAGTACCAAGATGTTTTTTCTTTAGCTTAAAGTATTTTTATTACAGTTAGGAAACTTTCATCGATGATTTCTCACAACTTGCAGTAAATATTGAAACGGCTTCTCATTTTCTGTCAGACATTGATTATAACCGCTCACTAAAGACACTCCACTCTTTTTTCCCAATTTGTTTTTTTTTGAATGACAAATCTTTTGGTTTGGCGACTGGAGTCGTTGCAAGTTTTCATGGCTTGGACCATTTTTTCTTTTTCTTTCATACTTAACGAAACATTCAAGCCAGATCATGATTCAAATATCTTTTTTTGAGCAGCCCTATATATCGAGCCACTTGCGAAAAATAGGTATTTGAATCATGATTTGGCCGCTTTGTTTGCTGAAAATGTTTCGTTAAGTATGAAAATGGTTCAAGCCATGAAAACTTGCAACGACTCCAGTCACCAAACCAAAAGATTTGTCATTAAAAAAAAAAAAAAAACAAATTGGGAAAAAAGAGTGGAGTGTCTTTAGTGAGCGGTTACAATCAATGTCTGACAGAAAATGAGAAGCCGTTTCAATATTTACTGCAAGTTGTGAGAAATCATCGATGAAAGTTTCCTAACTGTAATAAAAATACTTTAAGCTAAAGAAAAAACATCTTGGTACTCGTTTGTGCAAATTAATTTAATAATATAATTTATTTGTCGATAACAAAGATAATGAAGATAAATGACAATAAAGATAAAAAAGAGATGTTTCAACTTTAATTGAAAACAATAAGTAACATAAATTCATTTTTATGGACAACTGAAATTTTCAAAAATTTCAAATTTATGTACTCAATTATCACCGATTATTTTTTGTACGGTTACTTTTATCGATTAGATACAAGAGAGCTTTTTGTAGAGCATCGAAAGTTCTAAACAAATGTGCTAAAAAAATTCCCTTAACCTCAAAGGTTGAAGTCTGATAAAATTCCAGAGTTGGAAAAAGAAATTTCCCATGTTATTTAAAGGGGAAATGAAAAATCGCGATGAGGGACCTCTTAATTCAACTATTAAGGGCTAATATTTGGACAGGGTTTTTTTGGGATGTCAAACAATACATTTTTTCTTATATCAAGCCAAAAAAAAAAATAGTCATTTTATTTGACCCACCCTAATGTGTACTATTTGTAAGTATTTCCACTTTTCATCGTTGATCGTAGTATTATGATATTCAAATATGATCAGAAAATGTCATCGGAAGAACATTTTTGGATAGAATACGAATTTCCGTCTTCAGAAAATGATGAATCTATCAAAATGTTTCCAATTTTGTTAGATCGAGTGACCATTATGATTTGTCACCCTTCGACTTCTATTTTGGCAAAATGAATTTAAAAATTTGTTTCAGCAATCAATTATCGCTCTTTTTCCGGAAGTATCAAAATATGTATCATCGGAATGCAGCAGATTTTTGGCTTCGATTCGGCATAATAAATTGAAACATTTTTTATGTTCAATAAGTTCCTTCCATGGTCGCTATGGTTCTGGTTGCATTGAGATTTGTGCGAGACTAATGCAACTGATACAACTGTCCTTATCTGATAGTTTTAATGACTTAATTTAATTGCTAAGGTAGGATTCTGGTTTAAATTTGTCCGCATTGCCTAATATGTTGTTTTGGAGTACCCATAAAATTCTGCTATAACTCTTTGAAACTCAACGAGAATATGATAAAAACTGACACCTCTTATTCTCATGGTATTCCTTCAAAGGTAATGAAGAATATCAAGACTTTACCTCGTTGTTGACAAAAAGAAAAGTTATTATTTTTTTTTTTTATAATTTCGTGAAAAAAAGAGTTTTTATCCTGAAATTGGATGTTAGATGTTAGAAGCCAAAATTAATATCTCGCCTAAAAATCAAGATTCTCCCATGCTTTTGCATCTCAAAGGGGCAACAGAAACAAAAGTTGCAGAAAAAAATTCCAATCTTTCTGGAGACAAGCCAAAGTAACGTAATTTCATCTACAATTCCGTGAAAAAACGAGTTTTTATCCTGAAATTAGATGTTACAAGCCGAAATTCATATCTCGCCTAAAAATCATGAATCTCCCATGCTTTTCTGTATCGAAGGGGCAAAAGAAACTAAAGTTGCATGGAAAAAATCACAATCGCCTTGGAAACAAGCTGAGGTAACGTTATTTCAATAACAATATCGTGAAAAAACGAGTTTTTATCCTGAAATTGGATGTTACAAGCCGAAATTCATATCTCGCCTAAAAATCAACATTCTCCCATGCTTTTCCGCCTCGAAGGGGCAAAAGAAACTAAAGTTGTAGGGAAAAAATCCCAATCGCCTTGGAAACAAGCTAAGGTAACGTTTTTTCAATAACAATATCGTGAAAACCGAGTGTTTATCCTGAAATTGGATGTTACAAGCTGAAATTCATATCTCGGCTGAAAATCGAGATTCTCTCATGCTTTTCCATCTCGAAGGGGCCAAATAACCTAAAGTTGCTGAAAAAATTTCCTCCATGCCCGGGTGAAAAAACAAGGCAATGTTTTTTCACTTCCAATTTAGTGGAAAAACGAGTTGTTATCCTGAAGTTGAATGTTACTAGCCGAAATTTATATCTCACCTAAAAATCGAGAATCTTCCATGCTTTTTCATCTCAAAAGGGCAAAAGAAACTAAAAATGCAGTAAAAAATCCTTATCGCCCTGGAGACAAGCTAAGGTTACGTTTTTTTCATTTATGATTTTCATTTTTCAATGTAGCATGTTAACTTGAACCTTATCGATAACCTCAGTCGTTACTCGTATCAACTTGCAGAGAGGGCTCAACTACGGATGAACTAGTAACGAATTTGCAAGGGTTGAGATGTGGATTAGACCTCTTTGGGATACCATGTTTAAAAAAACGCGCCTGGAACTCTACCTCTTTGGTGGAGCGGAAAAACTTCGCGATATACAATTTTTACGTTAGGCATGTCTGTAGTATGAGCATAGAATCTTTAAAAATGTACTAACATAATAACCCATAGAAATTTCAACCAAAATCTTATTATCATCAAAAAAAGGTTCAGGAATTTTTGAGAAAAAAGCTGTGATATCAAACCCAAAAATTCCCCTAGGGAAAAAAAAGGTAGGGACAAGTACATTGATGGTCCCTCGTTTTCTGATGATATCAAAAAAGTATAAAAAAAATTCTATAAAAAACATCATGAACCTTACTGAAAGTGATTTCAACACAATTGAAAAAAAATCATTATTCAGCAAAAAACATTATTAAAAAAATATAAAACTATAAATCTGTAATTATTTTGTAAAGTGAAAAAAATTCTAATGAACCGTGAGAAAATCTTAAATACACCACTCGAAAACATTGTAGACGTAAATAACCAAAAAATTTCACTTGAAAACATTTAAAAAACCGATGCCCCACTCTTCTCATCTTATTAAAAAGGAGGAATGATTAAATGAATTGAAAAACTTTCTATCTAAGTTACGTACAGCATTAAAATTTATGATATCATTTCGAGGCCAAGTATTTATTGGTAATTCGGAATATTCATTCCTATGGGATGCATGAAGAACTTGAAAGAGTTCTACTAATAAATGAAAAAAGTTACCAAGTTACGTGCAGTACCAAAATTTATGATATCAACTCGAGGCCAAGTATTTTTTTAGTAATTCGGAGTATTCATTCCTACGAGACGCATCAGAAACTTGAAAAAGTTCTGAAGAATCGAAAAAGTTACCATCGAAGTTGAGTCCAGCACTAAAAATTATCATATTAATTCGAGGAGAAGTATTTTATTGATATATCGCAATTTTAACATTATGAACTTATGTTCTTATAAGGGTTGAGAATACTCGTCTGGCTCAGAACGTTTTATCGAAATGACTAGAAAATCAACAACCATAAAAATCCCCAAAATCATGCTTTCCGACAATTAGAACGATACCAACCCATTTTTTTCAACATATTCTGGCCCAAAGAGCAGTGAAGTCATGAGTAACTTTTCGACAGCAGAAACTTATAAGGAATCTTCCTGCCTATGACTTTTTGATAAAATGGCTAATCCAAAAAAATCACATCGAAGGGGAAGTCATTTGTTACTTTATGTTGGTAGAGACTTATCCCAGCCGAAAATCCCCTCCACGGGGAAAAAAGCCTGGACAAGTCCATTTGTTCGTGACCCCCGTTTCCATTTGTTTTCACAGAAAAATCTAACCCCGCTAAAAAAAAATTGAAACCTCCAATGAAATAAAAAATAGAAAAAAACCCTAGAAAAAAAAGGCTCCTCAAAAAATGGAGAAAAACCCCAAAAAAAATTCAAGACAATTGAAAAAAAATACAATAAACGTGAAAATGGTAAAAAAAAAGTTGCCGATTTTCGCTCAGCACTAAAAATTCTTGATATCCATAAAAAGACAAGTATTCCATTGATGGCTGAAAATCAATTAACGAGAAAAAGGGAAAACTCCCAAAAAGACATGGCACAAAAAAAAGACACCCTCAAATACAAAATGGCGAATCGACAGAAAAATCTCATACAAAATATAAAAAACTAAAGTTTGCCATCGCATGTTGAGCAGTTGAGCGGACGCGCACAGAGAACTTGTCCAGCCCGAAAATTTTTGTATTAGCCGCTGCTATTTATAGGGAATATGCGGAAGCTCATACAAAAGTTTTCGGGCTGGACAAGTTCTCTGTGCGCGTCCGCTCAACTGTTCAACATGCGATGGCAAACTTTAGTTTTTTATTTTTTGTATGAAATTTTTCTGTCGATTCGCCATTTTGTATTTGAGGGTTTCTTTTTTTTGTGCCATGTCTTTTTGGGAGTTTTCCCTTTTTCTCGTTAATTGCTTTTCAGCCATCAATGGAATACTTGTCTTTTTATGGATATCAAGAATTTTTAGTGCTGAGCGAAAATCGGCAACTTTTTTTTTACCATTTTCACGTTTATTGTATTTTTTTTCAATTGTCTTGAATTTTTTTTGGGGTTTTTCTCCATTTTTTTAGGAGCTATTTTTTCTAGGGTTTTTTTCTATTTTTCATTTCATTGGAGGTTTCAATTTTTTTTTTAGCGGGGTTAGATTTTTCTGTGAAAACAAATGGAAACGGGGGTCACGAACAAATGGACTTGTCCAGGCTTTTTTCCCTGTGGAGGGGATTTTCGGCTATAATAATTGCTGCGTAAAATTATTTTCATTGAATTAGGAATGTTCATAAAAATGATTGATGGGGTCACGGTGATCTTATAGAAAGGAAACACAAACATTTGCTTCCAGTCTATAAATGATTGGGACGAACTTAGATCACAACTTGAAAATCTTTAACAAATGAAAAAAAAATTTTACAAATCCCATTTTTACCTTCTCTTCAATCAACCGTTCTTAAGGCGAAAATAGTACATTGTGTACCAAAGAGGCAAAGTGGGACTTTTAACACCGAGCGCGATGTTCTCAGTACGAGTAACTGAAAACATCGCGCGAGGCGTTAAAAGGACCCTGCCTCCAAGGTACACACGATACTTGATATAACGCAATCACGTTTCCGAGCTTTTAGGACGTTTCCGAGCCTAGGACTTGCTCCGCGTACCCCCCACCACTAAACCACTTCGACAGTCGGTAAAACGGCTATTTCACGTACCGCCGAAACGCTCGAAAAGGCGAGGAAAACGTGGTTGCGTTATATAAAAAAATTTTCCTGAGAACACGAATATCTCACAAACACCTCACAGAAAATATTTCAAACGTTATCGTTGCATTTTTTGTACTGACTGATCATCGGTTCCGGAACGATTAATCGTGAAAATAAATATATGTATTAGATTCGAAATCTGATTTTTGCTTCGATCTCGATAACTCATTGGAAATCGTCATTCAAAGCTTTAAAAAAAGTCAAATTGAAGAGAAAAATTCAAACAAATAATATTTTGACTGGAAGTATTCGAACAATCTATTGAGATTTTTTGAAGATCTGCAAATTGTAAACTTCGAGCTCACTTATACATTTTTTTTAGCACTCGTTATTCATTACTAATATGATTAATAGTCGATGTCAATTTCTTTGCACAATTCCAAAGGAAATCATTATGTTACAAACCCAGTCGATGTTTTTACGCGATTGAGAGAATAATTGACCCAGGAACAAAAACAATGGATCGTTCGCGTCCTTGGAATTGCAATAGTTGACACTTTATATTTCGAAATTAAATTAACAATGAAAAATATTTTGATTATATTATTATTGATTAAGTGTACAGTTAAAACGTCAAATATTATCAACATTTTTTCTAAAGATTTTTTCCTGATTTTTGTCTTTGTAAAACTATTATCTTTTAATCAAATACTATTCGCTATGTGTACACTCATACACACTCACCAAAGTGAGAAAGTGTAGTCGTGTATATGCATACTGGTGGCGATGCCAATAGTGTGGAAAGGCATTAACTGCACTTGAAAACGTATGTATGTACACGACTACACATTCTCACTCTGGTGAGAGTGTATGGGTGTGCACATAGCGAATACAGCACGCAGGACGCTTTTCTACACTGCGTTTTTTTTCTCACTCGAACGAAATACTGTCGTATATCTTCGACAACCAAAATATATGGATATGATAATTATAATCCCCTCACGGGGAAAAAAACGTGGACAAGTACATTGGTGGTCCCTTGTTTCCCTATGATATTAAAAAAATCCAAAACGCCGCTTAGAAGAATTCAAAAAAAGTTACAAAATAAGTTGAGATCTGTTGAAATATACGTGGCCAAATACGGGAAGCTTTACTGCGTTTCAATAAATTTCCAAAGACGGTTTGATGTTTATAGAAAAAATAATCAAGTTTGGAAATTCAACTATGTCACCAACCAAATTGCAAACGTAAAAAAATAAGATCGTAAAAAAATTGTGAACGAAGTACTTGGCGAATTCTTGATCATGATCTATACACTACGCTTATTTCATGGAAAAATCCTCGCCAAGTACTTCGTTCAGAATTTATTTACGATCTTATTTTTTTACGTTTGCAATTTGGTTGGTGACATAGTTGAATTTCCAAACTTGATTATTTTTTCTATAAACATCAAACCGTCTTTGGAAATTTATTGAAACGCAGTAAAGCTTCCCGTATTTGGCCACGTATATTTCAACAGATCTCAACTTATTTTGTAACTTTTTTTGAATTCTTCTAAGCGGCGTTTTGGATTTTTTTAATATCATAGGGAAACAAGGGACCACCAATGTACTTGTCCACGTTTTTTCCCCGTGAGGGGATTTTTGCGATTATATCACTTCTTTTTTCTAAAATTCTTAAATATTTTGGTTCATATAAACTCCTATGGAGACTGTATATAATTACAATCCGGACTTTTAGCTTGTGAGTATAACCCATAACTGTTGATTTTATTTTGCATTTTTATATTTTGTAGATGAATATGTTCACTGCGAGATTTGAATACACAGGATCACAAAAAAAAATGCTTACCAGTCTGTTCAAAAGTTTATACTGAGATCATTATTTTTAACAATTTATCCAATTTACTCGCTAATCTCGCACTTTATCATTACAGAACTTCACTCAGAATCTCCGTTGAATATTTTTATTAAATCCATTAATCGAAATTTTTCGGACGTCCTGCACTTGATTATGTCAAAACTCCGTTAATAACCGTTGTAGATGTCATACACTACGCTTACACGGCACTCTCATTCCGATTTGGTTATAATGGGGTGTATATACATATATATCGGGCATGATAAACCCGATTAATTAATCCGGAATAAGAGTTCCGTGTGAACGTAGTAGTCATTGCTCTCTCTCTCTCTCTCTCTCTGCAGCTGTCACTGGAGACTGGCTTTGATGAAAATGGGTCTTGAGGCGGTCTGTATACAACACCATGATAGGTGTTGTATACAGACCGCCTCAAGACATGTCAAATTCTTGAATGTGTTGGTAACTTTTGCATAATTTTGAGCCCGTGCAAAGTTTTTTCTCAGCAATTACGCGACCGATCATGCTGATTTTGGGCGTAATCGAAAGAGAATTTCTTAATTAGCTAAAAGTTCAATTTTTGAGTTCCTCAATTGCTTCTGTGCTTCGTAATTCAATAAAATGACATGCCAATTTTACCCCCACCACCGCGAAAAGTTTTGTTTCGAGAAAGTATAGTCTCGGCGAGCCTCGGGCCAGCAGACGACAGGGCTGTCAATGTACTTGTCCCGAGACTCTACCGAGTCTCTTGATGAACCATTTCAATCTGGTTCGAGATTCGGACATGAAGCTCAATACACTTATATGTATTGTAACGGGACGCTGGCAGAGCGCCCCTCTTACTCGTCTCGTAGACAAGGAGGAGTGCTCCTTAGGGCCTCGTAACGTTTGAAAAGCGCCATCGCGCTCATCGATTATCGAGTCACACCTATTAATTCGGGTGACGTTCTATTCGCGTGATAACACGCTCGCCGAACCATCAGTTACGCCCCTTGTCTACGAAAGGAGCAGCGACTCTCTCGGTACTCTGACGTCACAGTGGCCAGCGTAGCGAGAGACCAGCCCTCGAGACACGCCTTCAGTCGTGAGAGCGAGCGTCTACCTACTCACTCTAGTAACCTCCTGATACTCGCGGGAACTCATGAGACCCGCGAATTCTGAATTACGCGGTTTCAAATTATTGTCGCGGAGTGGGAATTTCTCAGTTCGACTCTTGACCCTTGTGGTCATCCCCTCACATCAAATTCCCACCCGTCATCAATCTTTACATCAAAGTAGGGAAATTTCTCCTCTCATCCCTGAGTCTATTTAAGGGCACGCACAACGAGCTCCCGCACATTATTTCTGAAATTTCTAAAACTCCAAGTTCAACAACGTGTTGTCAACGATTAAGGGTAATGTCTCATAACAATTGTTGAGCATTGCTCCTTCGACTTTAAATTCATCCTGAGTTCGTGATTAGGACTCTAACTCTCTGGAAAGCCCCAGCATTGCGCTGGATGTTGGACCTTAGAGTTAGAGCGTTAGACTGGTGATCTTAGGGAGGAAATGTTTAAATAAAACACAATTCATATAAACTCGAGACCTCCGTGTGATTATTTCGCCGAGCTTATGTATCCTCGAGGGATCAGCTCTCTAATTTTATCATTATCACACTGTGTAGCGTCACTGAAGGTTTAAATGGTGATTTATCGAAACAATTCTACGCTGTAGGATATTACCGTCAAATCATAATTATATCGGGATGCACGAAGTATACAATTGATATTTTTATTGTTGGTCAGCCTCTCTGACCTGTGCTATATGAAGCGCTCGCCACGCTCATATTGAACGTGATTACACGAGGCATGAGATAAGAACTAAATAAATTGTTCATATATCGAAATTTTATAACGTCAGCTTCACTGACGCATTACCTAATTATTTAAAATAATAGCGACATAAATATTCTCAATTAAATTCCTATCGATTTAGAATCGAGCGCAATCTTTTCGGGAGTAGGAGTGAACACAATAAGTAAATTCTCGTTCTTTTATTTTCTTGCTTCTCTAGCGTAGAGGCGGTGTGTGTAAGCTCGTATCTCATTGTAATTTCACACATATTTGCATACTCTCGCTCACGCATAGATAGAGCGATACGCGCTCCGAGAAGACTACCTCTTCGCCTTCCTACTAACCGAATTACGGTGCTCCTTCTAACGTATTTATTACGTGTTTTTCAGTGGTAAATTAATAAGTAAAAATTTTTCTCCTCGATAACTAATTTTCTAACATCCGTATCCATCATAAAATCCAATAGTTGCTCATTTCCAAACATTGAATTTTTTTTTTCTTTATTTCAGCAGCGATCTCTCTTGCATTCGTTACGATGCCTATGATTAAAGGTCGATATTGTCACACACGAAAGTGACCACCACATCGCTGAGGCCTGTAACACACACATGGGTGTGGAGAGAGAGCGCTGTCTAAATTAATAATACATTTCTAATTACAATACCCAAGTCCCAATCCTATTTTATGCATTATAGTCAACTCGAGTCCGAATCCTTCTTCCTCCAGGCAAAGAGGAGGTCTTCTCGGGGATCACGCGATCCCGAAAAGTTTCAATGGCGCCCGAACAGGGACTCGAGCGTAAAACTGCACTATGAATTAAAATTAAGGATTGATAAGAATATGCATAAAATCCGCTCCTTTTCTCCGATTGTTGCCGTCGATCTTGAAATTGAAATCGCTCGCAGACAATCCATCAAAATAATATCGCTATCATACATAGCAGAAATAAAATTTCGAGCACGAATTATTTAATCGAAACTCGTATCGTGAAATTATAATTCGTCAAAATAATAGTGCTATCATACATAGCTGAAATAAAATTCCGAGCACGAATTATTTAATCGAAACTCGAATCGTGAAATTACAATTCGTCGAAATAATATTGCTGTCATACTTAGCAGAAAGAAAGTTCCGAGCGCGAATTATTTAATCGAAAATTGAATCGTGAAATTACAACATAAATTCGTGCAGATCACCAGATAGAAAAACATTCGTTATAGCCAGCTTAGTAGCTGAGAAATTCCGCTTTCCAGAAGTCCTGCAAAAACTTGTTTGTCACAATACGCCTCTCGCAGTAAACACCTAAGAATAACAATTCAATTTATCTGCCTTACTGCGAGACTACATAGACACGCACCGGCGTGCCTATACACCGAAAACTCGAATCGAAAAAGAAAATAACTGCTGATCAATATTCACAAGCAAGCGTTGTTTTGAATATTGAAATTGGCAGGTATTGTTTTCGACGGCTACAACGCCTAAGAGATTGAGCAAACAAGGCCATAAACGGGCAAAAACAGGAAGGGATTAAGGGGTTACATGGGTTTCGTCGGGTAAAAAAAAGCCTATTTTCAACAATTTTTTTTCTATATAAAAAATTATTTATTTGAATCAAAGTTTTTTCCGTCTCATACATACAGATTTGAAAAATAGTTACTGAAATTTTCGAAAGAAAAAAATAAAAACTCCGCCATTGAAACGACATTTCCGGTGACCCATAGAAAAAAAGGTGCGTCCGCGTTGTCAGCATAACTCCTGACTGGATCATCTAAAATGAAAAAACAAAAATACGTTTTTTAGTTAAGACCATAAACTCGTGTTTGAACGAAGGAAAGAATAAAAAAGTAAAAATTGGAATTTTGGCAGACATTTTTCCAAAAAATGTCAAGCAAATTTTGACCGAAATTTTCATTTTTTTTGGAAAAATGTCTGCCAAAATTCCAATTTTTACTTTTTTTTTCTTTCCTTCGTTCAAACACGAGTTTATGGTCTTAACTAAAAAACGTATTTTTGTTTTTTCATTTTAGATGATCCTGTCAGGAGTTATGCTGACAACGCGGACGCACCTTTTTTTCGATGGGTCACCGGAAATGTCGTGTCAATGGCGGAGTTTTTATGTTTTTCTTTCGAAAATTTCAGAAACTATTTTTCAAATCTGTATGTATGAGACGGAAAAAAAATTGATTTAAATAAATAATTTTTTATATTGAAACTTTTCGGGATCGCGTGATCCCCGAGAAGACCTCCTCTTTGTCTGGAGGAAAAAGGATTCGGACTCGAGTAGCCTAAGATACATAAAATAGGATTGAAACTGATATTGGAGTTATGATTATTACTTTAATTTAATTTAAGCAGCACTCTCTCTCCACACCCATGTATGTATTACAGGCCTCAGCGATGTGGTGGTCACTTTCGTGTGTGACAGTATCGACCTTTAATCATAGGCATCGTAACGAATGTAAGAGAGATCGCTGCTGAAAAGAAATAAAAAAAAAATAATTCAAAGTTTGGAAATGAGCAACTATTGGATTTTTATAATGGATATGGATGTTAGAAAATTAGTTAGCGAGAAAAAAAGAAATTTTAATTATTAGTTTATCACAGAAAACGCGTAACAAATACGTTAGAAGGAGCACCGTTATTCGGTTAGTAGGAAGGCGAAGAGGTGGTCTTCTCGGAGCGCGTATCGCTCTGTCTATGCGTGAGCGAGAGTATCCGAATATGTGTGAAATTACAAAGCGATATGAGCCTACACACACAGTCTCTACGCTAGAGACGCAAGAAAATAAGAGAACGAGAATAAACTTATTGTGTTCGCTCCTACTCCCGAAAAGATAGCGCTCGATCGTGAATCGATAGGAATTTAATAGAAAATATTTATGCCGCTATTATTTTAAATAATTAGGTAATGCGTCAGTGAAGCTGACGTTATAAAATTTCGATGTATTAACAATTTATTTTGTTCTCATCTCATGCCTCGTGTAATCACGTTCGATATGAGCGTGGCGAGCGCTTCATATAGTACAGATCAGAGAAGCTGACCAACAATAAAAAAAATCAATTGTATACTTCGTGCATCCCGATAGAATTATGATTTGACGGTAATATCGTACAGTGTAGAATTGTTTCGATAAAACACAATTTAAACCTTCAGTGACTCTTCACAGTGTGATAATAAAAAAATTACAGAGCTGATCCTTCGAGGATACATAAGCTCGACGAAATAATCACACGGAGGTCTCGAGTTTATATGAATTGTGTTTTACTTAAACATTGTTTAGATAAATTACGATTTAAACCTTCAGTGACGCTTCACAGTGTGATAATGGTAATTTAAAGAACTGATCCTTCGAGGATGCATGAGCTCGATAGAAAAAAATCACACGGAGGTCTCGAGTCTACAAGAATCGTATTTTATTTAAACAATACCTCCCTAAGATCACCAGTCTAACGCTCTAACTCTAAGGTCCAACATCCAGCGCAATGCTGGGGCTTTCCAGAGAATTAGAGTCCTAATCACGAACTCAGGATGAAGTTAAATTCGAAGGAGCAATGCTCAACAATTGTTATGAGACATTACCCGTAATAGTTGACAACACTTTGTTGAACTTGTAGATTTAGAATTTTCAGGAATAATGTGTCGGAGCTCCTTGTGCGTGCCCTTAAATAGACTCAGGGATGAGAGGAGAAATTTCCCTACTTCGATGTTAAGATTGATGACGGGTGGGAATTTGGTGTGAGGGGATGACCACAAGGGTCAAGAGTCGAACTCAGAAATTCCCACTCCGCGACGGTAATTTGAAACCGCGTAATTCTGGATTCGCGGGTCTCATGAGTTCCCGCGAGTATCAGGAGATTATTAGAGTGAGTAGGTAGACGCTCGCTCTCGCGACTGAAGGCGTGTCTCGAGGGCTGGTCTCTCGCTACGCTGGCCGCCGTGACGTCAGAGTACCGAGAGAGTCGCTGCTCCTTTCGTAGACAAGGGGCGTAACTGATGGTTCGGCGAGCGTGTTATCACACGAATGGAACGTCACCCGAATTAATAGGTGTGACTCGATAATCGATGAGCGCGATGGCGCTTTTCAACGTTACGAGGCCCTAAGGAGCACTCCTCCTTGTCTACGAGACGAGTAAGAGGGGCGCTCTGACAGCGTCCCGTTACAATATAGAAAAAAAATGGTTGAAAATAGGCCTTTTTTTACCCGACGAAACCCATGTAACCCCTTAGCAAAGAGCACGTAAAATTGTGGTGTGCTTTTTTCCGAGGCCTCCTTGCTCGTCCATTACAATCGCATTACTGGAACATCGCGAGATGTGTCACGCATTTTTATTTCTTTTTTCGGTATATAAACACCTCACGGGAAAAAAACGTGGACAAGTACATAGGTGGTCCCTTGTTTCCCTATGATATTTAAAAAAATCCAAAACGCCGCTTAGAAGAATACAAAAAAGTTACAAAATAAGTTAAGATCTGTTGAAATATACGTGGCCAAATACGGGAAGCTTTACTGCGTTTTAATAAATTTTCAAATACGGTTTGATGTTGATAGAAAAAATAATAAAGTTCGGAAATTCAACTATGTCACCAAACAACTTGCAAACGTAAAAAAATTAGATTGTAAATAAATTCTGAACGAAGTACTTGGCGAGTTCGTGATCATGATCTGAACACTACGCTAATTTCATGGAAAAATCCTCGCCAAGTACTTCGTTCAGAATTTATTTACAATCTAATTTTTTTACGTTTGCAATTTGGTTGGTGACATAGTTGAATTTCCGAACTTTATTATTTTTTCTATCAACATCAAACCGTGTTTGGAAATTTATTGAAACGCAGTAAAGCTTCCCGTATTTGGCCACGTATATTTCAACAGATCTTAACTTATTTTGTAACTTTTTTTCTATTCTTCTAAGCGGCGTTTTGGATTTTTTTAATATCATAGGGAAACAAGGGACCACCAATGTACTTGTCCACGTTTTTTTCCCCGTGAGGGGATTATAATTATCATATCCATATATTTTGGTTGTCGAAGATATACGACAGTATTTCGTTCGAGTGAGAAAAAAAACGCAGTGTAGAAAAGCGTCCTGCGTGCTGTATTCGCTATGTGCACACCCATACACTCTCACCAGAGTGAGAATGTGTAGTCGTGTACATACATACGTTTTCAAGTGCAGTTAATGCCTTTCCACACTATTGGCATCGCCACCAGTATGCATATACACGACTACACTTTCTCACTTTGGTGAGTGTGTATGAGTGTACACATAGCGAATAGTATTTGATTAAAAGATAATAGTTTTACAAAGACAAAAATCAGGAAAAAATCTTTAGAAAAAATGTTGATAATATTTGACGTTTTAACTGTACACTTAATCAATAATAATATAATCAAAATATTTTTCATTGTTAATTTAATTTCGAAATATAAAGTGTCAACTATTGCAATTCCAAGGACGCGAACGATCCATTGTTTTTGTTCCTGGGTCAATTATTCTCTCAATCGCGTAAAAACATCGACTGGGTTTGTAACATAATGATTTCCTTTGGAATTGTGCAAAGAAATTGACATCGACTATTAATCATATTAGTAATGAATAACGAGTGCTAAAAAAAATGTATAAGTGAGCTCGAAGTTTACAATTTGCAGATCTTCAAAAAATCTCAATAGATTGTTCGAATACTTCCAGTCAAAATATTATTTGTTTGAATTTTTCTCTTCAATTTGACTTTTTTTAAAGCTTTGAATGACGATTTCCAATGAGTTATCGAGATCGAAGCAAAAATCAGATTTCGAATCTAATACATATATTTATTTTCACGATTAATCGTTCCGGAACCGATGATCAGTCAGTACAAAAAATGCAACGATAACGTTTGAAATATTTTCTGTGAGGTGTTTGTGAGATATTCGTGTTCTCAGGAAAATTTTTTTATATAACGCAACCACGTTTTCCTCGCCTTTTCGAGCGTTTCGGCGGTACGTGAAATAGCCGTTTTACCGACTGTCGAAGTGGTTTAGTGGTGGGGGGTACGCGGAGCAAGTCCTAGGCTCGGAAACGTCCTAAAAGCTCGGAAACGTGATTGCGTTATATCAAGTATCGTGTGTACCTTGGAGGCAGGGTCCTTTTAACGCCTCGCGCGATGTTTTCAGTTACTCGTACTGAGAACATCGCGCTCGGTGTTAAAAGTCCCACTTTGCCTCTTTGGTACACAATGTACTATTTTCGCCTTAAGAACGGTTGATTGAAGAGAAGGTAAAAATGGGATTTGTAAAATTTTTTTTTCATTTGTTAAAGATTTTCAAGTTGTGATCTAAGTTCGTCCCAATCATTTATAGACTGGAAGCAAATGTTTGTGTTTCCTTTCTATAAGATCACCGTGACCCCATCAATCATTTTTATGAACATTCCTAATTCAATGAAAATAATTTTACGCAGCAATTATTATAGCCGAAAATCCCCTCCACAGGGAAAAAAGCCTGGACAAGTCCATTTGTTCGTGACCCCCGTTTCCATTTGTTTTCACAGAAAAATCTAACCCCGCTAAAAAAAAAATTGAAACCTCCAATGAAATGAAAAATAGAAAAAAACCCTAGAAAAAATAGCTCCTAAAAAAATGGAGAAAAACCCCAAAAAAAATTCAAGACAATTGAAAAAAAATACAATAAACGTGAAAATGGTAAAAAAAAAGTTGCCGATTTTCGCTCAGCACTAAAAATTCTTGATATCCATAAAAAGACAAGTATTCCATTGATGGCTGAAAAGCAATTAACGAGAAAAAGGGAAAACTCCCAAAAAGACATGGCACAAAAAAAAGAAACCCTCAAATACAAAATGGCGAATCGACAGAAAAATTTCATACAAAAAATAAAAAACTAAAGTTTGCCATCGCATGTTGAACAGTTGAGCGGACGCGCACAGAGAACTTGTCCAGCCCGAAAACTTTTGTATGAGCTTCCGCATATTCCCTATAAATAGCAGCGGCTAATACAAAAATTTTCGGGCTGGACAAGTTCTCTGTGCGCGTCCGCTCAACTGCTCAACATGCGATGGCAAACTTTAGTTTTTTATATTTTGTATGAGATTTTTCTGTCGATTCGCCATTTTGTATTTGAGGGTGTCTTTTTTTTGTGCCATGTCTTTTTGGGAGTTTTCCCTTTTTCTCGTTAATTGATTTTCAGCCATCAATGGAATACTTGTCTTTTTATGGATATCAAGAATTTTTAGTGCTGAGCGAAAATCGGCAACTTTTTTTTTACCATTTTCACGTTTATTGTATTTTTTTTCAATTGTCTTGAATTTTTTTTGGGGTTTTTCTCCATTTTTTGAGGAGCCTTTTTTTTCTAGGGTTTTTTTCTATTTTTTATTTCATTGGAGGTTTCAATTTTTTTTTAGCGGGGTTAGATTTTTCTGTGAAAACAAATGGAAACGGGGGTCACGAACAAATGGACTTGTCCAGGCTTTTTTCCCCGTGGAGGGGATTTTCGGCTGGGATAAGTCTCTACCAACATAAAGTAACAAATGACTTCCCCTTCGATGTGATTTTTTTGGATTAGCCATTTTATCAAAAAGTCATAGGCAGGAAGATTCCTTATAAGTTTCTGCTGTCGAAAAGTTACTCATGACTTCACTGCTCTTTGGGCCAGAATATGTTGAAAAAAATGGGTTGGTATCGTTCTAATTGTCGGAAAGCATGATTTTGGGGATTTTTATGGTTGTTGATTTTCTAGTCATTTCGATAAAACGTTCTGAGCCAGACGAGTATTCTCAACCCTTATAAGAACATAAGTTCATAATGTTAAAATTGCGATATATCAATAAAATACTTCTCCTCGAATTAATATGATAATTTTTAGTGCTGGACTCAACTTCGATGGTAACTTTTTCGATTCTTCAGAACTTTTTCAAGTTTCTGATGCGTCTCGTAGGAATGAATACTCCGAATTACTAAAAAAATACTTGGCCTCGAGTTGATATCATAAATTTTGGTACTGCACGTAACTTGGTAACTTTTTTCATTTATTAGTAGAACTCTTTCAAGTTCTTCATGCATCCCATAGGAATGAATATTCCGAATTACCAATAAATACTTGGCCTCGAAATGATATCATAAATTTTAATGCTGTACGTAACTTAGATAGAAAGTTTTTCAATTCATTTAATCATTCCTCCTTTTTAATAAGATGAGAAGAGTGGGGCATCGGTTTTTTAAATGTTTTCAAGTGAAATTTTTTGGTTATTTACGTCTACAATGTTTTCGAGTGGTGTATTTAAGATTTTCTCACGGTTCATTAGAATTTTTTTCACTTTACAAAATAATTACAGATTTATAGTTTTATATTTTTTTAATAATGTTTTTTGCTGAATAATGATTTTTTTTCAATTGTGTTGAAATCACTTTCAGTAAGGTTCATGATGTTTTTTATAGAATTTTTTTTATACTTTTTTGATATCATCAGAAAACGAGGGACCATCAATGTACTTGTCCCTACCTTTTTTTTCCCTAGGGGAATTTTTGGGTTTGATATCACAGCTTTTTTCTCAAAAATTCCTGAACCTTTTTTTGATGATAATAAGATTTTGGTTGAAATTTCTATGGGTTATTATGTTAGTACATTTTTAAAGATTCTATGCTCATACTACAGACATGCCTAACGTAAAAATTGTATATCGCGAAGTTTTTCCGCTCCACCAAAGAGGTAGAGTTCCAGGCGCGTTTTTTTAAACATGGTATCCCAAAGAGGTCTAATCCACATCTCAACCCTTGCAAATTCGTTACTAGTTCATCCGTAGTTGAGCCCTCTCTGCAAGTTGATACGAGTAACGACTGAGGTTATCGATAAGGTTCAAGTTAACATGCTACATTGAAAAATGAAAATCATAAATGAAAAAAACGTAACCTTAGCTTGTCTCCAGGGCGATAAGGATTTTTTACTGCATTTTTAGTTTCTTTTGCCCTTTTGAGATGAAAAAGCATGGAAGATTCTCGATTTTTAGGTGAGATATAAATTTCGGCTAGTAACATTCAACTTCAGGATAACAACTCGTTTTTCCACTAAATTGGAAGTGAAAAAACATTGCCTTGTTTTTTCACCCGGGCATGGAGGAAATTTTTTCAGCAACTTTAGGTTATTTGGCCCCTTCGAGATGGAAAAGCATGAGAGAATCTCGATTTTCAGCCGAGATATGAATTTCAGCTTGTAACATCCAATTTCAGGATAAACACTCGGTTTTCACGATATTGTTATTGAAAAAACGTTACCTTAGCTTGTTTCCAAGGCGATTGGGATTTTTTCCCTACAACTTTAGTTTCTTTTGCCCCTTCGAGGCGGAAAAGCATGGGAGAATGTTGATTTTTAGGCGAGATATGAATTTCGGCTTGTAACATCCAATTTCAGGATAAAAACTCGTTTTTTCACGATATTGTTATTGAAATAACGTTACCTCAGCTTGTTTCCAAGGCGATTGTGATTTTTTCCATGCAACTTTAGTTTCTTTTGCCCCTTCGATACAGAAAAGCATGGGAGATTCATGATTTTTAGGCGAGATATGAATTTCGGCTTGTAACATCTAATTTCAGGATAAAAACTCGTTTTTTCACGGAATTGTAGATGAAATTACGTTACTTTGGCTTGTCTCCAGAAAGATTGGAATTTTTTTCTGCAACTTTTGTTTCTGTTGCCCCTTTGAGATGCAAAAGCATGGGAGAATCTTGATTTTTAGGCGAGATATTAATTTTGGCTTCTAACATCTAACATCCAATTTCAGGATAAAAACTCTTTTTTTCACGAAATTATAAAAAAAAAAAATAATAACTTTTCTTTTTGTCAACAACGAGGTAAAGTCTTGATATTCTTCATTACCTTTGAAGGAATACCATGAGAATAAGAGGTGTCAGTTTTTATCATATTCTCGTTGAGTTTCAAAGAGTTATAGCAGAATTTTATGGGTACTCCAAAACAACATATTAGGCAATGCGGACAAATTTAAACCAGAATCCTACCTTAGCAATTAAATTAAGTCATTAAAACTATCAGATAAGGACAGTTGTATCAGTTGCATTAGTCTCGCACAAATCTCAATGCAACCAGAACCATAGCGACCATGGAAGGAACTTATTGAACATAAAAAATGTTTCAATTTATTATGCCGAATCGAAGCCAAAAATCTGCTGCATTCCGATGATACATATTTTGATACTTCCGGAAAAAGAGCGATAATTGATTGCTGAAACAAATTTTTAAATTCATTTTGCCAAAATAGAAGTCGAAGGGTGACAAATCATAATGGTCACTCGATCTAACAAAATTGGAAACATTTTGATAGATTCATCATTTTCTGAAGACGGAAATTCGTATTCTATCCAAAAATGTTCTTCCGATGACATTTTCTGATCATATTTGAATATCATAATACTACGATCAACGATGAAAAGTGGAAATACTTACAAATAGTACACATTAGGGTGGGTCAAATAAAATGACTATTTTTTTTTTTGGCTTGATATAAGAAAAAATGTATTGTTTGACATCCCAAAAAAACCCTGTCCAAATATTAGCCCTTAATAGTTGAATTAAGAGGTCCCTCATCGCGATTTTTCATTTCCCCTTTAAATAACATGGGAAATTTCTTTTTCCAACTCTGGAATTTTATCAGACTTCAACCTTTGAGGTTAAGGGAATTTTTTTAGCACATTTGTTTAGAACTTTCGATGCTCTACAAAAAAGCTCTCTTGTATCTAATCGATAAAAGTAACCGTACAAAAAATAATCGGTGATAATTGAGTACATAAATTTGAAATTTTTGAAAATTTCAGTTGTCCATAAAAATGAATTTATGTTACTTATTGTTTTCAATTAAAGTTGAAACATCTCTTTTTTATCTTTATTGTCATTTATCTTCATTATCTTTGTTATCGACAAATAAATTATATTATTAAATTAATTTGCACAAACGAGTACCAAGATGTTTTTTCTTTAGCTTAAAGTATTTTTATTACAGTTAGGAAACTTTCATCGATGATTTCTCACAACTTGCAGTAAATATTGAAACGGCTTCTCATTTTCTGTCAGACATTGATTGTAACCGCTCACTAAAGACACTCCACTCTTTTTTCCCAATTTGTTTTTTTTTTTTTTTTAATGACAAATCTTTTGGTTTGGTGACTGGAGTCGTTGCAAGTTTTCATGGCTTGAACCATTTTCATACTTAACGAAACATTTTCAGCAAACAAAGCGGCCAAATCATGATTCAAATACCTATTTTTCGCAAGTGGCTCGATATATAGGGCTGCTCAAAAAAAGATATTTGAATCATGATCTGGCTTGAATGTTTCGTTAAGTATGAAAGAAAAAGAAAAAATGGTCCAAGCCATGAAAACTTGCAACGACTCCAGTCGCCAAACCAAAAGATTTGTCATTCAAAAAAAAACAAATTGGGAAAAAAGAGTGGAGTGTCTTTAGTGAGCGGTTATAATCAATGTCTGACAGAAAATGAGAAGCCGTTTCAATATTTACTGCAAGTTGTGAGAAATCATCGATGAAAGTTTCCTAACTGTAATAAAAATACTTTAAGCTAAAGAAAAAACATCTTGGTACTCGTTTGTGCAAATTAATTTAATAATATAATTTATTTGTCGATAACAAAGATAATGAAGATAAATGACAATAAAGATAAAAAAGAGATGTTTCAACTTTAATTGAAAACAATAAGTAACATAAATTCATTTTTATGGACAACTGAAATTTTCAAAAATTTCAAATTTATGTACTCAATTATCACCGATTATTTTTTGTACGGTTACTTTTATCGATTAGATACAAGAGAGCTTTTTTGTAGAGCATCAAAAGTTCTAAACAAATGTGCTAAAAAAATTCCCTTAACCTCAAAGGTTGAAGTCTGATAAAATTCCAAAGTTGGAAAAAGAAATTTCCCATGTTATTTAAAGGGGAAATGAAAAATCGCGATGAGGGACCTCTTAATTCAAATATTAAGGGCTAATATTTGGACAGGGCTTTTTTGAGATGCCAAACAATACATTTTCTCTTATATCAAGCCAAAAAAAAAATAGTCATTTTATTTGACCCACCCTAGTACACATGTTATTTCACGAAATTATCAAAGTTTGCAGTTATCTGCTGCATTCCAATTATCTACTTTTTGATACTTACAGAAAAAAAAAGTAGCGAAAGACTTTTTGAATTAAATATGCCAGAACTCAAGAGGGTGAGCTGAAAAATACAGCGCACTCCAAGCTTAACGAAAATGAGTAGCCGATGACATTTGTAACAAATTTTTTAATTCATATGCCATAGTTGAAGCTAAAAAGTGAAGACACTTGGCACACAAGCCGCTTCACAGAAATGTCCAAGTTTGTAGGTATCCGCTGTATTCCAATGCTTCATATGTTGCTTCAAGAAATTTTCAAAAGTTGTATGTATTCGTTGCATTCTGATTACAGAATTTTTCATATCATCAGAAAAAGTGTATCCGAAGACTTCCCCCGAAACAACTTCCGTTTTCAAGCCAGAAATTTCAATCCCATCCAAAAATGTGCCTCCGATGACTTTTTATAATAGTTTTTCAAACTCTCATTACCACAATCAAATCTGAACAGCGGAAATACTTAGCACACTTGTCGCTGCAAAAAATTTCCAAAGTTTGCAGGTGTCCGCTGCATTCTACTTATCTAGTTTTTGATACTAATAGAATAAAAACAACAGAAAACCATTTGAAACCACTTTTACAATTCTTCATGCCAGTACTAAAGAAGGAATGCAAAAAAACACAGCGTACTTCAAGTCCAACAGAATTCAAAACTTTTTCAGGCATCGGTGATGGGGTTTCAAAGACAGCAATTTCGATCCTAGCTGTTCAAGAACAAGCCGCTGAAGACTTTCATAACAAGTTTTCCAATTCATATGTCACAGTTGGAGCCAAAAAGTGGAAATACTTGGTACACATGTCGCTTCGCAGAAATTCTAAACTTTATAGGTATCCGCTGCATACCGATGACAGAATTTTGATCCTACTGAAGAAAAAGTACCCGGCGATGACTTCCTGAAATATTTTTTTCAAATTCCTAATGACACATGCAGTAAAGGAAAGTGAATGAACATAGTGCACATTGAGTCCAACGAAATTCAGTAATTTCTGTCGTTTCCGTGGCTATTCGCAGACAAAATTTTGAGCGCATCGAAAAGTAAGCAGTCAAAGACTTTTGGTTATGAATTCATAAATCAATAATTCTACAATAAGAGATGGAAAGTGGGAAAACTCAATGTACTGGTCGCTTCATAAAGTTGTGAAACTTTGTAGGTGCTCGCTGCATCTCACCGATACCAATTTTAATACTCTCAGAAAAAAAGTACCCGAAGACTTTTCAAAACAACTTTTAAATATCATTATACACAATCGGAGCGGAAAGTGAATAATTTGGCATACACTGAACCCAAAACATTTCTTAAAGTTCGGGTGTATTCATTAGGTCACAATGAGAAACAATTTTATCCTGTCAATTAACGAGCAACTAAAGTCTTTTTGTAACAAATCTTTCAACTTATGTTGCCGCAGTGGAAACAAAGAAGTATAATTGCACAGCAAACACATTTTCCAGCAAACTGGTGAAACTTGACATTGTACACTGCGTGTCGATGCGGAAATAAATGGACCAAAGAGCACGACCAAATTGAATAAAGATAACTCCCGTCTTTTTGCCCTGCGGGCAGTCTGGAGTTAAAAAATATGACAGTTCAATAGATAATGATGAAACAATAAATATAATCAGCACACATTTATTGTGATTTTTTATTCGAATTCATCAATAAATCAATACATATATACAATAATTGCGGGTTCCCGAAAAGAAATTTCTGACTCCAAGTTTTAGGTTAACGTAGATTTATCGCAGCTGGGTAATAAAAACGCTTTTAAATATTGATGGCACTTGAATAACTTTTTTGATGTTCATTATGTACGTCAGGTTTTCTTAATATTATGACACCACACCACCAATTTTAATAAAATAAATAGATAGACCCAACAACAAATTTGTTAATAACGATTCATTTCTCTCAGTGTAAAAGGTTAATCGGGATACGGATTATAACACGGTGTAAAAGTTCACTGCAACAACATAACCGTGATTTCTAAAGAACGTTTATTTTTTCTATTATTTTTTATCACTCATTAACTGTACTTTTTATCAAATTGCGGCTGGTTTCATTTTATTATGACACTGACACCGGTCTATCGTTTTTCGAATTTTTTCATGCTGCTGTGTAGGCTGCTACGTTTCACTGATACGTCTGAATTCACTGAGTATGCGTGCGTCAGACCAACCAATCAGAAACTCGAGAGGCATCAAAATGCCTCTGATGGTGTTATATACAGACACGTCAATTATTGAATGTGTTAGTCACTTTTGCATAATCTTGAGCCCGTGCAAAGTTTTTTCTCAGCAATTACGCGACCGATCATGCTGATTTTGGGCGCAATCGAAAGAGAATTTCATAATTAGCTAAAAGTTCAATTTTTAAGTTCCTCAATTGCTTCTGAGCTTCGTAATTCAATAAAATGACATGCCGATTTTACCCCCACCACCGCGAATCGGTTTATTCAGAGAAAGTATAGTCTCGGCGAGCTCGGGCCAGCAGACGACAGGGCTAGCTGTCAATGTACTTGTCCCGAGACTCTACCGAGTCTCTTGATATTTTGGTTCATATAAACTCCTATGGAGACTGTATATAATTACAATCCGCACTATGAGCTTGTGAATATAACCCATAACTGTTAATTTTATTTTGCATTTTTATATTTTGTAGATGAATATGTTCACTGCGAGATTTGAATACACAGGATCACAAAAAAAAATGCTTACCAGTCTGTTCAAAAGTTTATACTGAGATCATTATTTTTCACAATTTATCCAATTTACTCGCTAATCTCGCACTTTATCATTACAGAACTTCACTCAGAATCTCCGTTGAATATGTTTATTAAATCCATTAATCGAAATTTTTCGGACGTCCTGCACTTGATTATGTCAAAACTCCGTTAATAACCGTTGTAGATGTCATACACTACGCTTACACGGCACTCTTATTCCGATTTGGTTATAATGGGGTGTGTATATATATATATATATATATATATATATATATATATATATATATATCGGGTATAATAAACCCGATTAATTAATCCGGAATAAGTGTTCCGTGTGAACGTAGTAGTCATTGCTCTCTCTCTCTCTCTCTCTGCAGCTGTCACTGGAGACTGGCTTTGATGAAAACGGGTCTTGAGGCGGGCGTTGAGGCCTATCATGGTGTTGTATACAGACACGTCAAATTCTTGAATGTGTTGGTAACTTTTGCATAATCTTGAGCCCGTGCAAAGGTTTTTCTCAGCAATTACGCGACCGATCATGCTGATTTTGGGCGCAATCGAAAGAGAATTTCTTAATCAGCTCAAAGTTCAATTTTTAAGTTCCTCAATTGCTTCTGAGCTTCGTAATTCAATAAAATGACATGCCAATTTTACCCCCACCACCGTGAAAAGTTTTGTTTCGAGAAAGTATAGTCTCGGCGAGCCTCGGGCCAGCAGACGACAGGGCTGTCAATGTACTTGTCCCGAGACTCTACCGAGTCTCTTGATAATTATGTTGATCATCAGGAAATACGCATGCGCGAAATCGGCAATTATCAGGTGTCGTTTGTTGAAGATCAAGTAAGAGATAACCGTGGGGTGCTGACGTCGCGTCGAAATACACCTCTTTCAAAAAACGAGGATTTTCTGGACAGACTTGCCTGGCGAGATGCTGTATTTGGGCGCGGTCTCGTGGATTCTTGAAAATAATGATATAATTCGTGTTTAGGGATATATCTCTTTGACCGTGACCATGATGAAATAGGTTTTGTGTTATGAAGATAACGCTCAGGTTTTTGTGATGATTTCCCTTCGTGAATAAATCTAGAATGTTGTTATTTGAGGCTTCACGCATTAAATCATCAATAGCGATGAGTTTAGGTCGCTGGTCGGCTGAATAGTCAGCCGATTGCGGCAACCCCTCCCGAAATTCGATCTTTCCGCCATACTCTGAATACCCAGGTTGCCATTCTGAGTGATAAAAAAGTATCCTTTCAAAACGAACGTCGGCCATTTCGTGAATGTATTTGAAAAATTTTTTTTACAAAGAAAGTTTTACCACAACCTGTTGGACCGCAGATCATAGAGGTCCAGGGATGCTTCCACCTTGGATCCATGATAAGGAATGATTTGACAATTCAAATTCATTAGATTATATTTGCTTACAATGAAGACAACATGAACATAAATATATAATGAACAAGAATTTAAAAAAGGTAGGGTTCAATAGACTTATGATGACGCATAAGAAAAATAAAGTATATCGTTTTTATTTGTAATAATCACAGACATTTTCGCAGTATAAAATTTTGAATAATCTTTTTTATTATAAAATCGCTCCGTAAAAAATATAATAAACCTAACCCAATTTTACACCTGCTAATAATAATATTTAATTTCCCTATTTGTGTTCATACATTCGATCGAACAAACCCATAAGGTAGGGTACAATATTCCCTATCGTGTTGACGCTTAACACTCACCGGGGCACACGTCTTAGTTTCCGAGCGCGTTATTACATGATGAAATTCGGTGCGTCTTACAGCATCGAATTTTAAAACAACCGGTGTAGTCTTTTTTCCTGACACGATTGATCGGATCGTCTCAAAATTTATCTCCCGACTATTCTCAACGTTCAACGTAATACCTTTAACTTTACATACTTCGATCGTAGTACCATCAGGCTTACGTACAATAGTCCAGTCACCTTAGGAAATGTTTTATTCAAAAGAGTCAGAGGTTAGCCAATTTTTTTGTAGGTTGTTTGGACCCATAGGAATATAACCCTGAGTTTTTGATATAATCAATTCGGAATTGTTGCAATAAAAAATTATTGAAAAAAAAAATTCGGTTTTTTTGAGTTAAGAGCTTTGGAACACGTCTTATCGAAAAAAGTTGCACATAAAAGTTGTTCATCATAGTGTCCTCTATGAAAAAGGTCTGAAAAAAAAATACGCTAGCATTGTTATTTAAGCGGTTAATTGCAAATGAACAAAAAAATTCCCAATTTTTTATTTGCAACCACAATCAATTGTTTGTTACGACATCGGTTTCAAGTCCATACATAATGTAGGGAAGCGAAACCCCAAGAGAATCATCCAAGGTTCATTGATCTAAGAGTTATAGTTTAGCAACAATTCGCGATCTTCGAAAAAACTTTGACCTTCAATAGAATTTGTCGATGAAGGCCCACAGCGTGGAAAAAAATGGAGGAGCTTTGTGTCATCATGCACAAAGTATATGCAAAAAAGAAATCGTTTTCGTTGATAATAAATACTGTTTTTTCACGATTTTCGTTTTTTGCTTATAAACAAATAGCAATTCTGACCAAAGTTACAAAAACAGCTAAAAAACTTTTTCACCATTCGTTTTTGAAAAACGAACAATTAAAAAAAAAAAGTCTGAATATCTTGATTACACACCGAGATATGAATATTTTAACGTTTTTTCAATTATCTTTTGTTGTAATTGAGATTTTTACAAAAATCAAATTCGATAGCCTTCCTCAGGCTTATAGCTACAGGATTCAATAAAATACCGACCTTAAGAACGAACTGTGTCACTACAGTCATCAACATATTCCAGTCGATGGCGCGCGGCGCCGGCCGCCCGGCCGGGCAGTGCGGTGGGGGTATCTCCTCTCGCTCCGCAACCCCGCGCGAGCGGCTTAGTTAACAAATTCGATAACTTTCTTCAAAAGGGTCGTAGAACAAAACTTTTTTTTTAATCTTACGTGATTTTTTCTTGCGAACACGATGGTAACCTTTAAAATCGTGTTCGCCCCATAGCAGAACTGTGATCCTCGCTTTTTTAAATTTTACATATAATCATGCTGTATAATTATTTTACGGTGAATGGGAAAAGGTATCTCGAACAAATCTTGTAGCCGACACTGTTTCATTCATTACAATAGCTTCATTAATTTAAATGAAAAAAATTCGGAAATAACATTTTACACTAAAATCTACATTTTCATTTTTTTCTCGTCGGGCTCATACTCGTCGTCACTCTTTACATTTTTTGTCACCGTTATCATAATAATTATCATAATATATATTAATATATAATAATAATTATCATAATAATATATATTAATATATAATATATGTCGCATTGGATTCGAAGATGTGACTTGGGCGACGCACTCGACCTTTTTTTGACGTCGCAGTCGAAGATGCGATTTGGGCGACGCACTTGACCTTTTTTTTATGACGTTTAGGGATGGTCAAATGGCGAGCGTCGAGTGACGAGACGTCACCCAAATGTTTAGAATGTAGTGACTTGGTTGGTGGTGCGTGGTGCATGTACCACAAGTGGGTTGTATCGCGTAGAGGCCCAAGACAAAGAAGAGAGGAAAGACGAAAAGGTCTCACTTATTGGAAATTATTCTTTCTCGGGTCATCGTGTCGGAAAGATCGTTTTTGAAAAGAAGGGCTCTGCGTGATACACTCCGCTAGCACCACTATTATTTTGTACCTTTTAATTTTTGTTTCCAAAATATAATAAATTCTGTACGCTGTGTCACTGCAGCCGTCAGTGAGGTATTTAAATCTATTTTTTGATACACATTATTTGTGTGTATCTGACATATATATATTAATATATAATATATATATATTAATATAATAATAATATATATTAATATATAATAATAATTATCATAATAACGGTGGCAAAAAATGTAAATAGTGACGACGAGTATGAGCCCGACGAAAAAAAAATGAAAATGTACATTTTAGTGTAAAATGTTATTTCCGAATTTTTTTCATTCACATTAATAAAGCTATTGTAATGAATGAAACAGTGTCGGCTACAAGATTTGTTCGAGATACCTTTTCCCATTCACCGTAAAATAATTATACAGCATGATTATATGTAAAATTTAAAAAAGCGAGGATCACAGTTCTGCTATGGGGCGAACACGATTTTAAAGGTTACCATCGTGTTCGCAAGAAAAAATCACGTAAGATTAAAAAAAAAGTTTTGTTCTACGACCCTTTTGAAGAAAGTTATCGAATTTGTTAACTAAGCCGCTCGCGCGGGGTTGCGGAGCGAGAGGAGATACCCCCACCGCACTGCCCGGCCGGGCGGCCGGCGCCGCGCGCCATCGACTGGAATATGTTGATGACTGTAGTGACACAGTTCGTTCTTAAGGTCGGTATTTTATTGAATCCTGTAGCTATAAGCCTGAGGAAGGCTATCGAATTTGATTTTTGTAAAAATCTCAATTACAACAAAAGATAATTGAAAAAACGTTAAAATATTCATATCTCGGTGTGTAATCAAGATATTCAGACTTTTTTTTTTTAATTGTTCGTTTTTCAAAAACGAATGGTGAAAAAGTTTTTTAGCTGTTTTTGTAACTTTGGTCAGAATTGCTATTTGTTTATAAGCAAAAAACGAAAATCGTGAAAAAACAGTATTTATTATCAACGAAAACGATTTCTTTTTTGCATATACTTTGTGCATGATGACACAAAGCTCCTCCATTTTTTTCCACGCTGTGGGCCTTCATCGACAAATTCTATTGAAGGTCAAAGTTTTTTCGAAGATCGCGAATTGTTGCTAAACTATAACTCTTAGATCAATGAACCTTGGATGATTCTCTTGGGGTTTCGCTTCCCTACATTATGTATGGACTTGAAACCGATGTCGTAACAAACAATTGATTGTGGTTGCAAATAAAAAATTGGGAATTTTTTTGTTCATTTGCAATTAACCGCTTAAATAACAATGCTAGCGTATTTTTTTTCAGACCTTTTTCATAGAGGACACTATGATGAACAACTTTTATGTGCAACTTTTTTCGATAAGACGTGACGTGTTCCAAAGCTCTTAACTCAAAAAAACCGAATTTTTTTTTTTCAATAATTTTTTATTGCAACAATTCCGAATTGATTATATCAAAAACTCAGGGTTATATTCCTATGGGTCCAAACAACCTACAAAAAAATTGGCTAACCTCTAACTCTTTTGAATAAAACTTTGTGAAATATGGCCTAAGGTGACTGGACTACAATGAAAACGTAGAATTTTGGCCCACCCGATACAAACGAAGTAATGTATGATCCATCACCGTATCCGCACAACTCATCAGTGAGATCACCTGGAAATTGTCCGGTCGGTGGCTCATATTCATTACCCCGGTCACGGCTTACATAAATGCATGAGTCGGTATCACAATATAATACTGGGCGACCAAGTCCTTCCAAATATTCATACAGTTTAAGACGTGCTTGGGCTGTCGTGTACGCAGCAATTACAACATTAGCCGTCAGCGATGGACGAATGGCTTCATCGGTATTTTTGTAATTTACATACATGATTCTATGATTGACTGGTAGGATTCCTGTAATTTCGATTTCTGGACTTATGAGTAAATCCATGAGTTCAGCGCGTGTGGAAATTATCATTGTATTGGTTTGATTTTCTCGCTGACCAAATTTTCCCCAAAAAGAATTAAGAGCTAGTTTAGCAAGCGAGCGAAGTCCAGGATTCACCTCTATCCCATTCGCATCGAGCGTGACTCCTTCTGCGTTTTTATAAGCGTCAATGTACTGTTCCAGTGCGTCAGGATTTCCAATACAGTTTGCTGGAGCACCACTGGCTTCCTGTTTGATTTTAAGAAATGTGTTTATGTACTCAGCAAAAAGACCACCAGTTTGCGCCAGAGAGTCGTAACGAGTAATTTCATACTGCCAAATTTCATCTACGCGTAATACAGTGTACCCTAGTGAGACAGCTTTTTTCAATTCATCGACGACCCATGTACCATCGAGTGCACGATCATCAGGATTTTCATGCTCACAATTTCCACGCGTATTTAAGTTCAGGCAGTATGACTTGCATAAAGCGAATAACAATTTTCCATGCGCTCGAAACGGTAAGACCGGTAAATACAAATCACGAGGGGGTAAAACGGTACATTTCACCAGACCCTCAACGCTATCAAGCGAGTTATCTGATCCGATGAGTGCGCGACACTCATCACCAACATATACGCGTGGGTGTCCTATCGGGAATTTTCCTGTTTTACACACCCACGGATATAGTGAACAAACATCTACATATTGTATTTTTTCTCCTTCGCTCACCTCATACATATTCACAAATTTTTCTGTTCTTTCTCCAAAAAATGCTTCACGTGGTTCAAGTGGTGGTGAAACCACCATAGGGTGATTTTTCACAAACTCTTCCATATCGTTATTATTTTTGATCATAGTATCAAATTCACACTCCCATATTTCAGTCAATAAAAATCCCTGCTCTTTAATCCGCGCAGATATCGTTACGGTACGCTCGTATCGCTGATCCATCGTATCACCACACCCCATTCGCTTGTCTCTATTTATACGGAAGCACCGTTTACAACCATGCCAATAACAACCATGGAATTGAAAGACATGACGAGAGTTGTTCTCTTTGTAATACCCATCAACCGGTGGTAAATCCAGGGGTAAACGTTGCTCTAGTGTGCGACCTGCGTGTGCGATGATGACTTTTTTTCTTTTTCGAGCCATACGAGCCATGAAACAGCCTTACGGGATTGTTTATCAGCCCATCGATACCCTCCCGGTGGTAATAACGCTATTTTGTCAACAGGGAGGAAGTTTTTGCGATACACTAATGAACATGCTGACGCTATCGTACAACTTTCCGCAAACGGAAAAACTTTATCACATTGAATAAATAGTTTACGAAAAGCTAAGCATGTTCGACGTAAAACTGACACATTGTCGCGACAATATCGCAAAAATTCTACGGCAAAATTAAAAATATATCCTGAGTCACGTGTTTCTTCATACCATGCTAAAAACCGTTCGCGCTCCGCGGTAAACATTTTTTCAGGTGAATAAAAGTTTAAAGCGGGAAGTGGCCCAACATAATTTTGATTTTCTGGCGTATTGAATAAATGAGGAAATATACCTTTTATTACAATGTCAGCAAAACCAAATGCTTTGGGTAGTGAGCTGAGAGACATCGGCAAATAGTTCAAGCTATCGAGAAAACAGATTTTTCCTACTTTCATGGAAATTATTTTTGTACCCCTCATTATCAATGCAGGCATTTGAGTTCTTTGATTTTCAATCAAATAACGAAGTATGAATTGCCCGTCGAATCCTCGGGCGTTATGAGCAATGCAAATTGTTTTCTCGAATTTTGAATCGATCGCCAATTTCACAAGATTTCCTACAGGGTCTTCGGCAAATACGGATTCCCGCTCTCCACAAACATCACATTCATTTTCTATGTCTTGATCGTTTATACACGATATGCAAACACGTTCAGCTACGCAAAGATTTGGTATATGTACATAATTTAAGTTCGCATCCACACACACATATATACATATATAGGTACAGGTCCACGCCCTAGGCCACGCGCGCAGTTGTGGGTCAGAGAGAGAGAAACACAGCTCGGTTTTCTACGAGTGAAACCGGCGTTAAAGTCGACACGCCTCCGCGCGACGGGTATCGACTCCACCAGCGTTCTTTTTACGGAACCTCTCGTTTTCTCTGCAAGGGGGGCGGGATCTCAATTGTTCGCGCTCACTCACACACGTGTTATTACTTCGACGGTCGAGGCGAGACTGCTCTAATGGCCGCTTCCTTATCGCACCACGTTTTCAGCCGGAACTGACGTATACGTAGGCTTTCTTGGCCAGCGCCATCTCTACCACGCGGGATTTTAACTTTCGTATTTAATTCTTTAACACATTTTTATCCCATCTATTAATGAGCATCTAAAGACTTTTTGTTTTGAGTCTTTCAATTCATGTTGCCGCAATGAAAGTGAAAAAGTAGAAATGTGCAGAGCACATATTTTCCAATTGTTACGTCCAGAAGGGACTAACCTGGCTTAGCGTAATTCTATGAAATAAGGTATAGGGCTGCCACCAGATCGTACTGAAGGTACGATCGAAAGGATATTAAAGGGTATAGGATTGCGTGTAAGGTTTGAGGAATGCCTGTCGGTCCCATACGGGCCCCGATATTCGCTGACAGAGGGTGATTGAAATAACAAAACACGAAACAATGTATATATGGGATTGAACGTTATAATGAAATATGATTTATTTTACTTACTAATTTGTAGTTACACGTATTTGCGCGGGGACAGTTTCCCCCGCGATCGCTTCACACAAATGCCCGCGAATTACAATCGGGCTTCGCGGGCCACTCCAAGAAATATATAATAATTGAGAAAATGAATTATGGAACAAAATCGTGCCCTTGAACACAAGGCTTGGCTCTCGTGAAAGGACACAGTATAACGTCCTGAGCATAGGGGTTAGTGCCTGTGCCACTCGCGCACTTGGGTTCACGGAACCAAGACTTAGCCTTCTATGCGGGTCAACCTGGTCGATCGGGACAGGAATTATTACACCGCCGCGAATGGAGCTCGGTTACGGAGTTTTCCAACCGCAGGAATGAACCGTGGCAAAATTGGAACTGAGGCAGAAAAGCCTCCACCGGAATAATGAGAGCTCAAGCTCTATCGTCCCGGTGGGGTCTTTTTGCCAACCAAGCGGTCATTCCCCCGGCCTTCAACTCCGCGGACGAACCCACGGATCACGCGATGCGTAATCAGCGGATTCCATTCGAACATCCGCTCACGGCGACGAAGCCCGATCGAAGACACCGCACAGAAGGCACGTGTCAAGGGCACTTATACTAATATATTCTTTATTAATATGATTATTAATTAAATATGATTATTTAAAAGTATGATTATTAATATGATTAACATAGATTATTGATATGAGCGTCACGCCCCGCTCCGTTCCCCCCTCACCTCGGCCGAGGCCGGGTGGCTTGAAACCTGTGGGCGGACACGGGACGTGACACAATCAATTGATGAAACTTGGAACTGATAGACTGCGTGCTGATGAGAAAAAAAATAGACCAAAGGGCACGACCGAACTGAATGAAGAAAAATATAACAAGTCATTGAAATAATGATAACATAATAATCTCAATTAGCACGCATTTATTTGATCCAAGTTTTCGATGGTTTATTTGGATTTATGATCATATGTAGAAAAATATGACAACTTATCAGACAATGATGACACGAGAACTAATGAGCACACATTTATTTCGTTTTTTTATTTGAATTCATCAGTTTGTATACAATAATTCCATGTTCTTCAAATGAAATTTCTGATTCCAAGTCATAGGTTAACGAACCTATACATTTCTCGCTGCTAGATAATCAAAACACTTTAAAAATATTTTCAACAGACGTATAATTTGGTTAGCACACATTTTTATTTCGATAATTTCAAACGACGAATTGAAGACGAATTAATTAAATGCTTAACACATATTTCTTACACTGAGCTTCGAAATAATTTTCAACTCGCACATCCCGCACTGTTTTTGAAACTCCGATCAAACTTTTATAAAATATTACCGAACGATATATCTCACACATACATTGCAGGTTATATTTTACTTCGTTTGTACGCGACAGAAATGCGTGCAATATTGATCGCTCTTCGGTGTGAAGAGTTGTTAGGAATTAATATTAATTAACTCAAAGGAAACCTGAAGAGTTTCGTTCACACCGTCGACGTTTCACATCGAAATCACTAACTCGAAAAATAAAACGTTTTTAATTATTTTCACACACTTTAAATTGATATCACACTTCACACACTGAGTTCCCAAATGACAACGCCAAAATCAGCGTATTAATATTTCTTCGATATCATGTTGAAGCTCTTCGAGGTCATACTATCGATGTTCTGTTTTCGCATTTTTGGAGCTCCAAAATATACTTTTGGTTTCTTTAAAGACCTTTGAACTCGAAAATCTGAGAGTTATTTGGAAAAAAACTTGCATTGACTGCGAATTTTGTCTTTGACCTTGAATAACTTTTGACCACGTTGACTTAGCGAAAAGTGTCTAATGACCTTTTTTGTAGAGCGTTCAATTCTATACCGAAATAAGTAAAAAACTTTACAGTACGACCTATCGTTCGTGAGTTACAAAAATCAGAAGGAAAAAAAGTGATTGTCCCTGTGTTATCCTTATGGAAAATCGACAAGAGCGATGCGCACTAACTTAATATTAATATCAAGCGCTCAAATTTTAACTGGTCTTTTTTGGCACCTAAACGAAACTTTTGAGCTTGGTTCTGATGGAAAAAAAAAAGTTTTTTTTTAATCACCCTATGCTGGCCCTCATTTGACAATTTACATGCTCTCGCGGATTCCTCCGCCCCTCTGGAGTCTCACCTCCGGAATGGTGACAGCCCTAGGGGGCTGTCCCGTTACAGTTGATAATGCAAACCAAACGAGGAGCATCAAAACCACAATTATGAGCAATCAAAATGCATTTTTGCCCAAAATTCGATAAAAACTGTAGAAATTCTCCAATTACAATTCGCAACGGGTATGATTGGACTTTTTTACCATGTAAGAACATATCACGGCCTTCATTTGTCAGTCCATTAATTTCAGAAGCTGAAGTAGTTATAGGGTGGTTTGGTTCTATATATTTACTGAAGGATTCATTATCGCACCTCGCTGCGATTTGTAAAACATCACAAGAGAATTTTAATCCCGCTGTTTCCAAATCGAAAAAAATTCTCGCTCGAGGTGTGTTTCCAAATGTAACGAAAGTTGACAATTGTGGTAGACTATTTTCGACCCTTTGACAATTGTCTGTTTCTTCTACAGGCATGGCTAGTAAGCCATGCCTGTAGAAGAAATTTGCTAATCGATGTGACTATCGTATGTGTCGCTTTCGTGAAGTTCCTTGGTGTGCTTCAATTGAGACCGGATTTTCTTCAAAAGGAGACTTTTTTTTTAATTGTGGTTTTTTTGAGTTTGAAGCGCGCAGTCGATGCGATTTTTCAGTACGTAAAATATGTTTGGATAAGTGAGAACCAGGACTTAATTCAATTTTTTTAAGTACGTCCTGTACATATTGGTTCCTTTCATTTTTTTTGCCCACAGCACAAGCAAATCTGAAATCAACTGATGCAGAAAGGCTATAACAAATGGCTTTTGGTGTTTTTCGTGACATTATTCCATTTAAGCTTTCATTTGCTCGAGTAGAAGCCAATGCCGAAAATTTCTTCGCGTTGTCTGCCAGCTTATCGAATAGCTTTATCAGTGTTTGACGAAAGTGTTGATTTCCATTTATACCCCTAGCTCGACAATTATAATACTTTCTCGGGACTAATGGACTAATGGACGACTCGGGGTAGCAGGAAAACTGTAAATTTATTCTCGGCTTTCATGACGTATCTTTGTCCCCACTTCGTATTTGCCGAACGAATATCGGAGACTCCATCGTCACCATTAACTTCAAGTTCTTTCAGCGGCTTCGAGGGTAGATATACTGACTGCTAGGTGATTTCGTTGATCGCAGAGAACGCCATCGTTGTCGAATGTGAACAAAAAAATCACGACTTTAACGAAGCTTTTGGAACGACGAATTGATGCTGCTCTTCTCTATGCTCGACTATTTGTATCATCTATCCTTTCCATAAGTCCATTCCCCTTCCATTTGCAGGGAAAAATTGGTCCAATCATGTAGCCTTATACAGGTTTGAAAATGACCGCCATCTACATCTTCACCACCTGCACATTCCACAATACTCTTTCCCACGTATTTTCCAAAGATCCATTCTTCTCAGAAATGTCACCCCCCACGTCGTTTGTGCACCTGCATCCGAGACAGGTTTAAACTTGTTCAACCCTCTTGCAACACTCTCTGAAGTTACCCCGTTGGGGTATAGGACCATCGATCTGGTCACGTGTCGATGTTGTGTTCCAATGTTCTATGCATCGCCGGTATGACATAATTTCACTGTCAGATTTATAATATTCTGGCAAGCGATCCCACAAATAATCAGTAAAATCACTGAAGTATTTTTTAAACATTGTTGGTGATATAATACGTAGCTCCTCCGACGTGATTTCTCGAGGACTTTTCGTGCGTCGAATTGCATAGATATTCACCAATTCTTCCATTTCGAAGCACTTTTCACAATCTCGGCGTATAGGTCCACCAGCATCAATATGCGTTCGCACCCACGGTGGATTAAAATGATCATAACACTTAAGATATGATTGAATCTCACTATCCGACTGTAAATGCTCTGATAAAAGATCCCACAAGAAAGTAATACTTCTGCTATAATATTTCAAAAGCAAAGCCTTAGGAATCGATTCAAGTTCATTTTTCGTTAATGTCCAGAGGTCTTTCGACAGGTGGATTGCATACAAGCTTGCACATCTATCCATCTCGGCGTCTACTTTCCGAATGAACTCTCAATATTATAAGTTTACCACTTAAAATTTGGATTCACTTTTCCAACGACAGGTGTGCGAGATGGAAGTGCTCAATTAACCATTCATCTAGTTGGTGTCTATAGAGCGAAATAAAATTCTTATGCAGTTCCCCAGGTCGGGATTTCAGATAAAAAGTCAGAGGTACGGCAAGTTACTTTTTAAAGAAAATGCCGCGAATGACCATCCTTGCGCAGTCTGGTCTCAATGTGACCAGGATACATAAATCAATTATTGCAAAAGTGTAACGCTTAGAAATATTTGGAAGTGTGTAAGATGAAAGTGGCCCATTAACCATACATGAAGTTGGTATCTTTGGCGGAAAATCGGAATCTCATGTATTTCCCCGAGATTGAAACTTGAGACAAACAGCAGGTGACTTTCAAAAGAAAATTCTATTCCAATCTGGTAAAAATATCTGTCTCTGCAGATTATAAAATGTGTAGCGAAACACATAAATCTACCATTGGGAGTGTGACACATCTTTGTAAAGAATTCTGGTATTAAACATCTTTTTTTTATTGTTTTTCACAGAAAAAGTGAGCACTTGTCGCATAAGATCAAACAGATCCCTTGCAGGGACCGCTGACCCTCTCCCATTAGTTAAAACTAGCCTTCCCCCTTCCCACACTGCCCCGAGAACATTCCCCGCAGATCCCTAAAAATCCCCCTGTGCGAGAACCTTCCCCCTCCACACGCCATGCAGCCTCCGCAACGGTCCCCGCGCTCCCCCTGAGATGCCTGGCTTAGAACTGGCATAGCCTCACTACTGATACTATCAGAAAAAAAGTACCCATAGACTTTTCAAAATAACTTTTTGAATTCATTATACACAACCAAGCGGAAAGTGAATAACTTAGCATACACTGAACCCAAAACATTTCTCAAAGTTCGGGTGTATCCATTAGGTCACAATGAGAAACATTTTTATCTTGTCAATTAACGAGCATCTAAAGATTTTTTGTAACAAATCTTTCAACTTATGTTGCCGCAGTGTAAGCGAAGAAGTATAAATGCACAGCAAACATATTTTCCAACAAACTAGCGAAACTTGGTATTGATATACTGCGTATCGATGAGTCAAAAAATCGACCAAAGGCCACGAGGAAACTGCATAAAGGAAAATTTGACAGTTTAATAGATAGTGATAACACAGTAAATCTAATTAGCACACATTTATTTTGATTTTTATTCGAATTGAAATGAAATTTTAGTCCTGATTCGAAGTCACAGGTTAACGAACCTATAATTCTTGCGGCTAGGTAATCAAAACACGTTATAAATATTTCCGACAAACATATAATCTTGTAGCACACATTTATTCCGATTTTTTATTCGAAGTCATCAATAAATATATATGTTACGTATTTTTGAAATAAAATTTCTAATTTGAAGTTATAGCTCAACTGATATTTCTCGTGGCTGGAACACTTTATGAATATTTTTCACCGACGTATAATGTTAAAACTTTAAAACTTCGAAAAAGTAAAAAAAGAACGCCAAGTATTAAAAGACGCGACCTTCATTATAGAATAACCATTCTGTAATTTATATTATTTGTTTTTTTTTACGTATACGGAAAATAAAAACGGATCAAAGCGCGCGAATAGAGCGCGTGTAGACGGCATTATATGCCGGTATCGTCTACGCATTGAGAAACGAGAACGAGAGAGAACGCACCATGCCAAGGAAGAGGGAACGCGCGGCCGCGTGCTGTCTCTCTCACTCAGCGGCGCGCGAGAAGTGGGGGTAGCCTCGTTGAGCGGAGACTAGGTGACGCGAAGCAGAGAAATGTCCATTATTATTAAAAGGACGTATGTCCCGCCCATTCGAGCGTGACTTACGCCTGTCTGCTCCCAATAAAGCAGAGTATCCCGAAATGTTCGATTTTATTTCGCTAAATCATCATATCCCAAGATTGGCTGGACGGATTTACATGCAACAAAGACCAATAGAAAAAGAAAAAACGAAAAAAAATCGTCACGAAAATTCAAATTTTTTGACCAAACGGTTCGTCCGTCAGAACGGTTTGAAAACGCCATGACGTCATAAAACCGGCATATTCGAGTATATAGAGTGCGGTAGGCCTCGCGCTGGCTTCTTCTTTTCCGTTTATTCAAACTTTTCTTTTATTTTTCTTTTAATACTTGGCGTCGAGACGCTACCGCGTCTCTTGATCTTATATATTAAAGCTTAACACTTATTCTTACTCTGAACTTCGGAATAACTTCAAACTCGCACATCCCGCACTGTTCATGATACCCCGATCCAACTTTCTAAAATATACACTGCACTTAATTGAAAAATTTCTGCTGTGTCGATACACGGGAGTGATCAGTCGTGACCAATCGCGACTTGCTGCTTTCGTTGCCAAGACCGCTGGGACACTGGCTGTCATGAAAATGGGTTATAGCTGGCATCAAGAGACCTTTGATGGTGTTGTATACAGACACGTTAAATCTTTTATGTGTTAGTAACTTTTGCGTAATCTTGAGCCCGTGAAAAGTTTTTTCTCAGCAATTACGCCAGAAATTATGCTGGTTTTGGGCTCAATCGATGCAGAATTTCTTAATTAGTCTCCAGTTCAATTTCAAAAGCACCAAATGACTCCTGAGCTACGTAATTGAACGAAATGGCATACCAATTTTACCCCCACCACCGCGAATCGTTTTATTCAGAGAAAGTATAGTTTCGGCGAGCCTCGGGCCAACAGACGACAGGGCTGTCAATGTACTTGTCCCGAGACTCTACCGAGTCTTTTGATTAAGAGACACGCAAGCGGCTGGTATTACTATTCCATAAAATTAACACATGAATTAACTCCTCCTTTGATTTTTATTTGAATGAGCAATTGTAATAAAAAGTGATGGGCCGGACAAGTAATTTTAACACGTATTTAAAGATAATTTGTACCGATCCAATCAACGTCGAATGTTGTGAATGATATCAGGGGATCCTAAAGTCGGAGACGAATCGATTTTCTTATAAGTCTCTACCACCATAACGTAGCAAATGATTTCCCCTTCGATGTGATTTTTTTGTATTAGCCATTTTACATAAAAGTCATGGGCAGGAAGATTCCTTATAAGTTTCTGCTGGCGAAAAGTAACTTATGGCTTCACTGTTCCTTAGGCCAGAATATGTTTTCAAAAAATGGATTGCGTTCGTTCTAATTGTCGGAAAGCAAGATTTTGAGATTTTTTATGGTTGTTGATTTTTAGTAATTTCGATAAAACGTCCTGAGCTGGACGAGTATTCTCAACCTTTATGGGAACATAATTTCATAATGTTAAAATTGCGGATTACTGATAAAATAAAATACTTGTCCTCGAATTGATATCATAATTTTCAGTGCTGCACGTAACTTAGATGGTATTTTTTTTAATTCGTTAGAACTGTTTCAAGCTCTTAATGCGTCCCATAGGAATGAATATTCCGAATTAACGATAAATACTTGGCCTCGAATTGATATCATAAATTTTAATGCTGCACGTAACTTAAATGGAAACTTTTTAAATTCATTTAGTCATTCCACCTTTAGAGTAAGATGAGAAGAATGGTGCATCGGTTTTTAAAATGTATTCAAGCGATATTTTTCGGTTTCTCACGTCCGCAATATTTTCGAGTTGTGTATTCAACATTTTCTCACGTTCTATTTTAATTTTTTTTACTTTACAAAATAATTACAGAATTAGTTTGTTTTTTTTTTTTTTAATATAATGTTTTCTGCTAATTTGTAAATTTTTTTCTAATGTGTTGAAATCATTTTCAGCAACGTTCATGATTTTTTTAAATGGAAATATCGTTTCATTTGAATAAAATTCGTTTGTCCCTGAGGCCATTGCGTCTGGCTGTACACTTGTTTCTTCCAGCGTTACTTAGCTACTGGTTTAGCACTTCACTATGTTCAAAAGTCGTATTATCACTAAACGACACAGGGATCTTCGCGTGCTCAGCTTGTAATTTCGCCTTGTTCAATTTATATATCTCCGAGGTCTGTCTTTCCTCATTACTGCTCGATTTTTCTGACTCGCCCTCTTCTGCTAGACTCTAGTGACTGAGTTCGTCTCTCTTCTCACTTGTGCTTGCATCACCGTGCTTTCCTTCTTTGTCTCCCATTGGTCGTTCATTACTACAAAATCACTGACTATAGGTCCTTTTCCTCGTCGCAACTGTGATGTATCAGGAATGAAGGGAATAATAAACTAGACGGATTGTCGCTATCTCTTTATTCAGTACAGGTGGCTGTTGAACTGAACTTCATCCTTCCTTTACATGAGATATCTTGTCCCCACTCTGTCTCATCCTATGAATGTTTTCGGAACTTTTATTTATATCACGACTTTTTGTGTCTAGATCCAATTTTTAATGAAATTTCCATTCATGGGGAAGTAAACCACTATTTCGGGGGAACAAAAATAGTTCTCTCTATTTTTTTACAACACTTTTGCTGTTGTTTGTGATTGAAGCTGATATTCGGTATAAAGAAAATAAATGTTTATGGTACGGTGTGCACGTCGAAGATTAAAAAGGAAAAATGTATAATCGTTTCAGGTGAACGGGCTTGTGCTGCAAGGCCGATGTCATTTGAATGCTTCTTCTATTATTAAAAGTATACCGGGAACAGTATTCAAGTTCATCATTGGACGGTGAGTACATATCATTTGTAGATCTGTGTCGCATAATATAATCACATTTCAATCATTTTAACGTTCAAAGAATGTATCAGTTCCTGAACCTTACCTCGAGTTTTCAAAGCTGAAATTTATGAACGCTATTCCACAAATTACAAAAATGCTTTGTTAGCGACATTTGACTTATCGAAAAAAAAACACCATCGGAACACAATTTTGTTTTTTTTAAATCGTTTTCCTTTGTACGCCCCTAGGGCTTTTACGTTTCTTTCCCTGTGTACGTCTGCAGCCGACTCAACCCCAACTATATCGCATTTTTCGAGGGCGAAGTGAAACTGTAGAACATTTTTCCGACCCTATTGGATGTTGTCACTGTTTTTTTCTGGTCGGAATTTGTGCCGGTCGTTTTTGTACAAATGTTGATCAGTTATTCGTGATTGGCAGTGGTTTTTAGCACCGGATGTGACGTGGACGTTGGGTCTTACGGCAGCTGTACGTTCTGACCATGAGTATGTAGTCCGAACGACTAACACACCTTGTAGCCATCTGGTCATTCCGACTTAGTCACCCTAGTCGTTTCGACCAAACAGCTTAAGCGGGGCGTATAGTTAGAACATTAAAAAAAAACGTCTTTTTTCCGATTTTTTTTGGCCAAACGATAAAATAATTTACAATAAAAGTTCTACCGTTTGGAAGACATATATTTAATGTAAACATTGCAATTTTTTTGAAGAAATGTATTTCAAAATAAGCCGATAATCATCAATGGCCGAGGACGCCGCAAAAAAAAAACAGATTTGCCGGTGATTAGTCTCGCGCTGCAACAGATTATTTGAAACCAAAAAATCAGCGGGGGATCTTTAGTTAGTGATATAATGCTCCGGTTGAACGGAGGGTTTTAAAAAATTTCCATTTTTCACAAAATAGCGAACGTTAAAAGTCAAAAGTGTTGTTTTGACCAAAAGTCCACTCGCATTTTTGACTATAAATAAAAAAATTATTGTCAAAAAAAAATCCTTTATTCATCCGGAGGACAACTATGTATAAAAGAAGTGATATAAATTTCAACCCGATCGGTAAAGCCGTTTTTGAGCTACAGTGATCACCGACTTCGAAAACAGGGTTTCGAGAAAAACGAGTTCAAAGTTTTGAGTACGATTTGCATGCAGATAAATTATTTTTTTGTAACTTACATAGAGTCGTCTATTCCTGGGCCATATAGTTCGCATTCCCGCGCTTTATTAGCTGCATCTGAAGCCAGCCGCCGCCGAGCTACCCTTGCCTCTTGAGTGTTTTCCAGGGATTGCCGGTTAGCGTTCTCGACTCAAATACATGTATTTCGGCGAATAATGGTTCGATTTACATTCAATTGGTCGGAAAATACTCGTAAGATATTATACTTTCAGAAAATGAAATGAAAAAATTTTTTTTTTTTTTTAATTTTAACTATACCTTCCCCTTAAAGCCACATGGACGTTTCGACCGGGTTATTTCGATCGAATCGCCTGGTAGCCATCTGGTCGTTCCGATCTGGTCAACCTGGTCATTCCGACCAAACAGCTCAATAGCCATCTCGTCGTTTCGACTTGACCACCTTGGTCGTTCCAACCGAATCACTTGGTAGCCATTTGGTCATTCCGACCAAATCACCTGGTAGCCATCTGGTTGTTCTGACCTGGTCAACCTGGTCGTCTCGACCAAATCACCTGGTAGTCATGTAGTCGTTCAAACCTGGTTGCTCTGGTCATTCCGACCAAACCGCCAAGTATCCATCTGGTCGTTTCGACTTAGTCACCTTGGTCGTTCTAACCGAATCGCCTGGTAGCCATCTGGTCGTTCTGACTTAGTCAACCTAGTCGTCTCGACCAAATCATCTGGTAGTCATGTAGTCGTTCGAACCCGGTTGCTTTGGTCATTCTGACCAAACCGCCAGTACCAAACCGCCAGTAGCCATCTGATCGTTTCGACTTGGTCACCCTAGTTGTTCCGACCGAACAGCTATCTCAACATATTTTTTTTTCCATTTCGGGGTAACTGGACCTGCGAAAACTGATTCTGCATTCAGAATTAGTAAAAAATGAGTGGGGAAATTTCGAATCCGAAAAAAAAGTTCCCTACTCGTTTTTCATGAATTATGAGTACAAAATCAGTTTTCGCAGGTCCAGTTGCCCTGAAATGGGGAAAAAAATATGTTAAGATAGCCCAATTAGTTGCTGAAATAACATTATGTGAACTTACATAGCTTGCGTCGAGCGCGCTCCTATTACTATATATACGACTTGCCCGCGGCTGCTGTTCGACCCCCACCACTCGATCACTTCCGCACGCTCGGCCGTTTTTGCTCATGTTCGCGCCTAATTTTCACCTATTTTTCAACACTTGGACGAAAAACGAAGATTGACGTTTCGTAGCTGAACACTTCTACTTTAAAAACCGGTTTGATAAATTGAAATCGGACAACTTCCAGAGCATCCAGCCTTGCTGAAAAAAATGGCCCTCTTGACTTCTGAGTGCCATAACTAAAAAATTATTTAGCCGCCAGCACCTGGATTTTTCACAGGAAGTATCTATCAATACCTACAATCGTGCAAAAAAAAAAGATCCAACTTGAAAAATAGCGACGATAAAATTTTTTGAAAAAACGCAAAGTTTTAATGTTTTTTAAAATTTTCTCCGTTAATTATTAACCGATCGGGTCGTTTTAGGGCTCATTCTATTCGCATTTTTATTCACTATATTTCGTCTATTTGTTGCTTTTCCATAGCTTCATTGGTTTTCGTTTTATAAGCAAAAAACTAAAAAAAGTGCGGTTTTTTCACTAATTTGTTAATAACAAATCAGGTACTCGGAATCTCGTGTCCAAAACTATTCAATTTACGTTAGGAGACCTTTCCGCGTGTGATGGCACTCGCGGTTACCTGTAATAAATTGTGTCAAAATCAAACCCTTTGTTTCCTGGCCTACCTGGTCATTCCGATCGAATCACCTGGTAGCCATCTGGTCGTTCCGACCTGGTCAACCTGGTCGGTGGAGCCAATAACCCGTTTAACAGCTAAGTAGTCGTAATGATTAGGATGACTTAGTCAAAACAGTTCTAGCCGGCTAACCCGCTGATTTTTAACTCCCGACTGCCCGTAGGGCAAAAAGACGGGAGTTATGCGTTTCACTGCGATCAGTGGGTGGGGGAATATTCCTTTGTCGCCAGTTTTCTCGGAAACGGTGACAATTGTCTTGACAAATTTTTTACATCACTTTCTATATGTGCCGGACAGTGTTCTTATTTGTAGTATGTCAAGATTCATCACGAAATGTTTTGTTTATTTAACTTTCACGTTATACATCGTTTGAATATATCGCAATATGACCGTATATGGCAGTCTTCGATCATCGAATACTTCATACCGTTGCGCGCTGCTAATTTCAGTCCGAACTGGCTCGCGTCTTTCTACACAGTTGGTAGTTCGTATTTTTCGTATACATATTTTTTTTGGGTTATCATTTTCATCTAATGTGACAAAAAATATGTACTGTTGTGTATTTATACCATGTACTATACTAGCAGCACTGGCAGTGAATATCGGAGAACTGGAAGTGAATATTTAAAAAAAATAATGCAAACATTTTGCAATAAAAAATAATAGCCATAAACTTTGAAAAGTGTGAAATAAAAAAATGTTTTAAAAAACATAAAATAACTCCCGACTGATGAAATCGTATAGCTTGATGAAAATTGTTTGAAAAAAAAAAACAAAAAATCACCTCACTTCGAAATGTCATATTAAAAAAAGAAAAACTTGGAAAAAAAAAGAAAATTATCATAAAAAAATAACTCCCTCAGGATTTCGTTTTTCTGATATGAAAATATTTTTCAATGAATAATTGAACGATAATTATGGCAACTGATATGGAATTGAGGGGATGTTGGGAGACGTTTGCTGCATTTCTTGTGCATACTCTAGGAAACGTGTCCCAACATCCCCTCTATTCCATATCAGTTGCCATTATTATCGTTCAATTATTCATTGATAAATATTTTCAGATCAGAAAAACGAAATCCTGAGGGAGTTATTTTTTTATGATTATTTTCTTGTTTTTTTTTCCAAGTTTTTCTTTTTTCAATATGACATTTCGAAGTGGGGTGATTTTTCGTTTTTTTTTTAACAATTTTCATCAAGCTATACGATTTCATCCCAATGAAGAAATGTGGAAGAGCCGCTGTTACCGCCGATAATGAAATGTTTCTCCTGAAGATAAAAGATAAATAAATTATATTAACACGAGGTAAGGAATCAGGGCCACAGGGAAGACAATCCCAAAAGCAATTACTTGATTGATTATACTCGCTTGGGACGGTCAAGGTACGGTGCCAATGCACGTATCGATATAACATTTTTGCTTTTACAATATTTTAACACATAAAGACATGAATTTTTGTATTCCGAAATGATTTTGTATCGCAGCCGCTAAACATAAGTCTTCATCGGTCTCGAAATTTAAAACATTTTCGAACATCTATCATAATTTTATACAAATGATGATGGATAGTGGATCGAAAAATTACCTGATTATTGCCACATATGTGCGCAACCCTCCAAAACTAGATTCTTTGACGATCCGCTTCACGTTCTTTGAATTACTCATTTTTATGTGAATAATCAAGAGACTCGGTAGAGTCTCGGGACAAGTACATTGACAGCCCTGTCGTCTGCTGGCCCGAGGCTCGCCGAGACTATACTTTCTCGAAACAAAACTTTTCGCGGTGGTGAGGGTAAAATTGGCATGTCATTTTATTGAATTACGAAGCTCAGAAGCAATTGAGGAACTTAAAAATTGAACTTTTAGCTAATTATGAAATTCTCTTTCGATTGCGCCCAAAATCAGCATGATCGGTCGCGTAATTGCTGAGAAAAAACTTTGCACGGGCTCAAGATTATGCAAAAGTGACTAACACATTCAAGAATTGACGTGTCTGTATATAACACCATCAGAGGCATTTTGATGCCTCTCGAGTTTCTGATTGGTTGGTCTGACGCACGCATACTCAGTGAATTCAGACGTATCAGTGAAACGTAGCAGCCTACACAGCAGCATGAAAAAATTCGAAAAACGATAGACGGGTGTCAGTGTCATAATAAAATGAAACCAGCCGCAATTTGATAAAAAGTACAGTTAATGAGTGATAAAAAATAATAGAAAAAATAAACGTTCTTTAGAAATCACAGTTATGTTGTTGCAGTGAACTTTTACACCGCGTTATAATCCGTATCCCGATTAACCTTTTACATTGAGAGAAATGAATCGTTATCAACAAATTTGTTGTTGGGTCTATCTATTTATTTTATTAAAATTGGTGGTGTGGTGTCATAATATTAAGAAAACCTTACGTACATAATAAACATCAAAAAAGTTATTCAAGTGCCATCAATATTTGAAAGCGGTTTTATTACCCAGCTGCGATAAATCTAGGTTAACCTATAAACTTGGAGTCAGAAATTTCATTTCGGGAACCCGCAATTATTGTATATTGTAACGGTACGCTTTTGGCGTCACCCGCTACGCGTGTGTTCGAGCTACTATCGTGTCAGGAGCAGGCATGAAAAGAATGAGAGTGTGAGAAGTTGTTTAAAGAATGAAATATTTGTGTTTATTCAAAAATTAGACTAAATGTACAAAGTGCGTTTTTAAGAAAATCGTTGGTGTTTTCGTGTGTTCCTAAAAAAAAATCTCCTTAATTTCATCTATCTTAGCCAAATCGCTATTACGCTTTCTTTTCTCAAGAAACTTGTCATATTTGACAATGCGTTCTCTTTTATCAATAAACTTGTCCAAATCAAAAATATGTTCTCTTTTGTCAATGAATTTGTCCAATTTGACAACGCGCTCTTTTATTTCAATAAATTTGTCCAATTTGATAATGCGTTGTCTTTTATCAATAAACTTGTCCAAATTAAAAATATGTTCCCTTTTGTCAATGAATTTGTCCAATTTGACAATAAATTTGTCCAATTTGATAATGCGCTCTTTTATTTCAATAAATTTGTTTTATTTGAATAAATTTGCTTAGCAAAATTTTAATAAATCGGCTCAATTCTTTTGCTCTCTTATTTTCCTGATTTGTTACTTCCGTTTAATATCAATCTGCTTGGCTTAATGACTTTATACGATTTTAGATTTATTTCTGGCTTTGGCTCGATACAATTTACTACGATTGATTATTATCGGGAAAGTGGAATCAGTTCTCGCCTCAAAGAGTGTGATTTATTTTACGTGCTTTAGTAATAGAGCTATGGGGATTCTGGACCAAGTGTAGGCGAGGGGTATGCGGTGCGGGGGCAGCGCCCCCGCCACCGCATACCCCTCCCCTCCACTTGATCCAGAATCCCCATAGCTCTATTACTATAGTGCTTCCTCCCCGCAACACTACCCCCCTCCTTCGCAGTCCCCTCAGCTGTAGGGCCCCGAGGGGGCGAGCTGTGTGAAAGAGAGAGAGACGGCTAGATTGGAAATATAATGAGTTTGAAAGAGATAGCTAGATTGGAGGTTTAATGAATGTGAGAGAGATGACTAAATTAGAAGAGTGGAAAGAAATGGTCAGGCAATAAAAAAAAAAAAATGAATGTTCGATTCCTTTTGTTTACATAGTTTTCTATTACATCATAAAATTGAATAAAACAATACAGAAATTAGGCTTAATTTTATATGTGTATGTGAGCGTGTAGTGTATAATAGAGTGTGTGAGTTTTCTATATATATTTTTCAACGGTGATGACTGATTCTGAAACAGATAGAAACAGAAAAAGTCTTTAAGTTTCATAGTTTATTTGTACGATCTAAAATAAGAAAAAAAAAACTTACTTATTTTCCATGATTGATTGAAAATCATCGACAGTCCTGACAAATGTCCCGTGTTATAAGGTGATAGAGCCTGCTCCCACAGTCCTCGCAATAACCGACGGAAAGGGTGTTATAACTGTCCCTCTCATGTTTACGGACAATGGAGAGTGTGGAAAATCTTTCCCCACCGATTTCCAACACACATACACCACAAAGTTTTTCACCACGGTCAGTACGATAGTACACGGTGATTGCACAAATTTCAGCTTGGTGATGTAGAGTATTTTTTTGCTCTTCATCGAATGTGTATTGAATTTTCTTTGTATAATTAGATATTTCACCACTAATAACTTTGTCATTTTGCTCCATAATACAAAGCTGGTCTTGATTGTTAGACATTTTTTTTTACGTCACTCGTTTTTCTCACAAACAAAATTTGTTCCAAAAAAAAAAATGTAATTTGTAGAAAGAACTTGGTTGGCTGTACACGTTACTTGCTCCAGAAAAAGTCTGCAGAAGAATGAACAGTTTTGAAATTTGCAGAAACGCCTTCACTCGCATCCCCTTCCCCAAGTTTTCCATTTTCTTTCAGTTTATCTTAGAAAAGAATTTTCCTCATTCAATAATGTCAAGGATCAAAGTAGCAAAAAAAAAAAGGTTGACCGAGGGTCTGGATGACCACCATGTTGTTCATTGTCGATAGGACCAGACCCGTTTTTTTTTCCTTCCACAAGTTTTCTAGGAGTACAACGCGTCATGCTGGCGCCATGAATATTTGGCATCAGGATATCTGGTCTGTCTAATTAACATATGCATGCACTTATGCATTAGGATGGCAAGTTAGGACATGCACCCTTAACAGGAAGCAGACACTCTTCAATTTTATTATCTTGAAGAGTCTTTTAAGAGGTCCTACAAGATTTCCATGTATTTGCCTAAACTATCTACCAGAAGTTTGTGTCGATAAATGATTTTTTTTCAATATTCCAAAATAGTCGAAACACTCGAAGGTCTCACATGGCCTTCTCCTCCTTCGCCTCCATGGTTCTATTTTTTATTTTCCCCGTCATTTTGAAAAAAACATTTTTCTGTGAAATAGAGAAAAAAAGTTTTTATTCGGAGAACCAACAAAAATTATCACAGTTTTAGTCAGGCTGTTGTTCGGCTTACATCTCAATCCTCATTTTTTTTTCTCCACCATGGCTTATAAGGATGCTGAAAAATCTATGCATGAGGAAGCCGCATTGGTTAGTTCTATAGAAGAATATATCGAGTGGGAAAAAAAGTGTGATGAGTTAATTGATGCGATAAAAGTGGAATCCCAAGTCAAACGTATCCGATTGAGACTCGGATTTCACCAATATGTAGCAGCACAAATCTTGCGTTTGGAGGGCTTAAAACATACGACGAGTCAACGTTTCGTACATGTTGGTGCAGGCAACCATAATGGATTGATCTGGCGAGAGACGGAGAGCGCGTTCAAAAATCGTTTGACAACTGGTGCAGTGATCAATCGAAGTCATATTGATCCACGTCTATTCCTCTCGGATGCATGTGAATTAGTAATTCAAAAAGTGCGAGATTTCATTGAGGAACATGATTGTGTGAAAGTGAATACATTATTCAATGGTGAATTCATTGCAGGTGACAAACACATGTATAAAAGCATAAATACGCGAAATGTTGAACTTTTTAGAACATCTGACCTGAATGTATGGTATACACAGCGAATTGTCGAGCCTACATTGGCATTGCTCGATGAGTTTCAAGAACGTGACAGTGGGTGGACATTAGCTCGTATATTAAATCTAACTGTGAATATAAACAAATATAAACCAATGAGTGCGGGATGTGTCGTGAGGCTGCCGAGGGACATAAATTCGAAGAAAGCAGTTGTGAATGTAAAATCACGAGACAATGCATGTTTTGCATGGTCTGTAGTGGCTGCTCTCTATCCATCAAACAGTCACAGCGATCGTGCTTCTTCATACCCCCACTATTCGACAGTGCTCAATTTCACTGGGATTTCATTCCCCATGGCTGTACATAGTGTGAAAAAATTTGAAGTATTAAACAATATTTCGATAAATGTATATGGAGTGAAGAAAGATACTGTGCTGCCGATTCACGTGACTCAAAATAAGAAGGACAAACATGTCAACTTGTTGTATCTGGAAGATACGCGTCATGGTGGAATTGGACACTATGTGCTGATGAAAAATCTTTCTCGCCTCGTGGGTTCGAGTTTGAGTAAACATAGAGCAGGCAAATACATCTGCGACCGGTAAGTTTGAAAAAAAAAGATTGAACATTCAACATATGTCTCAAAACACAAAAAAATCATATCTTTAATTTACAGCTGTTTGCACTATTTTCCAACGAAAGAAAAACTACAATCACATGGGGTAGATTGTGGTAAGTTGAATGACTGCGCTGTGAGGTTACCCAACAACACGGACAAGTGGTTGAGTTTCAAAAATGCCAGTCGAAAAGAGCGACATCCATTCGTCGTTTACGCAGATCTGGAGTGTATCCTCGAAAAGACCAGCGATGAAGAGAAAAAGAAGAACAAGCATCAACATCACAGGGCATTCAGCGCAGGATACTATGTAAGCTGTTCATATGACGAATCGTTGTCTGGCTATTATTCACACCGAGGTAGCAAATGTATAGAATGGTTCGTCATGCGGTTAAAGGAATTAGCATTGAAAGTAGAAAAAATTTTATTGCATACGGTCCCCATGAACGAATTAACACCGGCCGAATGGAAAAAATTTCGCGAAGATAAGAATTGTCACGTTTGTGAGAAAGCGTTTGAGAAAAATGAACAGCGGGTGCGTGATCATTGCCATCTAACAGGAAAATTCAGAGGTCCAGCTCATTCGAATTGTAATTTAAATTATCAAAACTCATTCTTCATCCCAATCGTCTTTCACAATTTGTCAGGGTACGATGCGCATTTCATCATTAAGGAGGTGGCCACTGCGTTCGAGGGGAAAATTGAAGTTCTCCCGCTAACAAAAGAAAAATACATTTCATTCACAAAGATTGTGCAAACATCAAAGGACACGCGAAAGAATATAAAGCTGCGTTTCATTGATTCTTTTAAATTTCTTAGCACAAGCCTAGACAAACTTGCATCATTGCTAACACCAGATAAACTCAAAATTTTAAAATCACAATTCCAGAATTTATCCACAGATGATTTTATGCTATTGACTCGGAAGGGGGTATTCCCATACGAATATATTGACAGTATGCAAAAATTAGATGAGACCTGCATACCATCTCAAGATGCATTTTATAGTTCTTTGACTGACGAGACGATTGACGCTATGGAATACGCACACGCGAGAAATGTGTGGGAACGGTTTTCCATTCGAACGCTCGGTGAATACAGCGATTTGTATTTAAAAACATATGTTCTTCTATTAGCAGACATATTTGAGAATTTCCGTGACATGTGTTTGCTGAGATATACCCTTGACCCAGCACACTATTACACTCTACCCGGATACTCCTGGGATGCAATGATGAAAATAACAAAAATTAAATTCGAATTGCTAACGGATATTGACATGGTGTTATTCGTTGAAAGGGGTATACGCGGTGGTTTGAGCCAATGCTCTTGCAGATATGCTAAAGCCAATAATAAGTATATGAAATCGTTCAACCCATCGGAACCATCATCATATCTCATGTATTATGATGTTAATAATCTGTATGGCTGGGCAATGACTCAATGTTTAGCACATTCAGGTCTTCGATGGGTTGAAGACATTGCAAACTTCAATGTAGAATCAATCGCTGAAGATTCACCTATCGGCTACATTCTTGAAGTTGATTTAGAATATCCGAAGATATTACATGATGCTCACATCGACTTACCGTTTTGTCCGACACACGATAAGCCTCCGGGCAAGAAGCAGGAAAAACTGCTTGCAACCGTTTGTGATAAAAAACGATATGTAATTCACTATCGTGCTCTGCAGCAATGCTTACGTCATGGACTGAAATTTTTGAAAATACATCGAATATTACAGTTCAATCAATCTCCATGGCTTCGATCATACATCGAGTTGAATACACATTTTCGAACTCTAGCTAAAAATGATTTCGAAAAAACGATGTTTAAGCTGATGAATAACGCGGTGTTTGGTAAAACTTTGGAAGATGTACGCACTCATGTACAGGTCAAAATTTTAACTAAATGGGAGGGTCGCTATGGTGCAGAGGCAATGATCGCGAAGCCCAATTTTCATAGTCGCAGCATATTCGCTGAAAATCTCATTGCCGTGGAATTGCGTAATCTCGAGGTGAAATTCAATAAGCCCATATACGTTGGTATGTCTATTCTGGATATATCAAAAACATGCTTATATGAATTTCATCATGATTTTATGGTTCCGCTATATCGTGACAAATGCAGTGTTATGTATACAGATACCGATAGTCTTATATATCACATTCGTTGCGACGATGTATATGAGGATATGAAGCGTAATATGGAAAAATTTGACTCAAGCGATTATCCAACGGACAATGTTTATGGTATGCCGCTTGTTAATAAGAAGGTTCCAGGTCTCATGAAAGATGAGAACAATGGGGCCATCATGAGCGAGTTCGTGGGGCTAAGATCGAAAATGTATGCAACCCGCGTCGAGGGCAAGAAAGAGACGAAAAAGGTGAAGGGTGTGAAAAGTAATGTAGTCGCGCGAACCATAACCTTCGATGACTATACCAAATGTTTGAAGGAAGATATAGAAATGACACGCAGTCAATCATGTATTCGATCGATTTTACACAATGTATATACAATATCTGAGACGAAAACTGCTCTAAGTCCCCACGATGACAAACGCTATATTATCCCTGGAACTGTAAAAACTCTACCATGGGGACACTACAAAGTGCCAGTGTAAATATACGAGTGTGTGTGTGTGTGTGTGTATGTGTGTGAGTGTGTGTGTGTGTGTGTGTGAGAGAGAGAGAGAGTCTGAGCGCTGTGAAAAAAAAAAAAAAACAATTGTAAATATGCATGCATGTGTATGTATCTGTGTAAATATTTCTAATACTTTTGTGTTGAAAATAAACTTTTTTTTTTTGAGCTGTTGATTCTTTTTTTTTTCCTCCACCCGCTTGCGGTCAAGTTTTCCGGCAGAAAGAGAGAGAGAAAGATGACCTGCTCGACTGGGAACATCCAAGGGTCATGAAAAAAAAAGTCATTTTTTTTTTCAAGTTTTTTCTTCTTTTTCTTTATTGCCTACAAATCATTTTTGCTTATCCAACTATTATGTGTACTGTCGAAACCAAGCCATTTCACCAGCAGTTGATGGCCACGCTTCTTCACTACTTTTTCCACAAGGTAAATATCTGGATATTTAACATTCAGAAGCTCCTGTTCATAGAAACCACCGGCAATGGGCTTATCTTCATAATCTTTCAAATTATATGTTATAGGCCTTGTTTTTCTCACTCGATAGATTGTAAATATTTCCGTTGTCCAATTTGGTGTATAACCTTTCTCAAATATATTCTTGAATTTACTAATACGCACTTTATCTCCAATTCTGAATTTTGGCGGTTTTCCCACTTGAGTTTTGCTAAACATATCGTGCAGTAATTGTTTTTCATTCGTGTCATTAACATCTTTTGGTTTCTTTTTAATAGTATGATGTACAGTATCATTATATTTCGTAATTAACATATCGAGAATATCGATCCATTTCCAGCTTCCGCGGAAACTGAATTGTATCCACATTTTATTCTTAAGTGTACGATTGAAGCGCTCACAAATTGATACTTTTAAATTGCTATACGTAGAATACAAATTTATATTATGCTTTTTCATCAAAGCCTTAAAGTCCGCATTATAAAACTCTTTTCCTCGATCGACATGAAGGTTTTTCGGCACACGTCCTTTGCTGAGAATTGACTCCATCGCAGCGGTGACATCTTTTCCACTCTTACTCTTCAACGGTTTGGCCCAGGCGAATTTTGAAAATATATCGATGACGGTGAGGAGAAATTTGTGGTTGGAGTTGTGTTGTGCATATGCAGACATATCTACAAGATCAGCTTGCCACGTCTCGTCCAGACCGCGTATATCCACATGTCGACGTGGATAATTACGTCGAGCTGGCTTATGCAACTCCTCCACCACAGCACGCTTCTTTTCACTCATTTTCCCCCACCAACAACACTCTTCATCACGTCTTCAAGATTGAGTTTTGTCGGTTTTTTTCGTTTCACATCGGTTTGAACATCTCGTAAAAGTCTGAAATCACTCTTAATCTCAGCGATCGCACTTTTCAAACCCTTTATCTCTCCACGAAGAATGTCGAGTTCAGCTTTTAAACGTAGTTCAAGCATTGTCATATGCGATTCCCACGCTTGCTCAATTGAATTTGTCACTGAACCTGTGACATGATTAAGCCCACTGTTGAATACGCCGAGTGTTACAACATCATCCGCATTTTTCGGCTTACCAACATTGCACAATCGTTTTTGTTCCGAATCATAATGACCATCGGATGAAGTCTTGAAACCAATACCCGGTTTGCCTGGAGGACCTGCAGCACGTCTATTCAATTGTCGTCCAAACACATCGACGGTCATGTTGCAAATGTGAGAAAGATGAGTTCTCCGATGTTAATAAATGATGTCAGCTTCACGCAATTCTTCGATAATCGATATGATTTCGTTTGAATGTGATGAGTTTCCGGCAGCTTGTGACGCGAGCAGTAAGCGAAGACGATCCACTAGTTCATTCGGATCATCCCAATAAACATAGTCGAGAGTGGTATTTTTCCGTGCCACCTTATATTTAGGCATACCACCACCACCACCACCACCACCACCACCACCACCACCACCACCACCACCACCACCTTTATGTTCATCCTTTTTCCGCAGCATATTAGATATATAATTTTGAAATTTATAACTTTTATTCTGGCGTACTGCACCATTACGTTTATAATTTTTTCTGTGAGCATTCGTTGTTTTAACTATTTTCTCATAATCCTCCAAATTGTTTGGTGTCAAATATTTTAACTTTGGTGCATTTTTAAATAACAACTCAACCAAGCCAATACTTTTCGGAAACTTTTCATCTCCGACATAAATATCATTAGTTTCGAAATGAATCGGTGAATCACCAATCATTAGTTTATTCTTCGCAAGTTTACGTACTCCATATGATACATCAAATCCTGTCTTTTCATTGCGATACAATTTACTCAGATATTCACTTATTAAATTATCGACATTTCCAGTTGATTCATCGTCGTCGTCATCATCATCGGCATTACTCAATGGATCAGCATCACTTTGAATTGTCTCATGTAAAATGCCATAATCAGAAGCAATATCTGGGATTGTTTCGTCGTGCATTCTTTCAGGCTCCTGCATTTCTTCAAGCTCCTCCTCCTCTTTCTCCTCCTTCTTAATATTCACTCTCTCATCCTTAATTTCATGCTTCCGATTTTTGTTGTATGAAACCAGCTCCTCCAACGGTCCAACGATCGGTTTAAACACATCTTGCATCTTCTGCTGTGCAGTATCGCGTCCACTTTTCAATATTCGATGTTTCCGTCTGATCGCATCACTTGCCTTGGCAAGTTCACTCAATATATTCTTTTCTCTCAAAATTTCTTTGCTCTTCATGTTGACGCTAGCAAGTCAGACTTCAGACTGTCTTGCATACCACAATGAACAATCATTTATCATCAATGGTGAGGAAAGAATCGAATCCTCTTCTATATCTTCCAGCATTTAATTCACTGTCCTTGTCAATCGTAATGAATCCATACTTGTCCGATTTCCAACACTTTACACACATGTTTTTGAAGCAGGCATAAGTCATATCCGTATTCACATGGTCATTATACACATGTTTAAGGTTCATATCATCCTGCTTGAATAGGACCACAAAATTTGCATTGTCTCGCACGAGATGTTTTGGAATACGAGTATATGTCTGACAGAGATAAAAACTATCCACAATCTCATGTCTTCCCATGGAAAAAAATGCTCTCACATTATCCTGCTTTTCACATGCTATATCGTCGAAGATGAATATGGAGTTTGGACGTGCGTCACTTGGTGCAACAACTTGTTCATGCTCGTTGAATGGAAAATATTCAACTCCTTCCACAGGTCGAAGTAATTGCTCAAGCAGTTTATATTTCGGCTGCTTCAATGATTTGGAGTAGAGATAAATGTTCTCAAATCTCAAACCGTTTGGATGTATGAGAAGCGTGAGTAATGCATTAGTTTTTCCACAATTCGATGGACCACAGAATACTGCACGAATGCTGTCAGGTAGTATATTTCCATGACGCTTAACTTTTTTCACATCACCACCAGCCACAAATTGATCGAAATTTATTATAGGGAGTTTACCGCCCGAAACTTGTTTCTTCGACTCCATCTCACATACGACTGATTGAAAAAATCATATAAATGCTGCTTTATAATGCGAGAATTGTCAGTCGAGTTGTAACCATCGTGTGGTGATGATTGTGCATGGTAAAGGTCTGGTCAACAGTATAATCAATAATCTCCCCGTGGAATTACATCTGCCTGGCTATCAATATTGCGGACCTGGTACAAAATTGGCCAAACGTCTTGCGCGTCGTGATCCTGGCATAAATCCATTGGACGCTGCTTGCAAAGAGCACGATATTGCATATTCCAAAAATCGTGACAATCTAGAAGCAAGACATTTGGCGGATAAAGTTTTGGCTGAACAAGCCTGGCAACGTGTAACCTCGAAAGACGCTGATCTTGGTGAGAGAGCAAGTGCTTGGGCTGTGACGAACATTATGAAGGCAAAAAAGAAATTTGGTATGGGTATGAAGCGAGTGGTGAAGAAGGGCAAACCGCAGAAAAGTGTTTGCCTGAAAAAGGTCATCAGTGCTGCAAAGAAAGCTATGATTCGTAGTGATGACCCTCGAAAAATCGTCATGTCAGCATTGAAAGGTGCGCGTGCCAGCGTTAAAGATGTTAAAGTACGCACACCTCGAGTATTGCCGGTACCCCGAAAAACCGGTGGTTTATTGCCCTTCCTCATACCGCTCTTTGCCGGTCTCAGCGCTGCCGGTGCGTTGACTGGTGGTGCGGCTGCAGTAGCCAACGCTGTGAATAATGCTCAAGCAGCTCAACAAGAATTGGGTGAACATAAGCGACACAATCGGACGATTGAGGCCATTGCTTTGGGCAAGGGTTTAGTGTTGAAACCGTATAAGCAGGGTCTTGGTCTTCATATCGGACCAAAAAACGCATAATCACGCTACCACATCAACCTCTCACCGATGCCGATCTGCTGAAGTATGCAAAAACCATGAAAATTCGTCATTTCCGTGGGGTTTTCATGCGAGATACTTTACCTGTGAGCGGACCGCTTAAGCATGAATCAGCAATCGTGAATTTGGATGAAAATGTGGGCCCTGGAACACACTGGGTTGCGTATAAAAAGACTGGTGAAAAAGTCATATATTTCGACAGTTTTGGCAATCTTCCACCACCACCCGAACTCTTGAATTATTTCAATGTTGGTAGCGTGAAATATAATTACAAAAAGTATCAAGAATATGATACAATAATATGTGGACATTTATGTTTAAAGTTTTTGTGCGGACAGTTGAATCGTCGAGCCAAATATATGCTATATAAATGAGGACTATGGAGCTACGTGTTTAGTTCTGAATTTACGAGCAACATGGACGATAGTTTGACAATCACCGTATCTGGATCATCCTCCGTTCTCGAAGCACAATTTTTTCCGCCCATCGTATTATCATCTGACAAAAATTATACTCTTGGCCTCGTTGAGCTGCTCACATTCAATTCGATTCCGAATATTGACATTGGTTGCAATGAATTTCATGTCGGACCACTCGTGTTGACTATACCAACGGGGAGTTATGAAATCGAGGATATTGAGAAATATTTGACGGCTGAATTGACACGTAAAAACATAAAAATTCAGCTGAAACCGAATAATAATACATTACGCAGTGAGTTGGAGTGTGATCAACATATTAATTTTCCACCAAACAACTCGATTGGACCTCTGCTGGGCTTCACATCGGGCCTATTAGAAGCCAATAAAAGACATGTGTCTGATCTACCAGTATCCATTCTCAAAGTGAACGCCATACGAGTCGAGTGCAACATAACCACTGGAGCATACATCAACGGACGAAAAGTGCATACGATTCATGAATTTTTTCCATCCGTACCACCGGGCTATAAAATCATCGAAGTACCATCGAGTGTCATTTATCTACCAATCACAACTCGTGTAATTGACAACATACAGCTTCGTATTGTTGATCAAGACGGAGATTTGGTAAATTTTCGTGGAGAAATCATCACCGTACGACTTCACATAAAATCTCGATGGGCATAGTCTACAATCGCAATATTAAGGAGTTTCGGTACAAAAGGCAAAATGTTAAGAAGTTAATGAAATTTGGTGATAATGTTCTTCAACATCAAGTACGAAAAGACAAATTTTTTCAAAATTTTCTTCTACTCAGTTATCGAGTAATTATGCATTAAAGCAGATTTCTTATGCCCGAAGTGTATACCTATATATATGGAAACGCTATGCTTATACACGTGAACTTTAGTCTTCGATTACTCGATAACTGTGTAGAAGAAAAATCTGAAAAAATTTGTATCGTCAAATTTGGCACTAAAGAATATGTTGACCAAATTTTATAAAATTCTTAACTTTTTGACAATTTTTTGTGTTTTTAACATGGTTTAGCATGGCAACATTGTATCGGCTGTACCGAAACTCCTTAATAAGCCATCGTCATGGGATCGCAGAATCAGTCATCAATCGACGCTCAAAGTGCTAACACCACAAAATCTGCTACTCTTGAAGAACTTGGGTCTCAGAGTTCGTGGAGTTCACGTGTGAGAAATTATCTGTTTTGTGCATTGTGCATTTGTTGTGTAAAATGGAAGAGGAAATTGTAAACATTCAGACACCAATCATCTTCGATGAATCCATCATACATTATGAGATTCATGCACATCAACCATACGCATCGTCAACCTACAACAACAGTGATGAAATACGTATTTCAATTCAACATCAAGATTTATCGATTCTACCGAGCAAAAGTTCAATTCACATTTGTGGAAAACTAACGAAGCCGGATGGTACAGCGTTAGCTTCAACGAGTCTCGTCAACAATGCCATATGTCATTTATTTGAAGAAGTGCGCTATGAACTTAATGCTGTAGAAATTGATCGCAATAAGAATGTTGGTATCACATCTCTAATGAAAGGATTCACTTCTCACTCACCGGCTAAGAGCTCAATGCTTGAAAATACTGGTTGGATTGATGTTGAGGAGACGAAACATATTGAGGATGCATCAGGCAACTTTGATATATGCATACCGCTGAGTGCGCTGCTGGGCTTTGCTGAAGATTACCGAAAAATGGTGGTGAATGCGAAACATGAATTGATTCTGACGAGATCACGTACCGATGACAACGCAATACTGCAGGCAGCTGCTGAAGATTATAAAATTACACTACGGAAAATTGAATGGCTTGTTCCATACGTCACCGTAGCAGATCAACGGAAAATTCAACTATTGAAGTTTATCGCCAAAGACTCACCAATCCCCATGAGTTTCCGCACCTGGGAATTGTATGAATATCCAATGCTACCTGCAACGTCGAAACATGTGTGGTCTGTGAAGACATCGACACAGCTGGAAAAACCGCGATATGTAATCCTTGCATTCCAAACTGGACGGAAAAATAGCACGAGGAAGAATGCAAGTGGCTTTGATCATTGCAATGTGAGCGATGTAAAACTATACTTAAACTCACAATGCTATCCCTATGGCAACATGAATTTGAATATACAGCAAAATCAGTATGCATTACTCTACGACATGTATACAAACTTTCAATCGATGTACTACAACAAGGAGACTGAACCATGGCTTACGAAAACAAATTTTTTGAATCATGCTCCTCTCATTGTAATTGACTGCTCGAAACAGAACGATTCTCTCAAGTCTGGACCTGTTGATGTACGTCTCGAATTTGAAATGAAAGCGAACGTACCTGCACAAACATGCGCATACTGTCTCATTCTACACGATCGTATTGTTGAATATAATCCCATAAGTGGTGGGGTGAAAAAATTGGTATAAAACCATCGTGATGATCACATGAAACATCAGTCGAGATGGACTTTATCATTGATCTACAAGGTTTCAAGGGACCCTCTAACGAATTTATCCTTAAAGAAATATCGATCATTCGAGCCAATGACAAAAATGCTGAACCTCTGACCATGTTCTTCGAATCACCATATGCTTGGGGCACTCTACCAGATCAATACAAATCAATGAATAAATTGTTGGATCGAAATTTTCATGGAATGTCATGGGACTATGGCAATCTACCGTATGATGCAGCAAAAGTAATAATTCAAACCATCTTACAACGCGCTCATGTGATATATGTGAAAGGACATGAAAAGTCTTTGTGGCTGAAGAGTTTCTTGGATCTATCAACGGAAATTATCGACATGGAGACTCTGGACTGTCCATCGCTGCAGAAGTTGCCGAAATTTCGTCTCGACTGCCCCCATCATCACCACCGCAACAACCAGAATTCGAAATATAATTGTGCAACTGAGAATGTGAAATCTCTGAGAAGTTGGTTATATGTATATCATGCATTGTGTGAACGGGGGATTCTCGAATAAACAAAACATTTTTATGATATATAACTTTTTCTCGTTTTTTATTTTATTATAAACTCACATCTCCTTCTTCTTCTCCTCCACTCAGTACACATATTTATTATTATGATTTTTTTTTCTTAACAACGAAGACAATCAAACATTTTTTTTTTACAGCGATGATGTTTTTTTTTTTTTTATTACAAAGATTGAGGAACGTGTTTGAACTCGATTTTACTCCACTTGTCGGCAAACGTTTCCATGTAGAGTTCCCTCGCGTGAGCTGCCTCCAACAGCTTTTTGAATTCATCCTCGTTCTGGTCAAAAGCCTCGGCAAGTCTCGCTGGTAGATAGACCACGAATTGGCCTCCGATTTCTGCGATGTATCGTTTCCCATAATTCGTTTTCACAGATCGAATATTGTGGATTGGATGATCGATCTTAACTTCAAGCTCAATCAGCTTCCTCATCGGCAGTTTGTTTTCCAGTTTGGCAACTTTGTTCAACAATTCGAACTCCATTTTTGAAGAGTAGTTTTTTAGATTGCGTCTGACTTGAAGCGTATTTGTTAGTTGAATGATGATTCTCTCGATTCCGTCTCTAAGATTTCAGTGTCCATTCCCCACTCTACCTCACTTCTCCCCACGATCGTCCAGCTGCATCTCCGCACAGGTTCAAACATGTCACCAACCTCCCCCATCACGCGTCATCATCCGAAACAAATTCAAACACGTTCTTCGCTCTCCAATCACTATTGCTACAATTTTTCTTCATCTTCGACAAATTTTTAAAACCACCATGGATGTTTATAATAACCGAGCTGGATGAATAAGTCCTCATCATTCTGCTTGTATGCATACACATTCCCATTCAACACTTCTTCAGTATCATGTAGTAATTCTTCCGCGCCTTCGCGGTATATATTATTGTAAGTGTCTAGTAGCTGAACGATAATGTTATCTGCAATTGTAACGAAATAATGTGGTTCGTAATTGGTTTGTTGCACGGGATATAAATCAGTGATTTGATATTTCACTCCACTCTTTAGTTCGACTGCATCTTTCACCGGAAGACCTTTTATCAACGCGATAGATCTAATCATTGACTCACGATCCATTATTTTTTATTATTATTTATACGATGATTCCGGGAGGTAAAAGTCTAACTTGGAGCTAATGCTGTAGCCGAATGGAGATTATTCACCATGATTTCAGTTTTCCACCCAGACATCCCTTATCTAGTCTTCTCCCATATTCCCACGCACACTGCGTACACGTGCATCCATAACAGGCTCAAACTTGTTCTTCACTCTCTCGACATTTTCTACAATTTCGACGTAGCGGTGCAGGTCCATCAATGTGGTCTTCCATCGATCGTGTATTCCAATGTTCATAGCATCGACGAAAAAATTTAATTTCGCTGTCAGATTTGTAATATTCAGGTAAACGCTCCCACAGTATATCTGTAAAGTCACTGAAATATTTTTTGAACGTCGTTGGTGATATTATCCGGAGCTCTTCTGCTGTCATTTCTCGAGGATTTCTAATGCAATTAATTGCATAAATATTCACTAGTTCTTCCATGATATAACACTTTTCACAATCACGACGTATGGGCCATGGAGCATCAACATGAACTCGTTGCCATGGTGGATTGAAATGATCTTGACACCATCGATATGACTGCACCTCGTTATCACATTGCAAATTTTCGGGTAACCGATCCCACAGTAAATTAATAAATCTACTATAGTATTTTATGAGCAAAACCTTGGGAATCGATTCGAGTTCATTTTTCGTCAATGTCCAAGGTTCTTTCGACGGATGAATTGCATACATACTCGCACATCTATCCATCTTGAGATCAACTTTGGGAATGGAATTTTGAAAAATAATATTGTTTAAAATATACTTCCAAACATAGAACTATTTTTTTTTTATCTCACTCTCGCTCTCACATTTGCCTATCTTCCAATCTAGCCATCTCTTTCACACTCATTATATTTCCAATCTAGCCATCTCTCTCTTTCACACAGCTCGTCCCCTCTGGAACCCTACAGCTAAGGCGACTGCGAAGGATATAGAGGAGGGGGGCAGTGTTGCGGGGAGGAAGCACTATAGTAATAGAGCTATGGGGATTCTGGATCAAGTGGTGGGGAGGGGTATGCGGTGGCGGGGGCGCTGCCCCCGCACCGCATACCCCTCCCCAGAAATGAAATTCCTTATGAAATGATAAGGTTCCTATGCCAAGAATCTTCAGACCGCACGGAATCGCACAGTCCCCTCCCTCTTTAGCATAGGAAAGGCCGGATCAAAATTGAGAATCTTCAGACCGCACGGAATCGCACAGTCCCCTCCCTCTCAATTATGAAGGAAAAGGTAATCACGTTAGAAATCTTTGACCTGCACGGAATCGCACAGGTCCCTCCCTTCTTGGCGTAATCGGAATGGAATTTCACCCTCGAATCTTTGGATTGCACGGAATCGCACAATCCCCTCCCTCTCGGCGTGGAACTTGGTATATTCAAGGTTTTTAGGTTGGAGCTTGTTTTCCAGAGTCACTACCTCTGTACTTGAAGCGAGAGCTGATTCAAGAATGAGCTGTCGTTGCTGCTCAGCACGGCCTTTTATACTAATTCAGACAAAGGAATAATGATCATCATTCATTCTAAAAATAACTCGAAATCGGATTGGCCCGGAAAAATAATCTCGAACCAGAGTTTCGATCTCTAAATTTTCGTATTGGTCGGCCGGCCTGTCGCTGCGGCGTGATTGGTTGACCTTAAGGCTGGTTTCCATCGCTCGTTTTAGAAATAATAATTTTACAAAAAAAATAAATGCTTTTGTTGTTTAGGGTTCTTTACCCTTTTTTAACCAAAATAAAGTGAGTTTTTCTTTTGAACATAATAATTAACTAATTTGCGAGTGATTTCGAGCATTCTTTCCGTTGGATCTAAACCCTGCCTCGAGATTTGCCATTTCCGTTGGATTGAACGCGTAATTGGACTTGTATTATGTTTTACTGCCTGGACTCTCCCGCATTATGTTTTATATTTAATTTTAACTTGTTTTTTATTTGTTTTTGTGTGTTTTGTATAAGAGTTAATAAGAAATGCTTGTTAGAGAATAAAATAAGTGAATATCGTGAGAAAAAGAGGAATTTTTCTGTCTTGATAAGTTGTTTCATGGTTTTGCCACCGTGTCGCGTCGAGCGGCTAAGCACTGAGTCGCCTGGCGCGCAGTTCAAAATACATATTTAATGAGTGTTTGAAAAGGGTGCCGTTTCAATATATGTATTGATTTATTGATATATTCGAATAAAAAATCATAATAATAAATGTGTGCTGATTATATAATTATTGTTTCATCATTATGTATTGAGCTGTCATATTTTCTAACTCTCGACTGCCCGCAGGGCAAAAAAAGACGGGAGTTATCTTTACTCAATTTGGTCGTGCTCTTTGGTTCATTTATTTCCGCATCAACACGCAGTGTACGATGTCAAGTTTCACCCGTTTGCTGGAAAATAAGTTTGCTGTGCAATTATACTTCTTCGCTTCCACTGCGGCAACATAAGTTGAAAGTTTTGTTAGAAAAAGACTTTATAAGTTGCTCGTTAATTGACAGGATTAAAATGTTTCTCATTGTGACCTAATGGATACACCCGAACTTTAAGAAATGTTTTGGGGTCAGTGTATTCTACGTTATTCACTTTTCGCTCCGGTTGTGTAAAATAAATTCAAAAAGTTGTTTCGAAAAGTCTTCGGGTGCATTTTTTCTGATAGTATCAGAATTGGTATCGGTGAGATCGAGCGAGCACATACAAAGTTTCACAACTTTATAAAGCGACGTGTACGTTGAGTCTTTCCACTTTTTATTTCTTATTGTAGCATTATTGGTTGATAAATTCATAATAAAAAGTCTATGGCTGCTTACTTTTTGATGCGCTCAAAATTTTATCTGTGAATAGCCTCGGAAACAACAGAAATTACTGAATTTCTTTCGACCCAATGTGCACAATATTTATTCACTTTTCTTTTCTACATGTGTCATAATGAATTTGAAAAGAAGATTTCAGGAAGTCATCGGGTACTTTTTTTCAGTAGGATCAAAATTTGTATCATTGGTATGCAGCGGATACCTATAAACTTTGGGATTTCTGTCAAGCGACATAATTACCAAGTATTTTTATTCTCCGGGTCCAACGGTGATATATAAATTGGAAAACTTGTCATAAAAGTCTTCAGCGGCTTGTTCTTGAACAGCTAGGATCTAAATTGCTGTCTTTGTAACCCCATCAATGCCTGAAAAAGTTTTGAATTCTGTTGGACTTGAAGTACGCTGTGGTTTTTGCTTTTCCTCTTTAGTACTGGCATGAAGAATTGAAAAAAGTTGTTTCAAATGGTTTTCTGCTTTCTCAATTCTATTAGTATCAAAAAGTAGATAATTGGAATGCAACGGACACCTGCAAACTTCGGAAATTTTTTGCGACATATGAATTGACATAGATTTTAACTTTTCCTTTCTAATTTTAGCATTATGGATTCTAAAATTTATTATAAGAAGTCTTTCGCTGCTCATTTTTGGATAAAATCAGAATTTTTGTCTCAAAAATCTTGAGAAAAATACATAAAAAACTTTGAAATTTTGTTGGGTCTAAAGTGCACTATGCTTTACTCTTCTTTACTTCACTTTTCTCATAATATATTTGAAAAAGCTAATTAAGAAAGTTTTTGGATGCTCTGTTTCTGATGGAATCAAAATGAGATTCATTGGAATACAGCGGATACCTACAAACTTAGACCTTTCTGTAAAGCGGCTTGTGTGCCAAGTAATTCCACTTTTCGACTCCGACTATGTCATATGAATTGAAAAATTTGTTACAAAAGTCTTCGGCTACTCATTTCCGTTGAGCTTGAAGTGCGCTGTATTTTTCGCTCTCCCTTTTTAGTTCTGGCATATTAAATTGAAAAGCAGATTTGAAAAGTCTACCTCTGCTTTTTTTCTGTAATATCAAAAGTACGTTACCGTCGGAAAGTTTGCGGACAAAAGTCCGAAAAAGTTCCCATACCCTTTTTCGTGTTATTCCGTCGATAATGTAGTTGAATGAATTTAATGAACGGAATTTAAAAAAAGAAGAATCCCATTTCAATTTGCTTTTTTTGAAATTTTTGCGAAAAAAGCGACCGATTTTCGTCTTTTTTTTCCCTTTTTCTTTGACCGGATCTTAAAAAGGCAAAGATTAAATTTCAATTCCGTTTTTTTCTTCTTTCAAAAAAAATAATCATGTTTTTTGCGAAAAAAGACGAAATTCAGAAATTCCTGCGTAACACGAAAACTATCACATGTAGAAAAAAATCTCAGAGGAGTGAAAAGTTGCCTCCAAGATTGTTCTAGTCACTAGACTTTTTTCAGAAATTTTTCATCAATTCTAGTCGCACTCCAGGTATGTCAATTCCCGTAATTCGGAAACTATGGGTTTTTTGACCGGAAGTTCAAGTGCAAGAAGTTTTATTTCTTTATTTGAAACGTGTTGGAATTTTTTCCGATTTTTTTCGAATTTTTTAATCCGACGATGTTTATTTCGAATTTTGGATTTAATTGGAATATTATGGGGTATAAAAGTTTTATATTTCAATTTAAAAAGGTTTTGGATTTTCGAAGCCTAGTTTCTCCATTTACAGATTGAACTTGTGTCATCGTGAAAGAATTAAAAATGAAGGGAAGCCGCTGTATATTTTCAGAGTACCAAAGGCGGTTTATTCGACGAGACACAAGTTTAATCGGTGAGAGATAAAATTAGTCTACAAAAATTCAAAACCTCTCGAAACCGAAATATAAAACTTTTATCCCTCATAATATTTCAATCCAATCCCAAATTCGAAATAAACCTCGTTGGATAAAAGAATTCGAAAAAAATCTGAAAAAATTCCAACACGTTCAAAATGAAGAAATGAACTCTTTTGTAGCTGGACTTTTGGTCAAAAAATTCATAGTTTTCAAATTACAGAAATTGATATTCCGGGAGTTCGACTGGAATCGATGAAAAAAAAATTCGGAAAAAAATCTGAAAAAAATCTAGTGATTAGAGCAATCTTAAAGGCAACTTTTCACTTTTCTGAGATTTTTTTCTACTTGGGATAGTTTTCGTGTTACGCAAGAATTTCTGATATTCGTTTTTTTTCGCTAAAAACATGATAACCGATTTGACAGAAGACAGTATTCATACCGTAACAAATCGGTATACATCACAATTTAAAACGCAGTTTTGGTATCGATACTAAAAATATTCGGTATACATCCCGATTTGGAACCCACGTTGCTTTGGTATCGATACCAAACATATTCGGTATACATCCCGATTTGGAACCCATGTTGCTTTGGTATCGATACCAAACATATTCGGTATATATCCCGATTTGGAACCCACGCAGCTTTGGTATCGATACAAAAAATAATCGGTATCAATCCCGATTCGGACCACGCAGCTTTGGTATCGATACGGAAAAGAATCGGTATCAATCCCGATTCGGACACCACGCAGCTTTGGTATCGATACACAAAAGAATCTGTAACTTTTTGGGCCGGCGCACCGCGTGCTCCGATTTCCATGAGAATAACACGTAAAAAAAAACTCCGATAGATATTGTTTCACATCGCCCAGAAAAAAAATTTCACAGATATGCCGCTAACACCTCTGTGAATTTCGCCGACTAATTTGGATTTTCGACTTTTTTTTAACGTAAGTCGTTTATCGGGCTCTTGTCGGTGATTGCCGGATCAAAATCGACGATTGTCGGAAATTAGTTGATTGGGAAAATCAAAAACAAAAATCTGTGTGAAGTTGGCCGATTTTTTTCTATTTTGAGATATATTAGATTCACAAAAACCCAATCGATGCGCAATCGTTTGTCGGTTACGAATTTGATAGATAAAAGGTTTGTCGGATTCCTGGTCATTAGAAAAATATGAAAAAATCATTTCGTGTAGTGTCAGCTGATTTTTTCCAAATTGACCGATAATTCATCGCTGTAGCTATTCGCACCCGTTTTTCGTACGTTCAAGCGGGCGTCGTAATCGTCCAATAAATACAATTATGCATACTTCGGAGTAACATGTACTTTCGTTATCTGTATTATCGACTAACTGCAAATTTAGGCCAGAAAACGAATCTACAAAATGATCAGATTTTGATAAAAATACTAACGGGTAACCGCGAGTGCCATCACACGCGGAAAGGTCATGTTATGACCTTTGACTGCATAGTTTTGGACACGAGATTCCGAGTATCTCATTTGTTATTGACAAATCAGTGAGAAAAAACGCACTTTTTTAGTTTTTTGCTTATAAAACAGAAACCAATGCAGCTATGGAAAAGCAACCGAAGGACGAAGCTAGAGAATAAAAATGCGAAAAGAATGAGCCCTCGAATGACCCGATCGGTTAAAAATTAACGGAAAAAATTGAAAAAAACATCAAAAGAAGACGTTTTTTCAAAAAAATTTATCGTTGCCTTTTTTGAAGTTGGATCTTTTCTTTTTTGCACGATTGTAGGTATTGATCAAGAGACTCGGTAGAGTCTCGGGACAAGTACATTGACAGCCTGTCGTCTGCTGGCCCGAGGCTCGCCGAGACTATACTTTCTCGAAACAAAACTTTTCGCGGTGGTGGGGGTAAAATCGAAATGTCATTTTGTTCATTTTCGACGCTCATGAGTCGTTTGAGGCCGTAAAAATTGAACTGGAGATTAATTAAGAAATTATCTTTCGAATGAGCCCAAAATTAACTTGATTCGTGGCGTAATTGCTGAGTAAAAACTTTGCACGGGCTTAACTTTATGCAAAAGTTACTAACACATTCAGGATTTATACGTATCTGTGTTAAGATTAGTTCTGGTTAAGGAGATAGGAACGGTGTGGTATAATAGAAAGTAATAAAATGACTCGTAATACGGACTAACAAAAGATATATATGTTTATTGTACGAAGTATCACAAGCAACTACCGGTCTGTGCCGGTGTGTAAAAGCAGTGCGCTTATGGCGCCTTAATACTAGGCTTGCGCATGCGCCGCTCGACGCGCGAGAACTATTTTCTCAACACTCCCGCCGTTTGAGTGCGTCGATAACCCTTATGCCTAAACCGGTACATAGGAACTTAAACTGATCTTTGGCCAGTGCTTTGGTGAATATATCAGCCAACTGCTGATCCGTAGGAACATATTCTACCGAAATTTCGCCTCTCTCTACAATTTCCCGAACGTAGTGATGTTTGACATCAATATGTTTTGTTCGTTTGTGAAATTCCGGGTTTTTTGACTAAACGAATTGCACTTTGATTATCTACATGCAGTACTGTTGCAGTATCTGGTAGACACCCGAGATCGTTCAACAATTTTCTCAGCCATACGGCTTCTTTTGCAGCCGCTGCTGCCGCAACATACTCTGCCTCTGTTGTGCTGAGTGTAACTCCCTTTTGTCTTTGTGACGACCACGTCACAATCCCGTTTGATACGCAGAAGGCGTACCCTGTGGTAGATCTTCGCGTCTCCACGTCCCCCGCGAAATCCGAGTCTGAAAAACCCTGTAACTCCGAGTTACTCCCGCCGCTTTTGTACATTATACCGGTATTCATTGTACCGATTAAATATCGAAAAATTCTTTTCACTGCTTGCCAATGGCTCTCGTTGTGATCGCTTAAGAATTTACTGACGGAATTTACTGAATATGCGATGTCTGGTCTTGACACGACTGCAAGGAACATCAATGATCCTACCGCTTCCCGAAACGGTACTTTTCTTGACTCTTTTTGATCATTTGGAATTAACTTCGTGTGCGGGTCGGCAGGAATACTTGCCGCTTTTGCCTCGGTCATCTTAAATTTATCAAGAATTTTCTTTACGTATGCTTCTTGGTGCAAGAAAACCGTTTTCTCTTTGCGATTTCTTTCAATTTGTACCCCCACAAATATTTTTCCATCCCCAAGTGTTATATCAAATGCCTTTTTCAACGATTTTAATACCGACTCGAGGGCTTGACTTGTTTTGGCTGCGATGAGCCCGTCATCTACAAAGAGAGCTAAAAATACATCTATACCGGTAACACAACCGCGAAAGATACATTTGTCGGCTTCCGATTCGCGAAAACTATATTTTTCCAAGAACTTTCGAAACTTCTCGTTCCAGCACCTGGGTGCCTGTTTCAAGCCGTACAATGACTTGTTGAGTTTGCATACGTAGTTCCGAGTTTCTTCTTTCTTCACTTTGAGCCCCTCCGGTATCTCCATATGGATTTCTTCCTTCAGTTCGCCATGAAGAAAGGCTGTTCTCACATCAAATTGTGCGAGCTCCAGATCCTGTTCAGCCACTAGGGCCAATAGAACCCTTAACGAGTCGTATCTCACGACTGGCGAAAACGTCTCCGTGTAGTCGAGTCCTTCCTTCTGTTTGAATCCTCAAGCACAAAGTCGTGCTTTGTACCGGTACACGTCTCCTGACGTGTCTCGTATTGACTTGAATACCCACTTCGAATCTGTGGGTTTCCGTTCTTTTTCTCTCGGTACAATCGTCCATGTCTCGTTTTGTTCGTGTGCATCGAACTCTTCTTTTATAGCCTCAGCCCATTTTTCTGCCTCAGGACTGTTCATCGCCTCCTGGAACGAGTTGGGAGCATTGTATTCGGCAAAATCAACCTCATACCTTGCTGGCTTGCGGATATTTCGTCGGTCCCGCAACTGTCTAGGCTGATCGGGCTGGTAGTCTTCTTCTTCTTGCTCGTTCCTTTCGGGTTCTACCCGAGCTTGCTCCTCCTCCTCGTCTTCGTCGTCGGTAATCTCTGCCTCTTCTTCCTTTTCGTTGACTGGAAGGAAACATTCGTACACCTCTTCTTTCGTTGTCTCGAGCTGCGAGCTCTCGTTGAACGTGACGTCCCTTGATACTGATACTTTTTTTTGTCTGTGGATTATACAAACGATAATTCATCGAATCGTTCTGATACCCGACCAAAATTAACTTGGTAGCTTTCGGGTCTAGTTTCTTGCGAAACTGTTTGTCGATGTGCATGTATGCATCAGATCCGAATACACGAAAGTGAGACACGTCTGGTGTTTTTCCGAACCAGATCTCGTACGGTGTTTTCTCGTTACCGGCAGGCAGTACTCGATTGAGTACGGTGACTGCTGTACCGACCGCTTCGGCCCATAGCGACAGAGGAAGTTTCTTCGCTGTAATCATCGTGCGAGCACTCTCGACGATCGTCCTGTTGTCTCGCTCGGCTCTCCCGTTCCACTGGGGTGTGTACGGCGCCGTGTTTACCAACTCGATCCCACGTGCTTCGAGATATTGCATCATCTCTCGATTGCAATACTCTCGTCCGTTGTCCGTACGTAACGTCTTTATCGGTTTTCCAAATTTGTTGTTGACTAACCTCTCGTATTTCTTGAACACATCGAAAACATCAGATTTGTGTTTCATAAAGTAAACATACCGAAATCCTGATGCATCGTCCTTGAAGGTTATGCAGAATCTGGCACCGCCTATCGACTCCTCCGAGAATGGTCCGCATACATCTGAGTGTATGTATTCTCCGGGCTTTGTGTTCCTTTTTCTCTCGTTCTTCTTGAACGGAAGCCTGTGTGCTTTTCCGAGCGCACACGACTCACAGAAGAAATTGTCAACGTCTTTCAGTTTCACACCGTGAATTAGTCCCGATTTTGTCATTTCACGTAGCACTTTATTGTTCACGTGTCCCATCCGCTCGTGCCAAACCCGCAGGTTCACTGTTGACACATTTGCTTCACTTATTTCACTCGTTTTTTCCGCTCTGAAGAGCATGCGGTAAATTTTGTTTTCTTGTTTTATTCCTACACCGAAAACTTCACCGTCACGATTTATTGTGACTTGTTTTCCTTGGAACACAACTTCAAACCCTTTTGACGTACACTCGCCAACCGAAAATAGATTTTTTCGTAGTTTGGGAACGTAAAGCACGTTTTCTATTCGCGCCTCACACCATTTACCGTTCACGAGTCTGTCAACGCGCACAGTGCCACTACCGGTAACCTCACACACTCCATTATCCCCGAGCGATATCGTTTCGCCACTGCTTGGATAGAACTCACTGTACCAGTCCCGTCGGTAAGTGATGTGCCTCGAGGCCCCACTGTCGGTAATCCAGATTTCACTTGTATCGACTGCCAAGAGTCGTTCGACTTCACTAGATGTCACTGTCTCAGATTTCCCGTGACTCTGTCCATGTGCACTTGACGTTGCGACGAACGCGCACTCGTCTGAACTTTTGTCTTTTGTTTCACTCGCACCGGACTTTTTCTGTTGGTTCCCGCCAGTTTTCACAACTGCCAACGCTTGAGTGACGTCATCGTCACCTCCAAGTCTTTTCTCTTCCTTAATCAACCTTTCGAGCAGGTTTTCTAGCGTTTGGCTAGCTTCCGGTACACTGTCCCACGCGGTCTGGAGAGCGTTGTATTTCGACGGTAGGCTGCCTAGAACCTTCGCCATGATGGCCGTGTCTGAAACCGCCTCTCCCAGATCCTTCAGTTGAGACGCCATGTTTTGTACGCGGGATACGTGTTGAACAACCGACTCGTTTGATTCCATGCGGTGTCCATGAAATTTTTGCAGCAAGAGCATCTTATTCGACGCTGACTTCTGCTCATGGATCCTCACTAATTTGTCCCACATTTCTTTCGCTGTCGTGCTATTAAGTAAACATTCGAGCTGGGAATCTTCGATCGAGGACGAAATTATGCACATGGCCGTCGCGTTGTCTTTCACCCACTTTTTGCCGTCCGCAGATTGTTCGTCTGCCGGCATCACACGCGTGCCCGTTACGACATCTTGAATCGTGTTCGCGATAAGCATCGAGTTCATTCGAAATTTCCACGCTTGAAAATTCGAGCCATCAAACTTTTTGATGTTCTTAAACAGAGTTGACTCAGCCATTTTCGTTCGATAGCTTTACACTTTTTCGTTCGCGAATACCGGTTTACCGCGACACTAATGGCAACCACGTGTCGACCACACGAAAAAGACTAATCGAGATACACACTTTCTTCTCACCGTTCTCTCGCTTTACCAAACTCAGTTTTCCGCAGGCTGCTTGCCTGGGCCCATAACCTGTTAAGATTAGTTCTGGTTAAGGAGATAGGAACGGTGTGGTATAATAGAAAGTAATAAAATGACTCGTAATACGGACTAACAAAAGATATATATGTTTATTGTACGAAGTATCACAAGCAACTATCGGTCTGTGCCGGTGTGTAAAAGCAGTGCGCTTATGGCGCCTTAATACTAGGCTTGCGCATGCGCCGCTCGACGCGCGAGAACTATTTTCTCAACAATCTGTATACGCGTACTGACCGCTACAGAGAAAGGCTCCGTGTCCTCCATGATCACCAATCCTCGGTGAGAGAATTCTTGTTCCAACCAATGAGCGTTGACAAAACTCCTCGGCCAATTATGTTGGAGTTACGAACTAGCTTGCGTGACGTACTTTCATCGCGCTGATCGGAAAGATCGGCGATGACAGCTAGACAATATGGCTGCGCCCGGGTTGTTGTGCGTGTTTTTTCGGCCGCGGTTTCAATTTTACGATAATTGTAAAATTACAGTTATTTGTGTGTTCTCGAAGCATCGCGTGTGTTCGTTCGAGACCAGTGAATCAGTATGTGAAGTGTGATATCAATTTAAAGTGTGTGAAAAGAATTATAAAAGTTTTATTTTTCGAGTCGGTCCGGCAGTGTCTCGGTTCGCGAGATACTCGATTTTCAAAAACAGTGCGGGATGTGCGAGTTTTAATTTATTTTGAAGCTCAGTGCAAGAATGAGTGTTAAGAATTGAATTTATAAGATAAAATTATACGTCTGTGAAAAATATTCATTAAGTGTTTTCATTGCCCAGCCGCAAGAAATATAGGTTGTGCTATAACTTCGAATCAGATATTTTATTTCGAAATCACATAATTATTGTATGTTGTATATATTAGGGTGGGTCAAAAAAATCAAGTATTTTTTTTTTTGGATCCGACACACGAAAACTTGTTTTTAGCTACCTCTAGAAAGTGCTTACTAAATCTGAGCTCTTAATATTAACGGGAAGATTATGCTCATCACAGTTTTCCATTTTTAATTTAGTCTCATATGAAAATGGTCATATCTTATCACTAATAGATCATTCAACTAGTTGCATCGTCGATATTTATAGGAAATTGAACGCTCTACAAAAATGGTCTCTTATACTTTTTTCATTCATCGAACCATTTAAAAGATATTCAAGGTCAAAGATTGAAGTTTTTTTTAGGAAAATAACTTTTTGTTTTGAGTTTTGTAACTTACTAAAAAATGATTATTGTCAAATGAGTTTCTATTATTTCTATAGGAAATTTAACGCTCTACAAAAAAGGTCTCTTGTGGTTAATCGATTACTCAAACCATTTCGGAGATATTCGCAGTAGAATCCCAATGCCTGATGATTTTGATAGTTTTTAAATAAATATTTTTAATTAATCCATTTAATTTGTGAATTTTGACAATATACATGAGAATTTGAGTTTATTTCGATAAAATGACAGTTTGCAAGTTATGTCTTACCTTTTGTTTGAGAATATATTTCTTTCGAATCAATTTTTTAACGATATTTTCTTTATATAACGCAACCACGTTTTCCTCGCCTTTTCGAGCGCTTCGGCGGTACGTAAAGTAACCGTTTTACCGACTGTCGAAGTGGATTAGTGGTGGGGGGTACGCGGAGCAACACTTTTAACTCCTAGGACTTGAAAGTGCTGCTCCGCGTACCCCCCACCACTAATCCACTTCGACAGTCGGTAAAACGGTTACTTTACGTACCGCCGAAGCGCTCGAAAAGGCGAGGAAAACGCGGAGCAACACTTTTAACTCCTAGGACTTAAAAGTGCTGCTCCGCGTACCCCCCACCACTAATCCACTTCGACAGTCGGTAAAACGGTTACTTTACGTACCGCCGAAGCGCTCGAAAAGGCGAGGAAAACGTGGTTGCGTTAGATAAAGAAAATATCGTTAAAAAATTGATTCGAAAGAAATATATTCTCAAACAAAAGATAAGACATAACTTGCAAACTGTCATTTTATCGAAATAAACTCAAATTCTCATGTATATTGTCAAAATTCACAAATTAAATGGATTAATTAAAAATATTTATTTAAAAACTATTAAAATCATCAGGCATTGGGATTTTACTGCGAATATCTCCGAAATGGTTTGAGTAATCGATTAACCACAAGAGACCTTTTTTGTAGAGCGTTTAATTTCCTATAGAAATAATTGAAACTCATTTGACAATAATTATTTTTTAGTAAGTTACAAAATTCAAAACAAAAAGTTATTTTCCTAAAAAAAAATTCAATCTTTGACCTTGAATATCTTTTAAATGGTTCGATGAATGAAAAAAGTATAAGAGACCATTTTTGTAGAGCGTCCAATTTCCTATAAATATTGACGATGCAACTAGTTGAATGATCTATTAGTGATAAGATATGACCATTTTCATATGAGACTAAATTAAAAATGGAAAACTGTGATGAGCATAATCTTCCCGTTAATATTAAGAGCTCAGATTTAGTAAGCACTTTCTAGAGGTAGCTAGAAACAAGTTTTCGTGTGTCAGATCAAAAAAAAAAAATACTCGATTTTTTTGACCCACCCTAGTATATATACTAATGCATTCGAATAAAAAATCGAAATAAATGTGTGTTAATTACAATTATTTTGTCATCATTACCTGATAAGCTGTCACATATCTCTTTATTCAGTTTGGTCGTGCCCCTCTGTCCATTTTTTTCCTTATCAGCATGCAATATATCAATACCAAAAGAGTCATCAGTTTATTGGATAATATGTGTGCTGTGCATTTGTACTTCTCCGCTGTCACTGCGGCAACATGAGTTGAAAGATTTAAAACAAAAAGTCTTTAGTTTCTCATCAATAGATGGGATAAAAATGTCTGCTATTGTGATGTAATGGATAAATTCGGAATTTAATAAATTTGTTCGGCCCAGTATGCTGGCCCGGGTTATCCTCTATCCGCTACAGTTGTGCATAATAAATTCAAAAAGTTGTTTCAAAAAGTCTCCGAATGTTCTTTTTCTAATGCTATCAAAATTTGTATCGCTGAGATGCAGCGGCCACCTACAAAGTTTCATAACCTTATCAAGCGACATGTATGTTGAGTTTTTCCACTTATCCCCGCCTGTGATTGTGGCATTATTTATTTAAAATTTTATTACAAAAAGTCTTCGGCGCTCATTTTTGGATGGGATCAAAATCTTTGTCCACGGATTGCCATGGAGACATCCAAAATTCTCAATTTTGTTAGACCCAATATGCGTCATGTTGGTTACTTTTCTTCATTAGATGTGTCATAATGAATTTAAAAAAGATGTTTTAGAAAGTCTAAGGTGCTATTTTTTTTATATTATCACAACTTGTATCATCGACATGCAGCGGGTACCTACAAAATTTGAGATTTCAGTGAAGCGGCATGAGTGCAAACTATTTCGGATTCTAAAAGTACCTCATGAATTGATAAATTTGTTACAAGTCTTCAGCTGCTTCTTTCTGAACAGGATTGGAATTGCTTTCTTGGAAAACCAACGCATGGATACGTCAAACATTTTTTGAATTCTATTGGGCTTGAAGTGCGCTGTGATTTTTTGTTTTCTCTCCTTAGTTCTGGCAGAATAAATTTCAAAAGTCGTTTCAGAAAGTCTTTGGGTGTTCTTTTCCGGATAGTATCAGAATATCATAATTGGAATGCAGCGGAATCCTGCAAACTTTGAAAATTTTCTGGATCGACATGTGTGTTAGCTAAATTATTTGCATGTTTGGCTCCAATTTGACATCATAAATTGAAACATTCTCATTCAAAAAGATTCCTTGTATGCTCGCTCTGGTTCTCATGGAATTTGTTCCATTCGGCTGCTCATTGTTCGATGGGATCAAAATTTTTGTCTGCGAACAGCCATGGTAACAACTGAAATTCCTGAATTTTGTTAGACTCAATGTGCGCTATGATCTTTCACTTTTCTTCTTTAGATGTGTCATAATAAATTTAAAAAAAATGTTTCAGGAAATCGCCGGGTGCTTTTTTCATGATAGTATTAAAAATGTCATCATTGGGATGCAGCAGATACCTACAAACTTTGAAATTTCTGTGAAGCGGCATGTGTGCCATGCATTTCCACTTTTTAGCTCCGATGGCATATGAATTGAAAAATTTGATCCAAAAGTCTTCGGTTACTCATTTCTGTTGAGCTTGAAGTGCGCTGTGTTTTTTCACTTTCTTTCTTTAGTTCTGACCTATGAAATTCGAAAAGTAGTTTTCAAAAGTTTTCTACTGTTTATTTTTGGGCTAGAATCAAAATGTAGATAAGTGGAATGCAGCGGATAACTGAAAACTTTGAAAATTCAATAGTCACATGTATGCTAAGCATTTCTACTATTCATCATCGATTGTCTGTGCATTATGAATGTGAAATATGATCATAAAAAGTCATCAGAAGCACAATTTTGGATGGAATACAAATTTTTGGCTTCAGAACACAATGGATATCTCCAAAATTTTCCAATTTTGTTAGACTGAGTGAACATTACGTTTTTTCACTCTTCGTCTTCTACTTTGGCAAAATAAATTCAAAAAATTTGTTTCAGCAAGTCTTCGAGGGCTCTTTTTCTGATAGTGTGTCTGATAGTAGAATGCAACAGATGGCTATGGACGTCAAAAATTTTGTAAAGTGACATAAAGTTTCCATACAAGTGTTCTTTGATTGGCTTCGATTTGGCATGATGAAATGAAACATTCGGGTTTAAAAAAAAATTTTCCATGGTCGTTCTGGTTCTGATTGCGTTAAAAGGGTCTAGCCAGATAAGATGGGTCAATCTGCCCCCACTGAATTTCGGGGCTCCAATATTTGACAGATTCATCACCAAAAAAAATAAGCTTCTGCAAATTCATAGTTGTCTATATTGATTTCCAGCGTTTCTATGTCAAAAAGCTGTGTTTTTTTCCAATATTATGTTTTTTACACATCTGAAAGTCTTTTAAAAATCTGAAAAAATTCTGAAAAATCGGGAATACTTGAAAGTTTATGAAAAAACTGGTTTCAATCTTTATTCTCAATAAATTCCATTTTTTATGATTTAATCGTCATTTTTTAAAATCATACAACATGCATCGACTCTCCTACTATGTTGGAAAAATTTGACATGATTCTACACTTCAATCTTCGTAGATTAAGATTTAAAAAAACATTCAATATTCGACCTGCAACACATTAAAAAAAAAAAAATAATCACAAAATTTCACATTTTTTCGATAAAAATCCTTAAATAAATCATTCTTCAAGCTCAATTGATGAGCAGTAATAACTGCAGGGGTTGTAGGGCATCGCACAAAAACGTAAATGATCGGAATTTATTGTTTATTTCCGACATGATTCGCATGATTCAATATTCCAGTGAAATCAGAGACTGTTTCTTTTCAAGGCAATATTTATATAGAGCGCATTATTTATGGACTCAGTAATAAATGATACTAATTCTCAATGATTAAATAAGAAGGATGATTTATTTATGGGTTTTTATCGAAAAAATGTGAGATTTTGTGATTTTTTTTTTAATGTGTTGCAGGTCGAATATTGAATGTTTTTTTAATCTCAATCTACGAAGATTAAAGTGTAGAATCATGTCAAATTTTTCCAACATAGTAGGAGAGTCGATGCATGTTGTAATGATTTAAAAAAATGACGATTAAATCATAAAAAATGGCATTTATTGAGAATAAAGATTGAAACCAGTTTTTTCATAAACTTTCAAGTATTCCCGATTTTTCAGAATTTTTTCAGATTTTTAAAAGACGTTCAGATGTGTAAAAAACATGATATTGGAAAAAACACAGCTTTTTGACATAGAAACGCTGGAAATCAATATAGACAACTATGAATTTGCAGAAGCTTATTTTTTTTGGTGATGAATCTGCAAACAATTGGAGCCCCAAAATTCAGTGGGTGCAGATTGACCCATCTTAACCGGCTAGACCCTTTGTGCGAAACTATGGCAACTGATGCAACTATTCTCATTCGATTGTTTTCATAACTCATTCCAATTTCTAAGGCAGGATGTTGGTTTGAATTTGTCCGCTTTGTTCCATAAGTTGTTCCGAAATACAAATAAAAAACTGCTATAAGTCTCTGAAATTCAATAAAAATATGAGAACAACTGTCACCTCTTATTCTCATGGTATTGACTCCTTCAATGGTAATAAAGAATATTAAGACTTTACCTTGCTGTTGATAAAAATTAAAGTTAAACAATGCCTAAACTTTTTTGACAATAAATCCGATGTGTTTTCTCTAAAAAGGCACAAAACTGATTTTTCCATTTTTTCATTATAAAACGTGAAAAATTTCAGAAAAGAGTTTTTTTCTATCTGAATGCACTGCAAGCTGTAACTGGAAACTGGAAGCGTAATATTTTTTATTACGACTATACAAATCAAACAAAAAGTTATGACTATTCAAAAATATTTGTTCCATGAAAACAAAAATAGCTATAAACTTTGTAAAACATTCTGCGTACTTTGAACTGGAATTCAAATAGTTTGTAAATTCAACCATATTTTCATAAACCAATTTACATTCAACAATTTTTTATTCAGCTCCCAGTTTCCGATTCACTTCGACCACAATTCTTAAAGGTAAAGCGGGTTAAAAAATGATTATCTTGAGAACAAAACAAAATACCAAAAATTAAAAAAGTAAAAGGGGTTAGGGTATGAAAATAAAAGAGTGATAATCACACAATGTAAATTTTTTCGAAAATTTAATTGATAAAAAAAAAACAGCGGTGCTTAACATTCGGTACTTGACGACAATAGTCCAACGAATATTCGGAAAACACTATCTGTTTCACAACGAGTCTAAATCGATTGATACCTAAAAAAAAAAAAATTGGATGTAATTTGAAAAAATTGACCAACTTATCACCGTTTTTGTAGCGTTTTTCTGATAAAAACCATTATTGAATAAACGTTTCAATTGGCCATTCTCAAACTAACGACAAATTATGATCATAAATTGAAAAAAAAGATAAAAGTCGAAATCGAGCTGCCGGTTTTATATTTTCAATCCCGAATCGATTGGCATTAGGAAAGCATCGATTTAGACGAAGATAGAAAAATGTTTGCAAGTTTTACGCTTTCGAAGTAAAACTTCTATGGCAAGGAGAAGTCCGTTCCAGCGTGTCACGATAGAGCGTCACGAAATTTGACATTCAGGAATTGTTACTACAAACAGAATTGGCAGATAAAAAAAAAAACATTTCTCACCGATTGCTCTTAAGGTTAGAACGTTACCACCTGCGCCATCTTGTGGCGCGCGTGCTGATAAGAGTACTCATATTTTTTGATACTTAAGTTTCATTTTCAGTCTACATTACTATCGTGATATTGACAGCCTTGTAATCAAATATCTGTTTGTTTTTGCAGGCCAATTGATTATCATATAACTCATTCATGAATATCACATACTATATGAATATGAATACTATCCCGATATTGATGCAATTATGGCAAAGATGAAGATTTAACTGTTATTTTAATTCTTTGCGATTTATATTTTCGTTACATGTCATAATTATGATAGAGAATTGATAACAAATAGCGGAGAAAACCTGGATAAGTACGTTGGTACAGTGATCTCTCGTTTCCATATGATATTTGAATATTAATTCATTTATTCCTCAGAGGAAAAAATAATTGTATACAGCCTCCATAAACGTTTGTAATGACCGAAATATTTGAAAATACTTCAGAAAAAGGAAAGAATACCAAATCGCAAAAATCCCCTCACTGGGAAAAAGAACCTGAACCAGTACATTGGTGGTCCCTCGTTTCCCTATGATATTAAAAAAAATCCAAATTGCCGCTTAGAAAACCTCAAAGAAAGTCACAAAATTAGTTAAGCTCCGTTGAAATATACGTGGCCAAGTACGGGAGTCTTCACTTATTTATGGAATTTTCGAATACGGTTGGATGCTGATACAAAACATAATAAAGTTCGGAACTACATATGTGTCATCAACCAAATTGTAAACGTAAAAAAATTACGTTCGTAAAAAGTTCTGACCGAAGTATTTGGCGAGTTCGTGATCATGATTGATACATTATGCTAATTCAATCGAAAAACTTTCGCCAAATACTTCGGTCAGAATTTTTTACGAATGTAATTTTTTTATGTTGAAAACACTTAAAAAAAAGACGTGATATCAAATGGCAAAAATCCCCTCATGGGGAAAAAACCCGGACAAGTACATTGATGGTCCCTCGTTTTCCGATGATATCACAAAAATTGTACAAAAATCCAAAAATTCACTTTCTTTATTTATTTCTTTGCATCTATTTGTACGGAAAAAATTAATTCAAACATTAGAAACGACATAGAATTGGTGTCTTACAATAATTAATAGTCGAAAAAATAACTAAAAAAAGGTAGCCATTTGAGTTACGTGCAGCTGTAAAAATTATGATATCAATACGAGGACAAGTATTTATTGGTTATTGAGAAGATATCAAAATCGACGTATACTAAAAACACTTTTAACAAAATTATCAACTTTTAATATCTGAAAATTGTGTTTAAATAAGTGCTAACGATACGTGTCTGGCCCATTACTTTTTATTATAATTGCTATTCAAATGGAAATCAAATTAAAGGTGGAACAACGTGTTACGTTTCGGTGGCAGAAACTTATAAGAAAATCAATTCTTCTCCGAATTTCAGGATGAAAACCCTGGTATCAAACACGACATTCGACGTCGATTCAATCGGAATTAATTGTGTTTAAATGCGTCTTAAGAGTACTTGTCCGGCCCATCACTTTTTATTCAAATTCCTCATTCAAAGAAAAATCAGGGGTCTCTCAGAAATGGATCACAAGTATGTACACAGAGCAAATTAAAAAGTGAAAACTACCGTTACCGTATAGAAACCAGGGACGACCTTGAATGATTGGAAATTTCTACAGAGCATAGTGTACAATTGCCGAGAAATTAAATTAACTTCCCTATAACAGACATGGGATTGTGTTTTAATTCCATAAATATACAAAGTTTGCAAGGTGAAAATTACCAACCATTCAAAATCATCTCCAGTTTCTATCACGTTAACAATAATTTCTACCCTTAAATTCTTTCCTCGGACTTATTAATTGTTGGTAAAAGCTTGAATTGCACTTTTCTAATCAATATCTTCATGCCTAGCTCTCGAGGACTCAATAATAAAATGATCGAATCAATATTATTTTGTATGAAGTTTCCGTGATACGAAAACTTTTGATTGATATTGAACGATTTTTCCATGGCTTGCATTGATCTTCCAACCATTTACCAGTGTTAATTTGGATCCCTGACCAATAAATAGTAGCTTTTACTAGTGTGATAAGTTTCAATGCTCACAGTACAACTTCTCGATAATATAAAACTTTTTATTGCTTTAGTTTACACTGGAGAACTCGATGCTTATAAATTTCAGACTAAAGTGAAATTCAACCACGTGTAAACGTGTGAAACGTATAAGAGTACACGTCTATCCACGGATCTATTTCACTCCAGTCTCAGGTAATTCTGGGACGCGTGCTCCGGTGTGACCTAAGCTATTGCTGCGATGTTTTACGGAGTCGCATCTCAAGGAAATTTACAACCACCTAAGCCTTATATACGTGTTATTTTGTCAAAACTACGTAAACGATGACATCCCGTTCAAATCGACATTAAATATTGTTTATGATACAAAGGTATCCTGCAATTCGGAGAACAATGATTTCCTCATGAAACTCTGCCGCTGAAGAATACCAAGCCTCAATTTTTTATTCGATTTTTCTTTGAATGAGGAATTTGAATAAAAAGTGATGGGCCGGACAAGTACTCTTAAGACGCATTTAAACACAATTAATTCCGATTGAATCGACGTCGAATGTCGTGTTTGATACCAGGGTTTTCATCCTGAAATTCGGAGAAGAATTGATTTTCTTATAAGTTTCTGCCACCGAAACGTAACACGTTGTTCCACCTTTAATTTGATTTCCATTTGAATAGCAATTATAATAAAAAGTAATGGGCCAGACACGTATCGTTAGCACTTATTTAAACACAATTTTCAGATATTAAAAGTTGATAATTTTGTTAAAAGTGTTTTTAGTATACGTCGATTTTGATATCTTCTCAATAACCAATAAATACTTGTCCTCGTATTGATATCATAATTTTTACAGCTGCACGTAACTCAAATGGCTACCTTTTTTTAGTTATTTTTTCGACTATTAATTATTGTAAGACACCAATTCTATGTCGTTTCTAATGTTTGAATTAATTTTTTCCGTACAAATAGATGCAAAGAAATAAATAAAGAAAGTGAATTTTTGGATTTTTGTACAATTTTTGTGATATCATCGGAAAACGAGGGACCATCAATGTACTTGTCCGGGTTTTTTCCCCATGAGGGGATTTTTGCCATTTGATATAACATTTCGATTCTAACCCACGCATTGCCTTTCGTTGGCGGCAATGATCGGCCAGTCGTTGAGCATAGTCGGTGCAGTGCTGGTCTTACCCTGGGCCATTTGTAAATCTTTTCAAGGATTGTTGATATTTGACTAGTCCCGATAGCACGAAAAATCACTCAGATCGCATATTGAACCGTACTCATTGTCAGAGCTCTAATCGGTTTTCCAAACTTTGTCATTTTCATGCACTCTGTACATTTGAGCGTATAATTAAAACATTATTACTGGTATTTGGACATCTTCTGCTTTAATAAAAATTCTACTTGAAACGCGCAGAGATTGTATGTTCCCCACTTCCGGTTTCATATTACCGGTTATTACAAACAATTTCTCGAACATTTCATCAATTCGATTTAGCTCATTTGTCTCGAAACTTACAATACTTAATATTTCAGCGTATTTTACTTCATTTGTAAATACGTATTTATCGCAACTACGGATAGTTTCTTCGTCAATTCTCTGGCTAGAATAGATAGTTCCTTTGCAAATAGCTCTAGTAGATACAGTCGATTGACCATTGCACGATAGTCTGGTTCCACGCAATATATTATTTTTCCAATTATATGGGTTTCGCCTGTTAATCACTCCTAATGATCTGCAATCATTGTAATGTTACACACACACGCGTGTGCGCGTGTGCGCGCGTGCGTGTGCGTGTGCGTGTGTGTGTGCGCGCGATAGTTCTTTTTCGCGTGTGTTCTTTTGCGATAGTCTCGCGTTCACCTTCCATAGTAAAGTAATTGGAGTACGGAGAATTATGATGAGGCGACCGAACATGCTCATAACTCGAATTATCATGAGTATGAATTATTGATGGAGTTTTACATTATCATTACGTTAAATTAAGAGTTTTTGTGAGAATTGTACGTCGATTATTGCGTCGTAATTCTCAAGTTAATTGTATCGCCAAATTTCGAAAATTTCTCGCTTGGCTCAGTCTTTCTCTCACCGCGCGCTCAAGGCCAGCGTCGCCCCTCGCGCGTTATTATGATTTGGACTGACCGCTTTGGAACACGTAAGTCGTCAAGTTGCCTCACGCCAATTCTGTTGTTATTATTTTCGATCAAGTCTGATTTTGGTGTTATAACGGTTTTGCCAATCGCGTTTAGTTGGTTGAGTCGTCGAGTTGCCTAGCGCCCGCGACGCACGAGAATCGTCATTGCACCCAGAGTATCTTAATTTCCCGTATTAATTGCGTGAAGTATACGACGAAAGAGGCGATTTACCTTCTTGAAAGCGAATTTTTCTGAAAAACCCCGAAACAAGTAGCGACTAATTCTTCGACCTGTACAAAATGCAGTTGGTTCCATTCGAATCGGAAGAATAGTTTTTATAGTACACAATAAAGTTTTTTAATTATGGGTTGTTCACCCCTTAAACACCCTATCCCCTAGAAAGCCTAGGGTGCGTTTTCGATGATTCATCAATAGAAATATGTCAGCGTTGGTTTCATTCGAATATATCAAGCGCTTCTATGCGAGACTGAGAAACCACCCCGTGAGGTACCCATATTCGGGGCCTGTTTTCACCTCTTCAAACCGTTTATGGGCCAATAAAAAAAAATACGTGTCTCTTAGTTTTCGATGTACTCTAACATATATAGATTAGATCAAAATCGGAGGGGTCCACCTGCCTAAGTTTCCTTGTCAGTGAGATTAGCTGGAAAAAAAGTTTACAAGTCCGTGGATTCGGAAAAAAAAATTGGATTTTTTTTTTTTTCACTATTTCTTAGGATTGCGATATAACCGTAGGATCTAAAAAATTTGGACAAATGGATCTAAAATCTGGATTCTTGGAGCTTCAAAATGCTTTTTTTAAATTCCCAATACGACTATTTATTTACCTAAATACAGTCTGTCAAAAATCACGAAAAAATGTGGAAATTTTAATTGACCCTTTAGTTTATGTGTTTAGTGTATTTGAAAGAAACATTAATGAAATAAAGTGAACAATGAGATTCGTAAAAATTAAAAGCTCGTTTATGATAATTGACAAAAATGATGTATTTTAATGAAAAAAAACTTGAAAGTTATTTGTATTAAATCGGAAATACACAAAAAAACATTTGACTCGTATATGTCATTTATAACGTGATAATTATGTTGAAAATTTCTCTACAGCTCTTTACGCACTCTCAGCTGAATTATCATGTGACTATATTGAAATGTGCGTAAAATAATCTCAAAAAATAAGTAATGAACACTGCATCATTAATTTTTTTGACAAAAAGTAATCAGAATCACTGTGATCTCCAGCAGGCTGTAGAGAATGATAAAAGTTCGGGCCAAGAAATTTCTTACGAGAAGTCATTCTTGACATCGAAAACTACTTTCAGCTACATTTTTGTAACGATTAAAGTTCATAGAAATTTGTAATGTAAGGTCAAAGTTAGCGATTTCGCATAAAATTTGAAAAATGAGCCTCTTTAACCCTTTAACGGCCACACCTATTTCTGAACGGCTTAAGATTATTCCCTCTGGTAATATAGCTGAAGAAAGGTAGAACATGAACGTTCAACCATAATTTTATCGATAAGGGCCTGGGAAATAGTGTTTTCGAACTATAGAAAATTTCCTGCTGGACGGTTTTACACGCTTAGTTCGAACTATTATTCCAATTCAATTACGAATCTTCAAAGCCTAGTGTGTCTAGTCAAGCTTCGTTTATCCAATTCCATCAGAAAATATTTCGAGAATGTCCATTTTCGTACTTTTTTGATCGAAAACGGACAGCAGATGCCAAGCGTCGTATATTTTCACGGCAACATTATCGCTATATTGAAATAATTCATATGTTTACGTTTGAATTTCAAGCTATCCTGACACCTGGAGCTCTATCTAGCATGCATTGATATGAACGCTGTGTTTCCTATAAGCGCATAAAACAAGTATTAGCAGAACCATAGGCCACATTGACTCCGAGGAGAAGCGGCCCGAAGAATTGCTAATACGTGTCTCAAACACCAACTTCACCGCGGGCCACTTGACTCCGAAGAGAAGCGGCCCTACGGATCGTGTGCCTGACGCCTAGTTAGATACACCGCACAAAGTTTTTTTTCAACGAGACAGTTATTTACTTTTCACACCCGCCAGTGATTATTGCGATTTGTGAACAAGGACTTGAAACAGAATGAACGCTGCGTTTCCTATGAGCGCATAAAACGAATATTAGCAGAACCATAGGCCACATTGACTCCGAGGAGAAGCGGCCCGAAGAATTGCTAATACTAGTCTCGAACACCAACTTCACCGCGGGCCACATTGACTCCAAAGAGAAGCGGCCCAACAGATCTGGTGGTTGACGCTTAGGTACATGACGAACGATAAAAATGGTATATTAAGAGACTCGGTAGAGTCTCGGGACAAGTACATTGACAGCCCTGTCGTCTGCTGGCCCGAGGCTCGCCGAGACTATACTTTCTCGAAACAAAACTTTTCGCGGTGGTGGGGGTAAAAGTGGCATGTCATTTTATTGAATTACGAAGCTCAGAAGCAATTGAGGAACTTGAAAATTGAACTTTTAGCTAATTAAGAAATTCTCTTTCGATTGCGCCCAAAATCAGCATGATCGGTCGCGTAATTGCCGAGAAAAAACTTTGCACGGGCTCAAGATTATGCAAAAGTTACCAACACATTCAAGAATTTGACGTGTCTGTATACAACACCATGATAGGCCTCAACGCCCGCCTCAAGACCCATTTTCATCAAAGCCAGTCTCCAGTGACAGCTGCAGAGAGAGAGAGAGAGCAATGACTACTACGTTCACACGGAACACTTATTCCGGATTAATTAATCGGGTTTATTATGCCCGATATATATGTATATACACCCCATTATAACCAAATCGGAATAAGAGTGCCGTGTAAGCATAGTGTATGACGTCTACACAGTGAAACGGTTATTAACGGAGTTTTGACATAATCAAGTGCAGGACGTCCGCAAAATTTCGATTAATGGATTTAATAACAATATTCAACGGAGATTCTGAGTGAAGTTCTGTAATGATAAAGTGCGAGATTAGCGAGTAAATTGGATAAATTGTGAAAAAAAATTATCTCAGAATAAACTTTTGAACAGACTGGTAAGCATTTTTTTCGTGATCCTGTGTATTCAAATCTCGCAGTGAACATATTCATCTACAAAATATAAAAATGCAAAATAAAATCAACAGTTATGGGTTATATTCACAAGCTAAAAGTGCGGATTGTAATTATATACAGTCTCCATAGGAGTTTATATGAACCAAAATATTAAAAAATTAAAAAAAAAAGAAGTGATATAATCGCAAAAATCCCCTCACGGGGAAAAAAACGCGGACAAGTACATTGGTGGTCCCTTGTTTCCCTATGATATTAAAAAAAAATCCAAAACGCCGCTTAGAAGAATACAAAAAAAGTTACAAAATAAGTTAAGATCTGTTGAAATATACGTGGCCAAATACGGGAAGCTTTACTGCGTTTCAATAAATTTTCAAATACGGTTTGATGTTGATAGAAAAAATAATAAAGTTCGGAAATTCAACTATGTCACCAACCAAATTGCAAACGTAAAAAAATTAGATTGTAAAAAAATTCTGAACGAAGTACTTGGCGAGTTCGTGATCATGATCTATACACTACGCTAATTTCATGGAAAAATCCTCGCCAAGTACTTCGTTCAGAATTTTTTTACAATCTAATTTTTTCACGTTTGCAATTTGGTTGGTGACATAGTTGAATTTCCGAACTTTATTATTTTTTCTATCAACATCAAACCGTATTTGAAAATTTATTGAAACGCAGTAAAGCTTCCCGTATTTGGCCACGTATATTTCAACAGATCTTAACTTATTTTGTAACTTTTTTTGTATTCTTCTAAGCGGCGTTTTGGATTTTTTTTCAATATCATAGGGAAACAAGGGACCACCAATGTACTTGTCCACGTTTTTTTCCCCGTGAGGGGATTTTTGCGATTTTAGAAATCTTCTAACTAAGAATATGGTGTCACAATTGCGGTGAATACGGATTCTGCCCCAACCGAAGTACGAGAACCAATTTTTTTCGCAGTGCTCAAGGCTTGTTTCTATAAGGAAATTATTCAATTTTTTCGTCTCTTACTTGTCTATTATGCCAAGTCATGAAGAAAATTCAGAAACATGTATGATAAAAGCGTTTGTTGCTGATTAATGTTTAAAAAGATTTGACACACACACACGCATATCAAGAGACTCGGTAGAGTCTCGGGACAAGTACATTGGCAGCCCTGTGGTCTGCTGGCCCGCGCTCGCCGAGACTATACTTTCTCTGAATAAACCGATTCGCGGTGGTGGGGGTAAAATCGGCATGTCATTTTATTGAATTACGAAGCTCAGAAGCAATTGAGGAACTTAAAAATTGAACTTTTAGCTGATTAAGAAATTCTCTTTCGATTGCGCCCAAAATCAGCATGTTCGGTCACGTAATTGCTGAGGAAAAACTTTGTATGGGCTCAGGATTATGCAAAAGTTACTAACACATAAAATATTTTACGTATCTGTATACAACACTATCAAAGGCCTCTTGATGTCAGCTATAGCCCATTTTCATGAAAGCCAGTGTCCCGTGACAGCTGCAGAGAGAGAGAGAGAGAGAGAGCAATGACGTTCACACGGAACTCTTATTCCGGATTAATTAATCGGGTTTATTATGCCCGATATATATGTAAAATCGCAAAAATCCCCTCACGGGGAAAGAAACGTGGATAAGTACATTGGTGGTCCCTTGTTTCCCTATGATATTAAAAAAAAATCCTTAACGCCGTTTAGAAGAATACAAAAAAAATTACAAAATAAGTTAAGATCTGTTGAAATATACGTGGCCAAATACGGGAAGCTTTACTGCGTTTGAATAAATTTTCAAATACGTTTTGATGTTGATAGAAAAAATAACAAAGTTCGGAAATTCAACTATGTCACCACCCAAATTGCAAACGTAAAAAAACTAGATTATAAAAAAATTGTGAACGAAGTACTTGGCGAGGATTTTTCCATGAAATTAGCGTAATGTATAGATCATGATCACGAACTCGCCAAGTACTTCGTTCAGAATTTTTTTACAATCTAATTTTTTTACGTTTGCAATTTGGTTAGTGACATATGTAGTTAAATTTCCGAACTTTATCATTTTTTCTATCAACATCAAACCGTATTTAAAAATTTATTGAAACGCAGTAAAGCTTCCCGTATTTGGCCACGTATATTTCAACAGATCTTATCTTATTCTGTAACTTTTCGTGTATTCTTCTAAGCGGCGTTTTGGATTTTTTTTAATATCATAGGGAAACAAGGGACCACCAATGTACTTGTCCACGTTTTTTTCCCCGTGATATGTTTATTTTGAAACGCCAATATCATTACGAATTCGAGTTATTCTATATCAATAATTTGTTAAATACAGAACTTGAACTTTGTACTTGAATCTAAACCCCAGGTTTAGGTTGCTTAACCAAGAACCACGTTTTCGTTCTATCCAATCCGATTTTGCAAATCAATACTTTTTATTTTTGTAAAGGTAGCTACGGGGCGGGGTTTATATGTACAGGAACAAGATAGAATTTGAGATGTATATTGATTTTTAGATTTTTTTTAGAACGGACCGTTCAGTTGAAATAGATTAACTCATAGAAAAACAATGTGCAGTATGACATCATTGCTAACAATAAGAAAACTGTTCGGAAAATAGTATGAATATTAGAGTTCTATCAAAAGTTGTTGAATAAATTATGATCCCTCAAAGAGAAAAATATTTTTTTTAAATTGCAGTATGTTTAACAAATCCAATACATTTTTATTGGGATCCCTTGATAATGGCTGGAAATGGAGAAAATTAAATAATTGATTGAGTGATAATAATGCCCTCGTCACCACTTTGGCCAATTCATCCCCCCCCCCCCTGCAGACCCTACTACCGATTGCTTATGAAGCTTACACTATTTTACCTATTCACCGTTTCAAGTTTTTTTTCCCCTTCGCTCTTCCTTTCCACCTATCATATTTCTTTTTTACCCATTTTTATCCTTCTTCGTTTCCCCCGACTCCATCCAGTAGTCCGACGATGTTGCTTCCCTTTCCAATATACTTGACTTGCACCTTTCTTAATTTTTCACCTCACGTTTCTCTTTTACTTACTAGCGCCTACTTTTTTGCTTCTGGCCCTTACCAACCCTCACACCCACTTCTCCTGTGCATTTTTTTCTTGTTGACTAGTTGCAGTTGCAGTCCTTCTTTCGTGTGGACGCGTACGTTTTTTCGGTTATTCGAATTGAATAAGGGTTATATCCCTCGTCACTACATCGGCCAATTCTTCCCCCCCCCCCCTGCAGACCCTACTACCGATTGCTTAAGAAACTTGCACTATTTTATCTATCCACTATTCAAAGTTTTCCTTTCCTCTTCGTTCTTATTTTCCGCCCATCATATTTCTTTTTTGCTTATTTTGATCCTTTTTCGTCTTCCCCCTCTCCATCTAGTAGTCACACGATTTCTTTTCACTTTCCATTCTACTTCACTTGTACCTTTCTTTATTTTTCACCTTACGATTCTCTTTCACTTACTAGCGCCTATATTACTTTTTTTCGTTCCGGCCCTTAACAACCCACACACCCACCTCTCCTGTGCATTTTTTTCTTGTTGATTAGTTGCAGTTACAGCACTTCTTCCGTCTGGACGTGTACATTTTCTTTAGTTATTCAAATTGATCAAGTGTTATTATATCCCTCGTCACTACATTGGCCACCTCACCCCCCCCCCCTCAGACCCTACTACCGATTGCTTATGATACTTACACTATTTTACCTATCCACCGTTTCAAGTTTTCCTTTCCTCTTCGTTCTTTATTTACCGCCAATCATATTTCTATTTTGCTTATTTTAATCCTTTTTCGTCTTCCCCGACTCCATCCAGTAATCCCACGAAGCCATCCCCACATTACCTTTTCATTCGACTTCACTTGCACCTTTCTCAGTTTTTCACCTGACGTTTCTCTTTTACTTACTAGCGCCTATACTACTTTTTTTCGTTCCGGCCCTTACCAACCCTCACACCCACCTCTCCTGTGCATTTTTTTCTAGTTCATTAGATACAGTTGCAGCGCTTCTTCCGTCTGGACGTGTATATATTCTTCAGTTATTCAAATTGATTAAGTCTTATTATATCCCTCGTCACTACATCGGCCAACTCACTCGACCCCCCTGAAGACCCTACTACCGATTGCTTATGATACTTACACTATTTTACTTATCCACCGTTTCAAGTTTTCCTTTCCTCTTCGTTCTTTTTTACCGCATATCACATTTATTTTTCTTTTAAAGCTTATTCTTTTCTGTCTTCCCCCACTCCATCCAGTAGTCTCCTGATGTCTTTCCTCTTTTCATTCTACGTCACTTGCACTTTTCTTTCATTTTTGCCTCACCTTTCTCTTTTACTTAGTGGCGCTTTTACTACTTTTTTTTCGTTCTGGCCCTTACCAACCCTCACACCCACCTCTTTTGTGCATTTTTTTCTTGTTGACTAGTTGGAGTTGCAGCACTTCTTTCGTCTGGACGTGTACATTTATTTCGGTTATTCAAATTGATTAAGTGTGGTGTCTTGGGAGGTGGCAGGGTTAATAACGAAACAGCATTATCGCAACTTGTTCTACTTTTATCATTCCGATATTACTTATGCTTAATATTGAACCGCTCCCTTCGAGCGTCGGGAACGTACTGCTTGCGGTAGCGCACGATTCCCGAACCATGTGATTACTTAAGGCGTAATACACCACAATTCTTCCCTCTTAAATTCTTGCCTTACATTAATTGTTCTTTAACCGTTCGGAACGTCGTAGTCCGGTCGGTGGATTATAGTCGACTGGTGTGGTATCGCCCGCCGCGCTGGCGTTCGCTTCTGGATACCTCACGATTTGATAAACGTGTCGCTTCCAGGTTTTTCCAGATACGGTTTCAACTCGATACGTTACCGGGGACAATTTCTGTACAATTTTTCCTTCGGCTCGCTTATCACTACGTGTACTGAAATCATCGGTCATTACTCTCTCGCCGACTTGGAATTCGACGTTTCGCTTACCATTTTTGTCCCTAATTTGAGTTATTTGTTCATCAATAACATTCCCACCGACGTCTGGCCTCAATAAATAAAAACGAGTTCTCAATTCCCGTTTATACACCATATACGCTGGTGTTCTTCCCGTCGTACAGTGTTCCGTCGTTCTATAGTCGAATAAAAACAAGTTCACCGCCTGCTGTGAAGATTTGCCGCTTTTTACTAATTTATCAAGAGACTCGGTAGTCTCGGGACAAGTACATTGACAGCTCTGTCGTCTGCTGGGCCGAGGCTCGCCAAGACTATACTTTCTCTGAATAAAACGATTCGCGGTGGTGGGGGTAAATTTGGCATGTCATTTCGTTCAATTACGAAGCTCAGGAGTCATTTGATGGCTTGCAAATTGAACTGGAGATCAATTAGGAAATTCCCTTTCGATTGAGCCCGAAATCAGCATGATTCGTGGCGTATTTGCTGACAATGAGAAAAAACTTTGCAGAGGGTCAACATTATGCAAAAACTACTAACACATTCAAGTATTTGACGTGTCTGTATATAACACCATCAGAGGCCTCATGTCCTCGGGGCTAACTTCACGGCGGTGTCGCAGACTCACACCTCACCGCTATAACCAAGAAAAGTGTGGTCGGCTATATGTTAATTGTTTTGACAGTGCAAAGTTCGGGATGTGTATACCGTGTGCAAGACATATTCGTGGTGAATTAGTTAATTTTGTCATTTTCTTTCGTGAAGTGTTTTTATAAAATATCTACATTTATATATTGAACAACCATCTGTCAGTTTTTGATGCTATAAACAAACAGAGTTTCGACATATAACGAAGTGCCGGATAAATGAAAAAAACGTTTATCGTCTAATGAAGTGCATAATATCTATTTATTTTATTAAAATTGGTGGTGTGGTGTCATTATATTAAGAAAACCAGACGTACATAATAAACGTCAGAAAAGTTATTCAAGTGCCATAAATATTGAAAAGCGTTTTTATTACCCAGCTGCGATAAATATATAGGTTAACCTATAACTTGGAGTCAGAAATTTCATTCCGGGAACCCGCATATATTGTATATATGTATTGATTTATTGATGAATTCGAATAAAAAATCATAATAAATGTGTGCTGATTAGATTTATTGTGTCATATTTTTCTTTACTCAATTTGATCGTGTCCTTTGGTCCATTCATTTCCGCATCGATACGCAGTGTACGAATGCCAAGTTTCACCAGTTTGTTGGAAAATGTGTTTGCGGTGCATTTATACTTCTTCGCTTCCACTGCGGCAACATAAGTTGAAAGATTTGTTACAAAAAGTCTTTATAGTGTCACGTGTGGATTGTATTCTCGTAAATACAATCCACACTATTCGATTTTACTTAGGATGCTGAGCTAATGTCGCGAGTGTATCCGGTCGCGAGAAAACGGAATGAGTACGTGGGAACGCCTCATGTGACGTTTTCTCGCGGAACCTAAAAATGCAACCGCAAGCAAAAATCCATTCCTGCTCCCTGCTCGACGATCACGAGCAAGGGAGCTGGAAAGTCAGTCTTTTACGAGCGACAAAAGCGCAAGCTTCTCGGAGAGAAACTCCTTGAACAGTTTCTGCATAGCGACCTTAAAATCTTTTATCGAATCCACGATCCTACAAAACGCTCCATTCGGACGGATAGATCGGAAGGCGCCTTAAAAGTGTGTCGTGTCGCGGATTAAATCTGTTCCCGCTAACATTTACTAAATAGATAATAGAGACTAACGTCAAGCCACGAACTCTATCGCGTCGTGTAATTCCAAGTGTCGTGTAGAATAATTGTGAATGTGTGCATAAGAGTGAGCAAATTACATTTTAATAGAGTGCAGGAGTGTTTGGATGAGAGAAAGATGTGTGCCTTTGATTTGTAAGCGAATAAACTGCGATCCGTCGGCAACGCGTTGCTGAACTCATTCGACGAGTAAGTAAATTGTGTACCTTCCTGTAGCGCGAACACGAGAGTCTTCATAGCTCCTCTCGTCTCCGCGCTACAGTCAATTCCATAATAAATTGGCCGGATTGTTTGTAATTCATTCTGAGATTATTATTCCTGACAAACCCAAACTCCAGGATCGCCCTGTATAGGACGAGATCCGAGCGTATCCACATAAAAATAAATATAAACCGTTTGCGCTTCTCGCGAACGGCTTGACTAACACGTGCGCGCCGCTCCACACGTAACAATAGTTGCTCGCTAATTGACAGGATTAAAATGTTTCTCATTGTGACCTAATGGATACACTCGAATTTTAAGAAATGTTTTGGGATCAGTGTATGCTGAGTTATTCAGTTTTCGCTCCGGTTGTGTATAATAAATTCAAAAAGTTGTTTTGAAAAATCTTCGGGTGTATTTTTTCTGATAGTATCAGAATTGGTATCGGTGAGATGGAGCGAGCACCCACAAAGTTTCACAACTTTATAAAGCGATGTGTACGTTGAGAGTCTTTCCACTTTTCATCTCTCATTGTAGCATTATTGGTTGATACATTCATAATAAAAAGTCTATGGCTGCTTACTTTTCGATGCGCTCAAAATTTTATCTGCGAATAGCCACAGAAACAACAGAAATTACTGAATTTCATTCGACCCAATGTGCACAATATTCATTCACTTTCCTTTTCTACATGTGTCATAATGAATCCGAAAAGAAGATTTCAGGAAGTCATCGGGTACTTTTTCTTCAGTAGGATCAAAATTTGTATCATTGGTATGCAGCGGATACCTGTTAACTTTGGAATTTCTGTGAAGTGACATGTGTACCAAGTATTTCCACTCTTGGGCTCCAACTGTGACATATGAATTGGAAATCTTGTCATAAAAGTCTTCAGCGGCTTGTTCTTGAACAGCTAGAATCTAAATTGCTGTCTTTGAAACCCCATCAATGCCTGAAAAAGTTTTGAATTCTGTTGGACTTAAGTAAAAAAAAAGTAAAGTACGCTGTGGTTTTTGCTTTTCCTCTTTAGTACTGGCATGAAGAATTGAAAAAAGTTGTTTCAAATGGTTTTCTGCTGTCTTAATTCTATTGGCATCAAAAACTAGATGATTGGAATGCAGCGGACACCTGCAAACTTCGGAAATTTTTTGCGACAAAGAATTGTCATAGATTTTAACTTTTTCTTTCTAATTTTAGCATTATGGATTGAAAAATTTATTATAAAAAGTCTTTCGCTGCTCATTTTTGGATAAAATCAAAATTTTCGTCTGGGAAATCTTAAGAAAAATACATAAGAAACTTTGAAATTTTGTTGGTTCTAAAGTGCACTATGCTTTACTCTTTTTTACTTTACTTTTTTCATAATATATTTAAAAAAGCTAATTCAGAAAGTTTTTGGATGCTCTGTTTCTGATGGTATCAAAATGAGATTCATTGGAATACAGCGTATACCTACAAACTTGGACATTTCTGTGAAGCGGCTTGTGTGCCAAGTATTTTCACTTTTTGACTCCGCTATGTCATATGAACTGAAAAATTTGTTACAAAAGTCTTCGGCTACTTATTTCCGTTGAGCTTGAAGTGCGCTGTATTTTTTGCTCTCCCTTTTTAGTTCTGGCATATTAAATTCAAAAAGTAGTTTTGAAAAGTCTCCCTCTGCTTTTTTACGGTGTGTATAAAAATGTACACTACCGTCGAAAAGTTTGCGGACAAAAGTCCGATAAAGTTCCCACACTCTTTTTCGTGTTATTCCGTCGATAATGTAGATGAATAAATTTAATGAACGGAATTTTAAAAAAGAAGAATCCCATTTCAATTTGCTTTTTCTGAAAAGTTTTTGCGATTTTTTTTACGACTAGGACGTCATTTTGAAAACGACCATTTTTCGTCTTTTTTCCCTTTTACAGAACGACCGCGTTTTCAGTAGAATTTTATTTTTCGAATTTCTTTGACCGGATCTTAAAAAGGCAAAGATTAAGTTTCAATTCCGTTTTTTTCTTCTTTCAAAAAAAGTTATCATGTTTTTTGCGAAAAAAGACGAAATTCAGAAATTCCTGCGTAACACGAAAACTATCGCATGTAGAAAAAAATCTCAGAGGAGTGAAAAGTTGCCTCCAAGATTGTTCTAGTCACTAGACTTTTTTCAGAAATTTTTTTTTTCATCAATTCTAGTCGCACTCCAGGTATGTCGATTTCCGTAATTCGGAAACTATGGGTTTTTGACCAGAAGTTCAAGTACAAGAAGTTTTATTTCTTTATTTCAAACGTGTTTGAATTTTTTCCGATTTTTTTTCAAATTTTCCAATCCGACGATGTTTAATTCGAATTTGGGATTTGATTGAAATATTATGGGGGATAAAAGTTTTATATTTCAATTTGAAAAGGTTTTGGATTTTCAAAGCCTAGTTTCTCCACTTACTGATTGAACTTGTGTCGTGAAAGAATTAATGAAGGGAAGTCGCCGTATATTTTCGAGAGACTCGTTGAAAGGATGCCGCGTATAGTCGAAAAAGTGCCGAGTACCAAAGGCGGTTTATTCGACGAGAGACAAGTTTAATCGGTGAGAGATGAAATTAGTCTACAAAAATTCAAAACCTCTCGGAACCGAAATATAGAACATTTATCCCTCATAATATTTCAATCCAATCCCAAATTTGAAATAAACATCGTTGGATAAAAAAATTCGAAAAAAATCTGAAAAAATTCAAACACGTTCAAAATAAAGAAACGAACTTTTTTGTATGTGGACTTTTGGTCGAAAAATTCATAGTTTCCAATTACGGAAATTGATATTCCTGGAGTTCGACTGGAATCGATGAAAAAAAAAAACTTCGGAAAAAAAATCTGAAAAAAATCTAGTGACTAGAGCAATCTTAAAGGCAACTTTTCACTTCCCTGAGATTTTTTTCTACTTGGTATAGTTTTCGTGTTACGCAAGAATTTTTGATGTTCGTTTTTTTTCGGCAAAAACATGATAACTTTTTATTGAAAAATCGTACCGGATTTGGAAAAAAAACGAAATTGAAGCTTAAGCTTTACCTTTTTAAGATCCGGTCAAAGAAATACGAAAAAAAATTTCTACTGAAAACGCGGTCGCTCTGTAAAAGGGAAAAAGAATTCGAAAGCCGATGCCCCATTCTTTTCATCTTAATATAAAGGAGGAATGACTAAATGAATTGAAAAAGTTTCCATCTAAGTTACGTACCGCATCAAAATTTATGATATCATTTCGAAGACAAGTATTTATTGGTAATTGGGAATATTCATTCCTATGGGACGCATCATGATCTTGGAACAGTTCTAATGAATCAAAAGAGTTACTAACTTACGTGCAGTACTAAAATTTATGATATCAACTCGAGACCAAGTATTTATTGGTAATTCGGAGTACTCATTTTTACGGAACGCATCAGAAACTTGAAAAAGTTCTAAAGAATCAAAAAAGTCACCATCTCAGTTGGGTCCAGTACTAAAAATTATGACATCAATTCGAGTACAAGTATTTTATTAGTAATTCGCAATTTTAACATTATGAAATTATGTTCTCATAAGGGTTGAGAATACTCGTCCGGCATAGAACGTTTTATCGAAATTACTAAAAAATCAACAATCATGAAAAACTCCAAAATCTTTCTTTCCGACAATTAGAACGATACCAACCCATTTTTTTTTCAACATATTCTGGCCCAAGAAACAGTGAAGTCATGAGTTACTTTTTGACAGCAGAAACCTATAAGGAACCTTCCTGCCCATGACTTTTTGGTAAAATGGCTAATTCATAAAAATCACATCGAAGGGAAAGTCATTTGTTACTTAATGGTGGTAGAGACTTATAAGAAAATCGATTCGTCTCCGTCTTTATGGATCCCCTGATTTCATTCACAACATTCGACGTCAATTGGATCGGTACAAATTATGTTTAAATACGTGTTAAGAGTACTTGTCCGGCCCATCACTTTTTATTCAAATTGCTCATTCAAAAATCAAAGAAGGTAATTCATGTGTTAATTTTCTGGAATAGTAATACCAGCGGCTACCGCGTTTCTTAATATGAGAAAAAAAATTTCTTCGAAATTCAGGAAACGCTCGTGTCATACTCAACGTTTAACAATCATTTTAACTGGATCAAATCGTGTCCCTTAATCGACTCGAAAATTTCTTGGAATACAACATATTATGAGTTTTATATTCTCAGTAATAGTATAAATTGTTGATATCATAAATTTTAGTACTGCACGTAAGTTAGTAACTCTTTTGATTCATTAGAACTGTTCCAAGATCATGATGCGTCCTATAGGAATGAATATTCCCAATGACCAATAAATACTTGTCTTCGAAATGATATCATAAATTTTGATGCAGTACGTAACTTAGATGGAAACTTTTTCAATTCATTTAGTCATTCCTCCTTTATAATAAGATGAAAAGAATGGGGCATCGGCTTTCAAAATGTTTTCAAGCCAGACTTTTTTGTTATTCACGTCTGCAATGTTTTCGAGTGGTGTATTTAAGATTTTCTCGCGTTTTATTTGAATTTTTTTTTTTTTCTATAATGTTTTTTGCTGATTTGTGAGACTTTTTTCAATTGTTTTGAAATTATTCTCAGTAAGGTTCATGATTTTTTTTATGAAATTTTTCTTTACTCTTTTTTGTCATCAGGAAACAAGGGATCATCAATGTACTTGTCCCGACGTTTTTTTCCTGAGGGGAATTTTTGGGTTTTATTACTATACGACAGATCATCATTCAGAACACACCTCAAATAATCGCAGAATTCCTGCCGATACGTTGACCCCCACGAAGCACGTTCATGTGATACGCAATAAATATAGAGAGCCATGCTTCGTGGATTGTTATGCATGCTCATTGCCCCGCTACGTGCCTTATCATTCTTTCATAAACTCGTGGCAAGCAGCGTTTGTTTAACACAAAGTTGGTCCACGATATTATCACTTTTCTCGTAACTGTAACGAAGTCATTTGTTCCTAAAATCTGATTTTCTTTCCCAAATCTCCTTATGCATTAGAAGTAAGGTTCGTCACAGTGAACTGTTTAACCAAGTTATGGAAACGATTTTATAACGCGCCAATCGAGCAGTGTCTGAAGTTCTAGAGTTCGCGCAAGTTCCGTGTAGGAAAGTTTCATAATAAAGCGGTGAGGACCTGATTATTTTCAAATGTTCTTTGTGTTCCTGAGGGTTTTTTAATTTCATTGAAGAGGCGTGGTGCTTACTCATGCGTTGCGTTGATGCGAAAAATGGAGAACTTGACTCAGATGAGATCCCTCTTGCCGTGGTTGACTCACATAGATTCTGAATGAACTAGAACGACAGTAATCACGCTATCTACTTCTTCGTGCAGATAATAAAGGGTGCATGATACATAATGATCTCTATGATATCCTAGTCATTGCCATGCAAAAGAACATAGTGAGAAGTCCTCACTTCTTCATTCATCAAGAGTAAGAATAAAGATTAACGATTCACATTTGTTTTGTTTCCATAGAAAATGGATTATAGACTTCATGTTACATTTGCTGTGTTTGCGGCATTGGTGACCGTAATATCATCGATATCTCATGGTCGACTATCATGGGAGGCTGAGCTTGCTGGAAAACGTGAATGTCACTGTTTTGTGTAAATTATAGAATGAATACGTCTCATAAAATGAGAAATGATTCATGTGACAACAAACATGTATAATTTTTCAGATAAACATGTAAGGAGGATAAAACTAGCCAACAACGTCTGGAAAGGTTTCAAAGAGAGTTCCCGCTTCTGGCGGATACCAAAAATCATGGAAGCTTTGATGAAACAAGCACTCCTAAGAAAATGCAAAAAATCACAAAAATGTGCTTCGAAACGGATGAGACCGTCTTTGAAATCTCTGAAGTTTCTTTCACGAATTACTCGACATACATCACCAAAAGCGAGTTTATGGGTCACAACCACGCCTGTATCGACAACAACTCCAAATAAATCATCGGCAACAAGATCATTGGCCACAACCACGCCTCTGTCGACAACTTCAAGTTCATCGGCAACATCGAGTTTATCGGTCATAACCACGCCGTTATCATCGACAACTTCAAGTACATCACCAACAACAAGTACACTGAATGCAACCACGCCTCTACCATCAACAACTCTGAGGGCATCAAAAAATTAGATTGTAAAAAAATTCTGAACGAAGTACTTGGCGAGGATTTTTCCATGAATTTAGCGTAATGTATAGATCATGATCACGAACTTGCCAAGTACTTCGTTCAGAATTTTTTCACAATCTAATTTTTTTACGTTTGCAATTTGGTTGGTGACATAATTGAATTTCCGAACTTTATTATTTTTTCTATCAACATTAAACCGTATTTGAAAATTTATTGAAACGCAGTAAAGCTTCCCATATCTGGCCACGTATATTTCAACAGATCTTAACTTATTTTGTAACTTTTTTTGTATTCTTCTATGCGACGTTTTTGATTTTTTTTCAATATCATAGGGAAACGAGGGACCACCAATGTACTTGTCCACGTTTTTTTCCCCGTGAGGGGATTTTTGCGATTTTCTACTTTGTCCTTAAATGTTTCTACGAAGTTCTCCGCTGCCCCGTTCGTTGCGGGGTGGTGCGGAGCGGTAAAACTATGTTTGATGCCGTTTTTATTTGTAAAGTCTTGGAACTCGTTACTCGTGTATTGTGTTCCGTTATCGATAACAAGATGTCTCGGTAGACCATGTCTTGCGATTATTTTCTTAAATTTTTCTATCACTTTTGACGCTTGCGTGCATTTGTGCATGTTGCGACTACTTCCGGCCATTTTGAATATGCGTCTATAATTATCATGAACATATGCCCATAGAGCGGGCCCAAAAAGTCTGAGTGAATCCTGCTCCAGAACCTATCAGGGTAGGGCCAAGGCGTCAGAGGAACGCTCGTGGGTGCTTTTCTCTCTCGCACACATACCGTACTCGGCGCAATCATATTTTCGATTTCACCGTCGATGTTCGGCCACCACACGTATGACCTCGCAATCATTTTCGTTTTCACTATTCCGAAGTGTGATGCGTGAAGTTCTCGGAGAACGCTTTTTTTTAATTTTTCTGGGACCACCACTCTGTACTACCACAGCACACACCCTTTGTCCACTGACAATTCGTCTCGTTTTGTGTACAATTTTCTTCCTTCCTCACTCAGCTCGTCTACCTTTGGCCACCCTGTTTTTACGCAGCGCATAATTTTATTTAACAATTTGTCGCTTTTACTCTCTTTCGCAATTGCTTTCGCATCTACCATTTCGCTTTCCTCGACGTACTTTATCGCAGTAAATTCTTTGTCGAAAATTGGAGTGACGTCATCGATAGGGAGCCTCGATAGTGCGTCGCAGTTAGTATTTTTTTTCTGCTTTGATGTATTCAATTGTAAAACCCAAAAGTTCCCCTAGAGAAAAAAAGGTCAGGACAAGTACATTGACGGTTGCTTCTTTCCTGATGATATCGAAACAAGTGTGGAAAAAAAATTTTCCATAAAATAAGAATTGTGAAAAAAAATTTCATAAAAAAAAATCATGAACCTTGCTGAAAATTATTTCACCACAATTGAAAAAAAATTTACGAATTAGTAGAAAACGTATTTAAAATAAAAAAATAAATTTGTAATTATTTTGTAAAGTAGAAAAAAATTGAAATAGAATGTGAAAAAATGTTGAATAAACCACTCGAAATAATTGCGAACAAAAATAACCGAAAAATGTCGCTAGGATACATTTTTAAAACCGACGACCCATTTTTCTCATCTTATTCTAAAGGAGGATCGACTAAATGAGTTTAAAAAGTTTCCATCGAAGTTACGTGCAGCATCAAGAGACTCGGTAGAGTCTCGGGACAAGTACATTGACAGCCCTGTCGTCTGCTGGCCCGAGCTCGCCGAGACTATACTTTCTCGAAACAAAACTTTTCGCGGTGGTGGGGGTAAAATCGGCATGTCATTTTATTGAATTACGAAGCTCAGAAGCAATTGAGGAACTCAAAAATTGAACTTTTAGCTGATTAAGAAATTCTCTTTCGATTGCGCCCAAAATCAGCATGATCGGTCGCGTAATTGCTGAGAAAAAACTTTGCACGGGCTCAAGATTATGCAAAAGTTACTAACACATAAAAGAATTGACGCGTCTGTATATAACACCATCAGAGGCATTTTGATGCCTCTCGAGTTTCTGATTGGTTGGTTCTGACGCACCCATACTCAGTGAATTCAGACGTATCAATAAAACGTAGCAGCCTGCACGGCAGCATGAAAAAATTCGAAAAACGATAGACGGGTGTCAGTATCATAATAAAATAAAACTAGCCGCGATTTGATAAAAAGTACAGTCAACGAGTGATAAAAAATAATAGAAAAAATAAACGTTCTTTAGAAATCACAGTTATGTTGTTGCAGTGAACTTTTATACCGCGTTATAATCCGTATCCCGATTAACCTTTTACATATTGAGAGAAATGAATCGTTATCAACAAATTTTTTGTTGGTCATATCTATTTATTTTATTAAAATTGGTGGTGTGGTGTCATAATATTAAAAAAACCTCACGTACATAATAAACATAAAAAAAGTTATTCAAGTGCCATCAATATTTAAAAGCGTTTTTATTACCCAGCTGCGATAAATCTAGGTTAACCTATAAACTTGGAGTCAGAAATTTCATTTCGGGAACCCGCAATTATTGTATATATGTATTGATTTATTGATATATTCGAATAAAAAATCATAATAATAAATGTGTGCTGATTATATAATTATTGTTTCATCATTATGTATTGAGCTGTCATATTCTTTAACTCCCGACTGCCCGCAGGGCAAAAAAGACGGGAGTTATCTTTACTCAATTTGGTCGTGCTCTTTGGTCCATGTATTTCCGCATCGACACGCAGTGTACGATGTCAAGTTTCACCAGTGTGCTGGAAAATGTGTTTGCTGTGCAATTATACTTCTTCGCTTCCACTGCGGCAACATAAGTTGAAAGTATTGTTACAAAAAGACTTTATAAGTTGCTCGTTAATTGACAGGATTAAAATGTTCCTCATTGTGACCTAATGGATACACCCGAACTTTAAGAAATGTTTTGGGATCAGTGTATGCTAAGTTATTCACTTTTCGCTCCGGTTGTGTAAAATGAATTCAAAAAGTTGTTTCGAAAAGTCTTCGGGTGCATTTTTTCTGATAGTATCAGAATTGGTATCGGTGAGATCGAGCGAGCACATACAAAGTTTCACAACTTTATAAAGCGACGTGTACGTTGAGTCTTTCCACTTTTTATTTCTTATTGTAGCATTATTGGTTGATAAATTCATAATAAAAAGTCTATGGCTGCTTACTTTTTGATGCGCTCAAAATTTTATCTGTGAATAGCCTCGGAAACAACAGAAATTACTGAATTTCTTTCGACCCAATGTGCACAATATTTATTCACTTTTCTTTTCTACATGTGTCATAATGAATTTGAAAAGAAGATTTCAGGAAGTCATCGGGTACTTTTTTTCAGTAGGATCAAAATTTGTATCATTGGTATGCAGCGGATACCTATAAACTTTGGGATTTCTGTCAAGCGACATAATTACCAAGTATTTTTATTCTCCGGGTCCAACGGTGATATATGAATTGGAAAACTTGTCATAAAAGTCTTCAGCGGCTTGTTCTTGAACAGCTAGGATCTAAATTGCTGTCTTTGTAACCCCATCAATGCCTGAAAAAGTTTTGAATTCTGTTGGACTTGAAGTACGCTGTGGTTTTTGCTTTTCCTCTTTAGTACTGGCATGAAGAATTGAAAAAAGTTGTTTCAAATGGTTTTCTGCTGTCTTAGTTCTCTTAGCATCAAAAACTAGATAATTGGAATGCAGCGGACACCTATAAACTTCGGAAATTTTTTGCGACAAAGAATTGTCATAGATTTCAACTTTTTCTTTCTAATTTTAGCATTATGGATTGAAAAATGTATTATAAAAAGTCTTTCGCTGCTCATTTTTGGATAAAATCAGAATTTTTCTCTCAAAAATCTTGAGAAAAATACATAAGAAACTTTGAAATTTTGTTGGTTCTAAAGTGCACTATGCTTTACTCTTTTTTACTTTACTTTTTTCATAATATATTTAAAAAAGCTAATTCAGAAAGTTTTTGGATGCTCTGTTTCTGATGGTATCAAAATGAGATTCATTGGAATACAGCGTATACCTACAAACTTGGACATTTCTGTGAAGCGGCTTGTGTGCCAAGTATTTTCACTTTTTGACTCCGCTATGTCATATGAATTGAAAAATTTGATCCAAAAGTCTTCGGCTACTCATTTCTGTTGAGCTTGAAGTGCGCTGTGTTTCTTCACTTTCTTTCTTTAGTTCTGACCTATTACATTCGAAAAGCAGTTTTCAAAAGTTTTCAACTGCTTATTTTTGGGCTAGAATCAAAATGTAGATAATTGGAATGCAGCGGATAACTGAAAACTTTGAAAATTTAATAAAGTCACATGTATGTTAAGCATTTCTACTATTCATCATTGATTGTCTGTGTATTATGAATGTGAAATATGATCATAAAAAGTCATCGGAAGCACAATTTTGGATGGAATACAAATTTTTGGCTTCAGAACACAATGGATATCTCCGAAATTTTCCAATTTTGTTAGACTGAGTGAACATTACGTTTTTTCACTCTTCGTCTTCTACTCTGGCAAAATAAATTCGAAAAATTTGTTTCAGCAAGTCTTCGAGGGTTCTTTTTCTGATAGTGTGTCTGATAGTTTATCATCATAATGCAACAGATGGCTATGGACTTCAAAAATTTTGTAAAGTGACATAAAGTTTCCATGCAAGTGTTCCTTGATTGGCTTCGATTTGGCATGATGAAATGAAACATTCAAGTTTGAAAAGTTTTTTTCCATGGTCGCTCTGGTTCTGATTGCGTTAAAAGGGTCTATAGTCCAGTCAATGAAGACATAACAGGGGACTTTCGCTACAAAAGGTTAGGGAGAGTTCTAATTTGGCAGAGTATTACAGTTTGGTGTCCTGATAAATATTCCGAATTTGCGACCTTGAGCGACCGCCGCTCGCGCCGCCATATTGGAAAAATGGTACCGAAAACCAGCTTTTCGCGAATATCTTCTCTCCAGCGCCTTCTTGGTTGAAAATAGTATTGCAAAAGTTATAGAGCATGAAATTTCCCACAACTTTTGTGTGAAACATTTTTTCCTCAGATAAATAGTCTACGAGTTACAGCGAAGTCAAGCTGTAACTCAACTTTGAGATTACATTGTATGATTTTCTCTTGGAGAAGACTTCGGAGCAGAGCATGTCAATTTTTTTTCGGTTGGGCCAATATTCATTAGTCACATTCATTATGGCTGCTCCAGGTGATATTTGTTTTGTTTGCCAAAAACATTTGAATGAAGGCGTTGTAGTGACTGTAAAAGAAAGAGGCTTAAAGACTTTTCGAGAAGCAAGTGTGAAACGAAATGACGGTAAAAGTAAACGGTTTTTGACAAACGTCAGTTCTGTGGTTGTACATGATTCCTGCCGGAAACAATATACAAATGACAAGTTAATTGCTGCATCGAAACGTCAAGAAAGCGATGCTGCTCCCGCACCGTCACCGTCAACATCTTTAAGGTCGGTCAAGCCAGCATTTGATTTCAAGCAGCATTGCTTTTTATGCAATGAAGAAATAAACGATCAATTTATTATGAAACAAAAAAAGACTCGGTTGTGTGACCGAGAGATAATTTATAGTGTTCGGCAACTTTCAATGAAAGACAGCATTTTAGCACTAGCTCGGAACCGCAGTGATGAATGGGGTAAAATAATAATTGATCGCGTTCAACACGTTTCCGATTTAGTTGCTGTCGACGCTAAATATCATAATTCTTGCATGAAAAAATTGTACCGTCCGCCATCCTCTGGAAAAAAAAGAGGTTATCGACCGGCTACAAATATCGATGAAGCAATGGAAGATATTTATTCTTATCTTGAAGAGAACGCCGAGGAATGTCAGTTCTCTATTGATGATTTGATGAATCAAATCGCAGGAGATTACCGCCCGGATAGCAGAACAGTCAAGTCAAGGTTACTTAAAAAATATGGCGACGACATTGTTATTGCAACAACAGCCTCACGACCCACGACTGTCTGCTTCTTGAACACGGGATATAAAATCCTTACAAACTCGTGGTATAATAGCAAAAAAAAAGATCCACAGCAAGAACGACTGCGAGTTGTTCGAGCTGCAGCAACAATAGTCTTGGAAGACATCAGATCACAAGTATACGAAACAAAACAGTATCCTCCTTCCGATAATTTTTTACAAGATGTTAATACGGTGATTCCAGAAACGTTACGCGTTTTCCTTCAAGATCTTATAGTAAAAAATAAGCGCGGCCCTACAGAGAAGTGGCAGACAAAATGCACTGCTCTGTCACATTCCATAATTTCTGCGGTGAGACCTCGATCATTCTTATCATCGCTTCATGTCGGAGTTGGAGCATTCTTGTACAAAAAATTTGGATCTAAGCAACTAATAAATCTTCTGTCATCACTCGGATTCTGTTCATCTTATAGCGAATCCCTTCTTTTTGAAATAGCTGCCATCATGCGTCCGCCGTTGATTATTGAGCGAAATGCATTCTCTCAATTCGTATTCGACAATGCTGATTTCAACACTAACACCCTAGATGGTCGCAGTACATTTCACGCTATGGGAGGTATTCATTGCGTGACTCCTAAAACTGCTATTGCGCCGGATCAAGTTATTCCACGTCTTTCGCAAATGCCGTCAGCAAAAGTTGTTGGACGGTATGGATCAGTGCCTTTGCAAGTTTTTGAGCGAAAAAATGAGTCGGGTTTGAAGAATATTACAATTTTAGACTTGGAACAAATCCATCTAATTTCTAGCGAAGTGGTACCATCGGCTTGTGATTTTCTCTGGCTTTATGGAAAATGCGCAGGCTTATCGTCTATATCTGGATGGAATGGTTTTATGGAGCAAGCAACAATTTCTGAACCTTTCCAAAAGTCGTTAGTATTATGTTTGCCATTCATAAACTCTCCGCCCAGCGACTATGACACCATTTTCACTGCTCTTCGCTCGGCTTCGGAAAAATGTGCGAGTTTAAATCAACAGACCTGTTTTGTGACGTTTGATCAGCCTTTATATATCAAATCTCGAGATATTATCGCTTCTTCTGGTCCAGAATCTAGTTTGAGCAATGTTGTCGTGAGACTTGGAGGATTCCACTTGTTGATGTCCTTCATGGGATCTATAGGTTACATCATGGCGGGAAGCGGACTCAAGGATCTTCTAAGTGTTATTTACGCGCAAAATTCAGTGGACAAAATGTTAACAGGGCACGCATATGCTCGAGGTGTTAGAGCTCATATCCTATGTCATTTAGCTTTAGCAACCATTGTTCTGCAAACAATCGATTTCACGGACGAAGATCGTGACACCATGGAACTCATACTTCACAATATGGATAGATCAGTCATTCTCTCGGTCGAAGAGGAATGCTCCTATCAAAGTGTAGCAGGCAAATTGAAGAAAAGACTTTTGGAACTTGAGACGAACGGACCTACAGCAAAACTCTGGGTGCAATACTTCCGTATGGTTACTCTGATTAAACAGTTCGTCGAAGCAGAAAGAATGGGTTGTTGGAAACTTCATTTGGATACGATCCAAAAGATGCTCCCTTATTTTCACGCTAGTGGTCATTTTTTCTATGCAAAGGCTTGCCACCTGTATTTGCAGGATATGCTGAGCTTGGCAGATAAAATGGACCCTTCTGAGTACGAAAATTTCACGACAAAAGGATATTTTACGATCAGGCGTTCCGACAAGTTCTGGTCAGGCATTTGGTCTGACATGACCATCGAACAGACGCTAATGAGGTCAATGAAAAGCATTGGTGGTCTTACGCGTGGGCGTGGATTAACGGATAGCGTTCTCACGATGTGGACATTGGGAATGGTATATATGCACAATGTTTGCGATGGAATTGAAGATTTTTGCAGAATATCCATGACAACAACAGAGCAGCACGTAGACATGAGGAGTTCACGCATCATCCGCGATGAAAAAGATTTGAAAAAACTTATTGATTGGTTCTCCTCACACCCTCCTTTTCAGAAAATTGACGAATTGATATCTCTAAGCACTGGCGTCGTCGGCGATGAAAGAATCAATTGTCACAATTCTCGCGAACTTGGTATTCTGGCGATTTCCAAAATAATTGGCAACAACTTCGACGCCGTGAAATTCAAGCGTTCAGACAAAGTGATTCCTCTCGCAGTTATCAACAGCAATATCAAAATTAAAGACGTTGTAATTCCCATTGATCCATTATTGTTGTATCAAAGAATGTGTGTTGCCAAGCAATCAGACGAAGAGCTGCAGGAATATCTTCAATTCGAACTGGCCCCATTTCCTTTAGCTTTGTTTAACGAAGAGGGAATGCGCAAGGGCACAAAATCTTCACTCTACAAAGCTTTTACGCCTGTTCCATGCGATACTGAATTCGGAAATAGCATTTATGTCATAGATGGTGGATATCTGCTACATAGAGTCATATGGCATCGCAACGAATCTTTTGCATCGATCTGCACAAATTATGTTCAGTACGTGCAAAGGCATTATGGTCCCAACGCAGTCGTTGTTTTTGACGGGTATCCAATTGACGCAGCTACCAAAAGTACAAAGAGTGCAGAAAGACTTCGTCGTTCAAAAAAACAAACTTCGGCTGACGTACTTTTGGATGAGTCAATGGTTCCAACTGTTTCGCAAGAAAAATTTTTCTCAAACGAAACAAATAAAAATCGCTTGATTTCAATGCTAAAGGACAAATTTGAAAATTATAATTTTACCGTAAAACAGGCTACAGAAGATGCTGACACATTGATTGTTAACACGGCGATCAGTTTGTCCGCATCGTTTGATTCGGTATTTATAGTAGGAGAAGATATAGATCTTCTCGTCCTACTAACAGCACTGGCGAGATCGCATCTAAATGTTTACCTCCGCAAGCCAAGCAGAGGAAAAATTGTTGAAAAAATTTACTCCTCTCAAAGTCTACAGCATGGAGAAATAGTGGCAAACAACATATTGTTCTTGCATGCGTTCAGCGGTTGTGACACTACTTCTGCTGTTTTTAATGCAGGAAAAATTAAATTCATAAAAACACTTGCGAAGAATGAATATTTAAGCAAAATCATACAAGATTTTAAAGAGCGAAACGCAGATCCAAAGATCATTGCTGCTGCAGGGGAAAGCTTTTTCATCGCTCTATACGGCTCTTCAAAAAAAAAACGTCGCTACTTTAGGCTCCCTACGGTACCAAAATTTCGCAAGATCCGTGACGAAGAACCAATTCAATCTTGCTGCATTACCCCCGACAAAAGAAGCTGCACAGCAACATTCCCTTCGGACCTACCACCAAGTTCAGGCTTGGTATGGTATTGATGAGAGTCCAGAGCAATGGGGTTGGGAAAGGAGCAAGTTTGGGCTTACTCCAGTGAAAACGACGAAAGATCCAGCACCCGAAGCACTCCTTAAATTCATTTCGTGCAAGTGCAAGAAGGGGTGTGGTCGAGCCTGTGGATGTAGGAAAATAGGCTTGAAATGTTCTGCTATCTGCACATGCTGCCATGGAGACGCGTGTGAAAACAGCGCAGAGATTTTTGCGGGCTCTAGAGAAGAAGAAGATGACGACGACGACACTGAAGGCCTGATGGATACGAAATCATTGGCACACGAGATCGAAGACTACGAAGATGAAAACTCGGAAACGGAACAAACAAATTTACAAGAAGATATCAATTCCAGTGAACCTGAACTATCTAGAGCATCGAAACGAAAGAAGACCCATTAAGAAATAACGAAGCGTAGATTAGGCCTACTGGGGATACCACATGAAAAAAAGCGCCTCTCACTCTACCTCATGATGGTGCGGAAATGAGTAAAAAACGGTAGTACGACTTAAGTAATCGGTATATAATAAAAATTCTAAAAAAATGTAGCGATTTTGCGAATTGTAAAAATTTGCTGAGCTTGACTTCGCTGTAACTCGTAGACTATTTATCTGAGGAAAAAATGTTTCACACAAAAGTTGTGGGAAATTTCATGCTCTATAACTTTTGCAATACTATTTTCAACCAAGAAGGCGCTGGAGAGAAGATATTCGCGAAAAACTGGTTTTCGGTACCATTTTTCCAATATGGCGGCGCGAGCGGCGGTCGCTCAAGGTCGCAAATTCGGAATATTTATCAGGACACCAAACTGTAATACTCTGCCAAATTAGAACTCTCCCTGACCTTTTGTAAGTCAGAACCTACCCAGTGACTGGACTACTAACCGGATAAGATGGGTCAATCTGCCCCCACTGAATTTCGGGGCTCCAATTATTTGACAGATTCATCACCAGAAAAAGGAAGCTTCTAAAAATTTATTGTTGTCTATATTCATTTCCAGCGTTTCTATCTCAAAAAATAGTGTTTTTTCCAACCACGTTTTCCTCGCCTTTCCGAGCGCTTCGGCGGCACTTTTAACTCTTAGGAGCGAAAAGTGCTGCTCCTAAGAGTTTAAAGTACTGCTCGTGAGCAGCACTTTTCACTCCTAGGACTTAAGGTGCCGCTCGCGAGCAGCACTTTTAAGTCCTAAGATTAAAAGGGCCGCCGAAGCGCTCGGAAAGGCGAGGAAAACGTGGTTGCTTTTTATAAAAACTCTTATATCACTGGTGAACGTGATCAAAAAGCCCTTGTTGCGTCTTTTGTACAAAAAAAAGATACCAGCGGGCCCTGAAACATAAAACATGGACGATTGATAAAAGGAAAAATATAACTTATCCCCCTTATGGTTCGGCGATTTTCCGAATTTTGACTTTCTGAACATTCCGAAAAAATTCTGAAAAAATTCTCATCGATCAAAAACTCAAAAATAAAAAGATTTCCTCTTCTGATACTTTGGCCCAAACCCCATGGTTCACGAATTAAGCCATTTTAGATGTTGGAGTTCTGACTGAAAATGACGAAAAAAAAATATCGAAGGAAAATTCTGATAAAATTCCAGTCGATTCAGAAGAATCTTCTGCAACTTTTTTCCCATTTACCAATTTCATCTAAGTCTTGAAATTTTCGAGTTCAGCCGTATCTTCTGAAAATAGTTTTTTTCAGGAAAAAATACGATAACTCTGCGAAAAAAAATCGTATCAAACTTTTTTAAAAACGGAATTGCAGCTATTGCTCCTCCCTGTGAAGTTGTCTCAAAGAAATTCGACAGAAAAACTTTCATCGAGTCATGCGTCCAGTTTTCAACGAACAGAAAAACTCCGGAAAAGAGTCATTTTCAAAATAGCGTACCAAAACCAAAAGGATCGTAGAAAACTTTGAAAAAAGGGATTTAAAGGTAAATTTGTCCTCTTCAAAATGCCGCTTGTTAAATTCAAATATCTTGATTTTCCACAAAGTTATTGAGTTTTTAGTGCGGCTGTAATTGTTGTCTGGTGATTCCATACTTTTGGTCGACAGTGTATATGGAATTTTCGAATATGGTTGGATGCAGATACAAAACGTAATAAAGTTCGGAACTACATTTGTGTCATCAACCAAATTGTAAACGTAAAAAAATTACCGTGGAAAAAAATTCTGACCGAAGTTATTGGCGAGTTCGTGATCATGATTGATACATTATGCTAATTCAATCGAAAAACACTCGCCAAATACTTCGGTCAGAATTTTTTACGAATGTAATTTTTTTACGTTGAAAATACTTAAAAAAAGACGTGATATCAAATGGCAAAAATCCCCTCACGGGGAAAAAACCCGGACAAGTACATTGATGGTCCCTCGTTTTCCGATGATATCACAAAAATTGTACAAAAATTCACTTTCTTTATTTATTTCTTTGCATCTATTTGTACGGAAAAAACTAATTCAAACAGTAGAAAGAAACGACATAGAATTGGTGTCTTACAATAATTAATAGTCGAAAGAATAACTAAAAAAAGGTAGCCATTCGAGTTACGTGCAGCTGTAAAAATTATGATATCAATACGAGAACAAGTATTTATTGGTTATTGAGAAGATATCAACATCGACGTATACTAAAAATACTTAACAAAATTATCAACTTTTAATATCTGAAAATTGTGTTTAAATAAGTGCTAACGATACGTGTCTGGCCCATTACTTTTCATTATAATTGCTATTCAAATGGAAATCAAATTAAAGGTGGAACAATGTGTTACGTTTCGGCGGCAGAAACTTATAAGAAAATCAATTCTTCTCCGAATTTCAGGATGAAAACCCTGGTATCAAACACGACATTCGACGTCGATTCAATCGGAATTAATTGTGTTTAAATGCGTCTTAAGAGTACTTGTCCGGCCCATCAATTTTTATTCAAATTCCTCATTCAAAGAAAAATCGAATGAAAAATTGAGGCTTGGTATTCTTCAGCAGCAGAGTTTCATGAGGAAATCATTGTTCTCCGAATTGCAGGATACCTTTGTATCATAAACAACATTTTTAATGTCGTTTCAAACGGGATGTCATCGTTTTCGTAGTTTTGACAAAATAACACGTATATAAGGCTTAGGCGGTTGTAAATTTCCTTGAGATGCGACTCCGTAAAACATCGCAGCAATAGCTTAGGTCACACCAGAGCACGCGTCCCAGAATTACCTCAGACTGGAGTGAAATATATCCGTAGATAGACGTGTACTCTTATACGTTTCACACGTTTACACGTGGTTGAATTTCACTTTAGTCTGAAATTTATAAGCATCGAGTTCTCCAGTGCAAACTAAGGCAATAAATAGTTTTATATTATCGAGAAGTTGTACTGTGAGCATTAAAGCTTATCACATTAGTAAAAGCTACTATTTATTGGTCAGAGATCCAAATTAACACTGGTAAATGGTTGGAAGATCAATGCAAGCCATGGCAAAATCGTTCAATATCAATCAAAAGTTTTCGTATCACGGAAACTTCATATAAAACAATACTGATTCGTTCATTTTATTATTGAGTCCTTGATAGCTAGGCATGAAGATATTGATTAGAAAAGTGCAATTCAAGCTTTTACCAACAATTATCAAGTTCGAGGAAAAAATTTAAGGCTAGAAATTATTGTTACCGTAATAGAAACTGGAGATGATTTTGAATGGTTGATAACTTTCACCTTGCAAACTTTGTATATTTATGGAATTAAAACACATTCCCATGTCTGTTATAAGGAAGTTAATTTCATTTCTTGGCAATTGTACACTATGCTCTGTAGAAATTTCCAATCATTCAAGGTCGTCCCTGGTTTCCATACGGTAACGGTAGTTTTCACTTTTTTAATTTGCTCCGTGTACATACTTGTGATCCCTTTCTGAGAAACCCCTGATTTTTCTTTAAATGAGGAATTTGAATAAAAAGTGATGGGCCGGACAAGTACTCTTAAGACGCATTTAAACACAATTAATTCCGATTGAATCGACGTCGAATGTCGTGTTTGATACCAGGGTTTTCATCCTGAAATTCGGAGAAGAATTGATTTTCTTATAAGTTTCTGCCGCCGAAACGTAACACATTGTTCCACCTTTAATTTGATTTCCATTTGAATAGCAATTATAATGAAAAGTAATGGGCCAGACACGTATCGTTAGCACTTATTTAAACACAATTTTCAGATATTAAAAGTTGATAATTTTGTTAAGTATTTTTAGTATACGTCGATGTTGATATCTTCTCAATAACCAATAAATACTTGTCCTCGTATTGATATCATAATTTTTACAGCTGCACGTAACTCGAATGGCTACCTTTTTTTAGTTATTTTTTCGACTATTAATTATTGTAAGACACCAATTCCTTGTCGTTTCTTTCTAATGTTTGAATTAATTTTTTCCGTACAAATAGATGCAAAGAAATAAATAAAGAAAGTGAATTTTTGTACAATTTTTGTGATATCATCGGAAAACGAGGGACCATCAATGTACTTGTCCAGGTTTTTTCCCGTGAGGGGATTTTTGCCATTTTAAAATTTATGATATCATTTCGAGGACAAGTATTTATTGGTGATTCGGAATATTCATTTCTACGGGACGCATCAGAAACTTGAAAAAGTGAAAAAGAATCAAAAAAGTTATCATCTAATTGTAAGTTACGTGCAGCACTAAAAATTATGATATCAATTCGAGGACAAGTATTTTATTTCATCAGTAATTTGCAATTTTGCCATTATGAAACTATGTTTCCATAAGAGTTGAGAATACGTCAAGCTCAGGACGTCTGATCGAAATTACTAAAAATGAACAACCATAAAAAATCACAAAATCTTGCTTTCCGACAACTAGAACCATACCAACCCATTTCTTAAAAACATATTTCGGTCCAAGGAACAGTGAAGTCATGAGTTACTTTGTGACAGCAGAAACGTATAAGAAATCTTTCTGCCCATGACTTTTTGGTAAAATGACTGATTCAAAAAAATCACATCGAAGGGGAAGTCATTTGTTACTTTATGGTGGTAGAGACTTATAAGAAAATCGATTCGTCCCGTACTTTAAGAATCCCCTGATATCATTCACAACATTTAACGTCAATTGGATCGGTACAAATTATGTTTAAATACGTGTTAAAAGTACTTGTCCGGCCCATCACTTTTTATTCAAATTGCTCATTCAAATCAAAATCAAAGAAAAAGTTGAAATTATTGAACAGTAAACCAGCCGCTACCACGTCTCTTAATATAAGAAAAAAAATTTACTTTGAATTCCAGGAAACGCTCATGTCATACTCAACGTTTAATGATTTTAACCGGATCAAATTGTGTCCGCGAATGAACTCGAAAATTTCTTGAAATGCGACGTATTTTCAGTTTAATGTTCTCAGCAATAATATAGGTTGTTTCTTATGTCGAATAGAATTTTCCCGCTAGAAGAATCGAAGAGTAAAAAATGCCGTCATTGCAATATAATCTAAAGGGCTACCGAATCAAATTGTGTACGTGAATAAACTCGATAACTTCCTTATATGCGACTTATTATCAGTTTAATGTTCTCAGCAATATAGTATAGGTTGGTTCTTATACCGAATAGAATTTATCCGCTGAAAGAAATTAGAAGTAAAAAATGCCTCCATTGCAATATAATTTGAGGGGTTATCCTAGATAGTTAGAAATTTTCATTGTCCTAAGAGCATTTTTTGATGGACGACCAATAATATCCCTTGTATATTACAGAAAAGTTCCATTACATTTTTTTTACAATTGATACAATTAAGTTAAAATACCTGGAGGTATTTTTCTCAATTTCCTGATTTGAAGCAATTTGAATTGCTTCAATTTTTTCAACTTTGATGAGCAATTTGAATAAAAAGTGATGGGCCGGACAAGTACTTTTAACACGTATTTAAACATGATTTATACCGATCCAATTGACGTTAAATGTTGTGAATGATATCAGGGGATTCTTAAAGTACGGGACGAATCGATTTTCTTATAAGTCTCTACCACCATAAAGTAACAAATGACTTCCCCTTCGATATGATTTTTTTGAATCAGTCATTTTACCAAAAAGTCATGGGCAGAAAGATTTCTTATACGTTTCTGCTGTCACAAAGTAACTCATGACTTCACTGTTCCTTGGACCGAAATATGTTTTTAAAAAATGGGTTGGTATGGTTCTAGTTGTCGGAAAGCAAGATTTTGTGATTTTTTATGGTTGTTCATTTTTAGTAATTTCGATCAGACGTCCTGAGCTTGACGTATTCTCAACCCTTATGGAAACATAGTTTCATAATGGCAAAATTGCAAATTACTGATAAAATAAAATACTTGTCCTCGAATTGATATCATAATTTTTAGTGCTGCACGTAACTTACAATTAGGTGATAACTTTTTTGATTCTGTTCCACTTTTTCAAGTTTCTGATGCGTCCCGTAGAAATGAATATTCCGAATCACCAATAAATACTTGTCCTCGAAATGATATCATAAATTTTAATGCTGCACGTAACTTCGATGGAAACTTTTTAAACTCATTTAGTCGATCCTCCTTTAGAATAAGATGAGAAAAATGGGTCGTCGGTTTTGAAAATGTATCCTAGCGACATTTTTCGGTTATTTTTGTTCGCAATTATTTCGAGTGGTTTATTCAACATTTTTTCACATTCTATTTCAATTTTTTTCTACTTTACAAAATAATTAAAAATTTATTTTTTTATTTTAAATACGTTTTCTACTAATTCGTAAATTTTTTTTCAATTGTGGTGAAATAATTTTCAGCAAGGTTCATGATTTTTTTTTATGGAATTTTTTTTCACAATTCTTATTTTATGGAAAATTTTTTTTCCACACTTGTTTCGATATCATCAGGAAAGAAGCAACCGTCAATGTACTTGTCCTGACCTTTTTTTCCCTAGGGGAACTTTTGGGTTTTATATCACGTCTTTTTTCTCAAAACTTCCTCAATCTTGTTTTGATAGCAAAAGGACTTTGGTTTGAATTTCTATAAGATACTTTGTTAGTACATTTTTAAAGATTCTATGCTGATAGTACAAACATGTCTAACGTTAACATTCTATATTGAAAACTTGTATTGTCAGTAATAAAATATATCACACTATCGAAAGCTACTATTTATTAGTAAAATATTCAAATTACCAGTGGTAAATGTTTAAAAGATCAATGTACGCCACGGATAGAGCATTAAAGTTGAATCTAAAGTTTTCACATAATCCAAGCTTCATACAACGCCATCTTGGTTGGTTCATTTTATTTCGAGTCCTTCAGGGCTAGCGATGAAGATATTGTTGAGAAAAGGGCGATTGAAGTCGTCATCAACAATGAAAACGTACAAAGAGAGGATTAAAAGGTAAAAATTACCATTACCGTAATAGAAACTGGAGACGACCTTGAATGTTCGGTAAATTTTGCCTTGCCCACTTTATATTTGGATGAAATTAAAATACAATCCCATCTCTATTACAAGGAAATCTATTTCGTTCTATATAAATATGGGGCATTCCATGCCAAATCAGCCACTTCAGAACCTCACAGTTTTTAAATTGGCTCAAATTTTTTTATAATGTTCTATGTATTGAATGAGCCTTTCTTGATTTTTTTTCAAATTTTTCCCTCGATTGCCTAACGAGATATATTTTTTTACAAAAATTCGATGATTTTTTTTTCAAAAGCTCACAACTCTTCGAAAAATAGACGGAATCGAACTTTTTTTTTTCAAAATTTTGGTTTTTTATTGTACTTTTTGAGTGTGATAACGAAAAAATTATAGTTGAATTTTTTTTCTATTTTTATTCAGGTTGAAGAACAAAATCGACGATTTCAAGATGATTACATATTTTGATTTTTTTCAAAAAATTTTCAAAAAAACTTGGACCAAATTGAAGATTTTTAAGACCAGTTACATCGTGGGCACGCTATATCTTCGATTCGATTTCGTATTTCAAAATTTTTTTTTTCGTTTTTTCAGTAAATTAAAATCAAATTCAACAGTCACACAATCCACAATGCTGTTTTTCTAACACTAGAAATTTTCTCCCATCATTAGATTGTGAATCGCATTCGTTTTTTTTTTTTTTTTTTTTTTTTTTTTACTAATTTCTTCTTAGTAATGAAAAATTACGCAATGAATGAAGGAGTGAATCAGTTCTCTATACATATTGTTCCTATTCAATGAGAAATAAATTTATTCTTTTGAAGGTTAACAATTTGTGCACTCTGAATTCTGTTTAAAAAGAATAATCTTCCATAATGGGTGGTACCATCTTTATTGGGATCATACTGTGGATTCTCTCAGTACCTTTGATTGTAGTCGTACGTTTAAATCGATTGATTAGTTCTGTCTCAGCAACACCGTAGTCTTCCACTGAAAAAAATTAACCGCTATATTAGGGAGGTTTAGGGGTCTACAGGCCCATTCGTATAGAACAGATGGTGTTATTATTTGTTTAGTGATCAGCAATTGGACGCTCCTCGTGCAACAATCTTCTTTACTGTTCCTCTGATATCATCAAAAATGACCGTGTTGCTGAGACAAAACTAATGGATCGACCGTAGTGGTTCGGTACGTCGATCGACGTACGACTACAACGAAAAGTATGGAGAGAATACCTTGATTGTGAAAGATTATTCTTTTTCAAAAGTATTCAGAGTGCACAAATTGTTTAACCACAAAATTAATTTATTTATTTCTCATTGAAAACGAACAATATGTATGGAGTACTGATCTACTTTTTCATTCATCGCGGAATTTTTCATTTCGAAGGAGGAATTAGTAAAAAAAAAACGAATGCGATTTACAATCTAATGATAGGAGAAAATTTCTAGTGTTAGGAAAACAGCATTGTGGATTGTGTGACTGCTGAATTTGATTTTAATTTACTGAAAAAACGAAAAAAAAAAATTTTTAATACGAAATGGAATCGAAGAAATAGCGTGCCCACGATGTAACTGGTCTTAAAAATCTTCAATTTGGTCCAAGTTTTTTTGAAAATTTTTTGAAAAAAATCAAAATATGTAATCATCTTGAAATCGTCGATTTTGTTCTTCAACCTCAATAAAAATAGAGAAAAAAATCAACTATAATTTTTTCGTTATCACACTCAAAAAGTACAATAAAAAACCAAAATTTTGAAAAAAAAAAGTTCGATTCCGTCTATTTTTCGAAGAGTTGTGAGCTTTTGAAAAAAAAAATCATCGAATTTTTGGAAAAAATATATCCCGTTAGGCAATCGAGGGAAAAATTTGAAAAAAATCAAGAAAGGCTCATTCAATACATAGAACATTATAAAAAAATTTGAGCCAATTCAAAAACTGTAAGGTTCTGAAGTGGCTGATTTGGCATGGAATGCCCCATATACACTATGCTCTATAGAATTTCGCAACCATTGAAGGTCGTCCACGGTATCTATATGGTAACGGTAACTTTTACTTTTTGATTTGCTCAATGTTCATACTTGTGATATTTGAGTTTTGACAGAGACCCTAGATTTTTATTTGAATTAGCAATTTGATTAAAAAGTGATGGGCTGGACAAGTACTCCTGAAACGTATTAAAACATAATTCATTCCGATTGAATCGACGTCGAATGTCGTGTATGATACCAGGGTATTCTGAAATTCGGAGAAGAATATTTTCTTACAAGTTTCTGCTGCTTAAAAGTAACGCATGACTTCACCTTTAATTTGATTTCCATTTGAATTGCAATTTTAATATTGAAAGTTAATAATTTTGTTAAGTATTTTTAGTATACGTCGATGTTAATATCTTCTTAATCATCAAAAAATACTTGTCTTCGTATTGATATCATAATTGTTACAGCTGCACGCAACTGGGATGGTGACCTTTTTATTAATTTTTCAGTAAAGTAATTCTCCTAAGACAGCAATCATAAGAGGTTTTTTGCTCATCTTGATACGGCTGAGTTTTTAATCTCTTGATTCCTGTTTTGTTTCGTAGAAATAAATTTTCTGAATTACTAACAAATACTTGGGCTAGTATTGATATCATACATTTTTCATGCAGCACGTAAATTAGATGGCGACCTTTTCCATTCATTTTTTGACTATTAATTCTTGTAAGGTACCAATTATACGTGGGTTATCGTCTAGATAACCTAACGTTTAAATGTTTTTTTTAGTTTCCTAAGATGTATCGAAAAAATCTTTTTTTTTCGAATTCCACAAACAAATTTTTCCATATTATGCCAAAAGATGTAGTTAGCCAAAAGGAAAACTTGAAATAAATTTTTCGCGCCGGCGCACTGCGTGCTTTGATTGTCCATAAGAATGACACTTGAAAAAAAAACTCCGTTAGATATTGGTTTATATCGCGCGAAAAGAAATTTTCACAGATGTTCCGCTGATGTATTTTTGTATATAATAACAATCCCTACAAGAAAAAAGTTTCTGGAGCGAAATAGTTCAGATCAACCGTTTATTAGTTATAACCGTTTAAAAATTAGGATGTATCGAAAATCCTTTTTTTTCCGAGCTCCACTAGCACTTTATTCATATTATGGCAAAAGATAATTTTCGAACTTTTTTTGTAGGGAATTTTATTCTATACAAAAATACGCGGCATATCTGTGAAAATGTTTTTATAGGGCGATTCGAAACAACATCTAACATAACATAGTTTTTTTTTTCAAGTTATTCTTACGGGAAATCGAAGCACGTGATGCGTCGGCCCGAAAAATTTTATTTCAAGTTCTCCTTTTGGCTAACTTGGTCTTTTGGCATGATAAGGAAAAAATTGCTTGTGGAGCTCGGAAAAAAGAGATTTTTTCGATACACCCTAATCTTTAAACGGTTTTAACTATTGAACGGTTGATCAAAGCTATTTGCCTCTAGAAACTTTTTTGGTAGTTTGTAGTCCACAAAAATACGTTGGTGGCATATCTGTGGGATTGTTTTTCGGTCGATGTGAAACAATATCTAACGGAGTTTTTTTTTACGCCTTATTCTTATGAAAAATCGAAGCACGTGGTGCGCCGGCCCGATGAACTTATTCCAAGCTTCTTTTCTCAAAATTTTCTTAAAAGTAATCAGAATTCCGTAAAATTGACCAGGCAACTTTGGATTCTTAAATTTTTATCAAATAGGCTCGCTAGGTTGTCATGTGATGGTTAATGGTAGCGTTATTAAAATGATTAGTAATTTGTCATTATTAATAAATGATTAATTACTAGCTCTATCATAAAGTTAACCAGCCAAAGTTAATTTCATGTAAAATGACTCCGATGACATGTTTTATCAATGTAGAGTTGCTTGGTGGTTATAAATTGACAAGTTACAACTTTTGTTATCACTAGTCATGAAATATTTTTTTTTATAAATTCAACATTCAGTCAGCTGATAAAATAAACCCAGTCAGCCAAATATTTTTTTTTTCAACTAATTTTATTTCGCTGACCGTTATTCAATAGAAAATCGCTTGGTGGTGCTTGGTTGGTAATAAGTTTTACCATCATCTAATTAATCATTCAATAACATTTGAAAAAATTCAATGTTCAGTCAGCTGATAGAATAAACCCAGTAGGTCAAATGTTTTTTCTTCAACTAATTTTATTCCACCGACCGTTATTCTATAGGAAATCGCTTTGCGTTGCTTGTTTGGTAATTAGTTTTGCTACCATACTGATTTAACATATATTAACTCCAAGGCAAGCGATAAAAACGCTCTGATTGGTCGATTGAACGGAAATTTTTTTAACTTTTCGGCGTAAGACATAAAACGAGATCACATCGTACGATCACAGATACACAGATTTTTAAAAACTCAATTTCTCGTGAAATCGAAAGTAACAATTTGAGGATTTCGGATTTGACGGAATTGGCAGAAGATCGCATTTCAAAGCTCAAGAATAAGATTGTCTTTTTTGAGGAATTGATTACATAGAAACGTGTTTATTACTGAGCCTATAATAATGTATCATCGTTATCACGATAAAAGTCATTTTGGCAATGGTTTTTTTTACAACATTATTAAACAAACAAACTCAACGTAAAACGTAAAATCAAGTATTTACGTAAAGTATAGCAAAAGTGAAGTAAAAAGAATCATCACATGAAAGTAAAAAATGACGTTGTAAAGTTAAAGTAAAGTGCAGTAAACGAAAAATCAATTAACCAAATACAAGAGGAAATACATGATAGCGTGAAAACGGGGAAATCCTGCCGCGTCCCATCATGTACTATGATCACTTGTTATCGACCGATGGTAATTTCCTCGAAATTATATTTTTTCTTATTATAATCACATTGATGAATGATACTCGATCTAGCTTTAGCTGACCCTGGGAACATTACTGATAATCAGATCATTATTTCTAGAAGTGCTGCGAGTGCTATATAAAATTGACCTCTCCATCTTGACTTTTGCCTGTCTTTAAATTTATAATGATTTTTGACGATAGCTTGTAAATGTTTGATCACTCAAAACATTTGTTCGATAATTTTCTTTGAATTAAGAAAAACCCCATCGGGTTTGGTTACATACAGTATAGTATATACTAATCAAATACAGGGGGTTTCTTTCCCCTCACATCCTCCGGCCCGCTATATAATCGTATATATACTATTCAAATACTACATGTAACCAAACCCGAGGGGTGTTTTTTCGATAAATCCACCTATTGCTCCGCGCCGGGAAAATCAAACGTGGAGACTATTGAATTTTTTGGAAAAATAATGATCAAACAAACGTTCCAACAATATTATTTGTTTCAAACGAATGATTGCCAATCGATTGGCGTTTGCAAAAATCAAATTGAACTAATATTTAAAAAGTTGCGGCTAACTCAACGCCATCTTTCGTTTTGTTTGTTTGTTAAAAAGTAATGACAAATGTTTACATTGATCTAACATTCACAAACTATCGACAGACAATCATTATGAAAAAAGGCAAAAGCCATGATCGAGAGACCGATATTACATACCTACTTGCACGCATGTCTGTTAACTTGGCCAGATAACTGGAATTTCCTAATGTTCTAGTTAATCATATGTCAAGTGGTTATCAGTACGGCAATCAAATCGTTTAGTAGTCTCTAGTTAATTTACAATTGACCAAATTAAATTCCGGTGCAAGTTGACCAGAGATTTTTTTCATATTTTCATGCAATAGATTAAAGAAAGACTATTCTGAAATGTCGCTCTTTCAATGATTGGAAAATCAAAAAATCCGGTCTACATAATTTTAGAGAAAGCACATAGATTATATTGTGAAAAAAGCTAGGCATTTTTTATATAATATATTATATTAAAAAAGTCAATACCATGAGAATAAGAATTGATAGTTATTTTCGTGGAATTCAAGAAGTACAAACAGTACGTTACGGGTGTTTCGAAACAATATTTTGAACGAAGCAGAAAAATTAAAACTAAGATCCTGTCCAAGACATTAGAATAAGTTATTAAGAGAATAGAATGAAGATAGTCTTGTCCGTTGCATTAGCTTCACGCAAGTTTCAATGCTTTCGGACCAACAAAGACTACAGAAGGTATCTCATTGAATAAAAATGTTTCAATTTATTATCGTAAATACGGGCCTAATTTCGAAAATACTCAGCACACATCTCGCTTCACAAAATTAAAAAATTTTCCAGGCATCCACTGCATTTCAATAATAGATATTTCGAAACTATCAAACAAATAGAACCTGCAGATTTTCTGAATGAAACAAACTTTTTTTTATTCATTTTGCCAAAACTTGAGCAGGGAAGTGAAAAAACAGAACGTACTTTGGTCCAACAAACTTGAAATTTTTTGGATATATTGATTGCGTTCTAAAGCCCGAAATTTTTATTCCATTCAAAAATGTGCATCCGATGACTTTTTATAATAATCTTTTAATCTCTTATTACCACAATCAAATCTGAAAAGTTGAAATACGAGTAAATGGATTTTACTAATAATGGAATAATAGCAGCGAAAATCTATTTGAAATGTCTTTTGAAATTCATAATGCTAGAACTGAAGAGAGAAAGCAAAATAAGCACAGCGAACTTTAAGTCTGACAGAATTCAAAACTTTTCCATGCATCGATGGGGTTTCAAAGATAGCAATTGCTATCGCAGCTATTCAGAAACCGCTGAAGACTTTTGTAACAAGTTTTTCAATTCATATATGCCACAGTCGGAGCTGAAGAGTGGAAATACTTGGTACCTATGCCGCTCCACAGATGTTTCACAGTTTGCAGGTACCGCTGTATACGGATGACACAAATTTTGATATTATCAGAAAAACAGCACCCGACGACTTCCTCTTTTTCTTTTTTCTTTTTCAAGTTCATTATGATACATCGGAACAAAAGAAATGAAAGAACATATCGCACATCGGGTCTAACAAAATTGAGAAATTTTGCATGTTTTCATGGCCATTCCCAGACAAAAATTTTGATTGCATTGAAAAATAATCAACCGAAGGCTATTTGTAATGAATATTTCAATTGATAGTGCCACATTCACACACAACACATGGAAATACTCAACGTACACGTCACTTCATAAAGTTGTCAAACTTTGTAGGTGACCGCTGCATCCCACAGAAAAAGCAGAAATTTTCGCCGAACATCTCGCCCAAGTTTTCACACCACTCACAGGACAACGTAACGACGAGGACATCCGCGACTTCTTGGAGCGTCCGCTACCGATGGACCTACCGATTCGACACTTCACGCCGGGGGAAATAGGACACATGATCCACAAAGAATTGAACCCGAGAAAAGCCCCTGGCTACGACCTAATCACAGGAACAATCCTCAAAAATCTACCGAAAAAGGGAATAGTCTATCTCACGAACCTATTCAACGGAATCCTTCGCACATCCCACGTACCCAGCCAATGGAAAGTTGCTCAGATAATCATGATACCGAAACCGGGGAAACCTCCGAATGCTGTCACCTCCTATAGGCCTATAAGCTTATTGCCTATCATCAGCAAACTCTTTGAAAAACTACTACTTTTGCGCATAAAAAAATCGTCCAACGAGAGAGAAATCATTCCTGATCATCAATTTGGCTTCAGATCCAGCCATGCGACGATAGAACAAGTAAATAGAGTATATAATACGATAGCTAACGCGCTCGAGAGAAAAAAATACTGTTCAGCAGTATTCTTAGACATACAGCAAGCCTTCGATAAAGTGTGGCACTTGGGTCTGCTGTACAAGATCAAAAAAATCATTCCGCAATACTATCTGCTCTTGAAATCGTACCTGAGGAATCGAAAATTTCAGGTGAGACATGGAACAGAATTCTCCCAATTCTACTACATACGATCAGGTGTGCCCCAAGGGAGTGTCCTAGGCCCATTTCTCTACACCTTATTCACAGCCGACCTCCCTGTAGGTAATAACAACAACATCACAGTAGCCACCTTCGCCGACGATACAGCTGTCCTAGCCGTTCACGAAAACGCGCACACCGCATCGAGAATGCTCAAGAAGGAACTAAGGAACGTACAAAAATGGCTAACAAAATGGAGAATAAAGGCCAGTGACACAAAATCGGTACACATCACTTTCACGATGAAAAAGAAGAACTGCCCGACGGTATCGCTAAATAGACAACCTCTTCCTGTCGTCAACGAAGTAAAATATCTGGGAATGTATCTCGACCGAAGGCTAACTTGGACGAGCCACATCAAAAATAAAAGAAAGGCACTAGACTGTAAAGTTAAACAAATGTACTGGCTCATCGGAAGAAAATCAAAGCTATCACTCCACAACCAATTACTGATCTACAAAACCATACTTCGACCCATCTGGACGTACGGTATACAACTCTGGGGAACTGCGAGCAACTCGAACATCGAAATCCTCCAAAGGTTCCAAGCCAAGACGCTCCGCATCATGGCAAACGCTCCCTGGTTCATCACCAACGCCAGGCTACACCAAGACCTCGGGATAGACCCAATCAGAACAGTTGCACACAAACTCTGCACGACGTACGAAACGAGACTAGACCAGCACCCGAACCCACTCGCAACCAACCTACTCGACAGACGGACAATCTCTAGAAGATTAAAAAAATACAAGCCACTAGACTTACGCGTACGCTTCCGCACGGAATAAACAGTCAAAAATAGATTAGCGTGCATCACTGGATGCACCATCTTAGCTTCTCCCCACTGTACACGCCATCGCACCGACTACATTGTTCTAACCAACAGCAAAACTATTTAATGTCATTCTAATGACAGATTATAGTTAAAAAAGTAAAATAAAAAAAAATAAAAAAAAAAACCGCTGCATCCACAAATTTTTATACCCGCCATTAGAAAAAAAGCATCGGTAGTCTTTTTAAAATAACTTTTTGAATTCTTGTCCAATAAACGAAGCAGGAAGTGAATAACTTAAGATTCTAGGATAAATTCTGGATGTATCCATTACATCACAATGACAGACATTTTTATCCCATCTATCAATGAGCATCGCTAAAGACTTTTTGTTTTGAATCTTTCAATTCATGTTGCCGCAATGAAAGTGAAGAAGTAGAAATGTGCAGCGCACATATTTTTCAATCAATTGATGAAACTTGGTACTGATAGAGTGCGTGCCCATGAGAAAAAAAATAGACCAAAGGGCACGACCGAACTGAATGAAGAAAAATATGACAAGTAATTGAAATAATGATAACATAATAATCTCAATTAGCACGCATTTATTTGATCCAAGTTTTCGATGGTTTATTTGGATTGATGAACATATGTAGAAAAATATGACAACTTAATTATCAGACAATGATGACACAAGAACTAATGAGCACACATTTATTTCGTTTTTTTATTTGAATTCATCAGAATGTATACAATAACTCCATGTTTTTCAAATGAAATTTCTGATTCCAAGTCATAGGTTAACGAACCTATACATTTCTCGCAGCTATAGGTAATCAAAACACTTTAAAAATATTTTCGACAGACGTATAATTAGGTTAGCACACATTTTTATTTCGATAATTTCAAACGACGAATTGAATACGAATAAATTAAATGCTTAACACATATTTCATTCACTGAGCTACAAAATAATTTTCAACTCGCAGATCCCGCAGTGTTTTTGAAACTCCGATCAAACTTTTATAAAATATTACCGAACGATATATATCACACATACATTGCAGGTTATATTTTACTTCGTTTGTACGCGACAGAAATGCGTGCAATATTGATCGCCCTTCGGTGTGAAGAGTTGTTAGGAATTAATATTATTAATTAACTCAAAGGAAACCTGAAGAGTTTCGTTCACACCGTCGACTTTTCACATCGAAATCATTAACTCGAATAATAAGACGTTTATAATTATTTTTACACACTTTAAATTGATATCACACTTCACACACTGATTCACTGGTCGCGAACGAACGCACACGAAGCATCGAGAACACAAAAATAACTGTAATTTTACAATTATCGTAAAATTGAAACCGCGGCGAAAACACACGCACAACAACCCGGGCGCAGCCATATTGTCTAGCTGTCATCGCCGATCCCTTCGATCAGCGCGATGAAAGTACATCACGCAAGCAAGTTCGTAGCTCCAACATAATTGGCCGAGGAGTTTTCTCAACGCTCATTCGTTGGAACGAGAATTCTCTCACCGAGGATTGGTGATCATGGAGGACACGGAGCCTTTGTCTGTAGCGGTCAGTACGCGTATACAGATACGTCAAAATCCTGAATGTGTTGGTAACTTTTGCATAATCTTAAGCCCGTGCAAAGTTTTTTCTCAGCAATTACGGCACGAATCAAGCTGATTTTGGGCTCATTCGAATAAGAATTTCTTAATGAACCTCTAGTTCAATTTTCAAGGCCTCAAACGACTCGTGAGCTTCGAAAACGAATAAAATGATGTGCCAATTTTACCCCCACCACCGCGAAAAGTTTTGTTTCGAGAAAGTATAGTCTCGGCGAGCCTCGGGCCAGCAGACGACAGGGCTGTCAATGTACTTGTCCCGAGACTCTACCGAGTCTCTTGATCTAGAGTCGCGGTAGCGACTCGAGACAAGTACATTTACGTTATATACATGTCGAAGAAAAGAGTTCGCTACTAGAGTCTTTACAGCAAGCAGAGCAGGTCGAACGTTTTTTTTAAATTCCTGAAAATTGTTTTGACGATATTTAATTAATTACAGTGTTTTGAAAGATGTTGCGGGTTCCCGTATTTTTAATTTTTTTCTTTCTTTTGATTGTGACTATTTAGAGCTGTGTAGTCTAACGCATTCTCTAGATATCAATTTCTCATTTTTCCGAGGCATTAAAAATGGGTGGCGTTTTTCGCACACTTTTTGACGTCTCGCGATTCCTGTCTAGTGACACTAGTTATAACTAGAAACATCTGCTGATATGTGATGAAACTGTTCAATTGATTGATGTGACAAACGACTTTTTACATTACAGTGACAGATGTGTTGGATAAGGTTATAAAGATCGCGGTCACGAATTTGGTGGTAGTCGTGAGATTAAAAAGTGAGGTTGTATAGATCGCGGCTGTGAAAATTGACAGATATTTTTTAAATTCGAATTCTGTTAAGTCATCAGGGCTAGGGTTATGACGGTTATGAGGTTGAAAAAAAATTATAGTGTTGGTTATGAGGTTCAAAAAATGTTTATATTTTAAAAAATGACTTGTTTCCGTTAGAGATTTCGGTATCGTTTGAAATCGAAGAAATTTTTAAAACCTCGACAAAAGCCAAGTATTCAGTTGTGAGTGATGAAAATCGAGCATTAAGCTAATAAATAAATAAAAACATGGATATTTACAATGTTTATTTTTGGAGTATACATTGTTTATGAATACATGACAGAAATAAAAAGAATTTTCTTTAATTGTTCATCGGCCAATGGATATTTCTTTGTTTTTTTTTATCAACAACTTTTTTTATGCAAGCCCCTGAGGTCTTTTCTTGCAGTTCTTCAAAGGTGATGACGGTTATGTCCCAAAGTTCATGTACATTTCAAAAGGATGAAATTGATGGAAAATATTTGGCGATGGTACCAATGGTGTAAGATTTTCCAGTGCCGGTGTTTTCACAACTCACCGGTGTTTCACAAAAAATTTTTTATGCCACCATCTGAGATCCTTCCGGAGCCAATGAAAAGTCGATTTTCTTTCATCAACAACTTGTTTGATGCTAGCCTCTGGACTCTTTTCTTAAAGTTCTTCAGAGGTGAAGACAATTGTGTCCCAAAGCTCATGGGGATGTTGAAAAAATGAAATGAATGAAAAATATTTGGCGATGGTACCAACGGTGTAAGATTTTCCAGTACCAGTGTTTTTGCAACTCACCGGTGTTTCACAAAAAAATTTTTATGCCACCATCTGAGATCCTTCCGAAGCCAATGAAAAGTCATTTTTCCTTCATCGACAACTTGTTTGATGCTAGCCTCTGGACTCTTTTCTTGAAGTTCTTCAGAGGTGAAGACAATTATGTCCCAAAGCTCATGGGGATGTCGAAAGGATTAAATGAATGAAAAACATTTGGCGATGGTACCAGCGGTGTAAGATTTTCCAGTGCCGGTGTTTTCGCAACTCACCGGTGTTTCAGAAAAAATTTTTGATGCCATCATCTGAAAACCTTCCGGACTCGATGCTTAAATCAACGATCTTGCGTTATTTATCGCTGAAAATCTCATTCTCTTCAACTCCAACTTTTTCGCAGCGGTTCAGCTTTTTCGATTTCTTTAGTGTTCTTTTTTTAGACATTTCTCATTGATAAATGATAGACGATGTAGGTGTTTTTCGTTTTTTCTTCGTTGTCCACGTTTTTGATAAACATCTTTCACTTCTGGTTCTCACTATCAGAAACTTTCATCTTCCTTGGAAAAAATTTATATTGATACAATAAACAAGGGAAAATCTGTGCTATTTTTACTATGACAAACATTTAAAATCTTATAGAAGCAGGTCATTTTAACGAAACAAAGTCTTGAAACAAAATCGTATACGAAACATTAATGTATTCTGATAAAGTTCTACACGTTCCTAGAAAAATTCGAAACTAGTTGGAAATTTAACATGTGAAATCATGTCGTAATAAGATCTCAATGAAATTTTTTTATTTTCGAAACCTTTTGTAGCAAAGGTGCAATATTTAAAAAACAAATTGAAACGATTTGATTGAGAATATCCTGCATATTTTTAAAATCTTTCATTTGAAAGTGAAACAATTTCAAAACATATTAACAAATTAGCATTTGATAAATAAATACTGAATTATTATAGTAATTCAGTACTTATTGAGTTTTAAATCGTACAACACATTAGACCTTGAAGTGAAATTGGGCTAAAATATTATTTAATATCAAGAGACGCGGCAGCGGCTCGACGCCAAGTATTAAACGAAAAGAAAGAGCCAGCCCGAGACCTGCCACATTCATATATACGCGAATATGCCGGTTTTATGACGTCATAGTAATAATAATTATGAAATTAAAGTGACGCCAAGCAAATTCTGAGCTGAAAATCAAACTTTTTTTCTCTTGAAATTGGAGGTTTCCTTTAAATATGTTAATTCTTTTTTGTGCTCAACGAGCTGTCATGTTTTATTAAGGGATGAGCATTAAAAATTTGTTGTCAGGTTTGAAAATTCATAACTTAAAACTCAGAAATATTTTCAGAATACTGAAGTAACTCGAATGCCGAAAGGATTCTTTTTCGTTCTACGTTCTTACTTCTGTCATACGAGTCTGTAAATTGAAGCATGTATTTTGTTTCCGGTTCATTTCAATCATTTGTTAACCCATCAATGTGCAAAATGACAATTCTGTTCACGCAATTTCAAGTACACAGTTTGAATTGAGAAACAACAAAAAATTCCTCTAAAACCTCTTTTTCGAAAACGTCTCCACGGAAAATCCCTTAAAAAAACAATTATCATATAATATCCCTTTGAAAATCTGTCATAACTAAAAACTCCAATCGAAAAACCTGATTCTTCCAATAATTCGCGATGATTACAAAAAGTTGTTGAATAATTACAAAAAACAGCAAAAATGCTGTACAAAAAGTTGAGACAAGTACATTTACTCCCCCGTTAAAGGAGCCTTCCCTCTAAATAATTAGAACTCGTAATAAAACATCTTTAGAAAAATTTCTCCCAACAAAAAATATCATTCAAGAAACCAGATCTCCCCAAAAATCCACTACTAGAAAGCAGTTCGAATCTTTCCTTTAAAAGTAACCTTAAAAAATAATTTATCGTGAAAAGTTTTGAAAAACTATCTTGAATGAAATTTATGAATAAAGTCATGAAATCGTGAAATTCAATTCTCGCAAAGAGTTGAATTAAAAGATTACAAAAAGTTGTCAAATAAATATGGATGTGGTCAAGTACGTCAGATTATAATGTTAACAAAAAAATTACAAACAAAAAAATTACAAACAAAAAAAACTTGAGAAAAAAAAAATTTCGGCTGGTGTACTTGGCAAAATGTGTAATGTACTTCACAGAATGTACTTACACCTCATAGTTACGAACTCGCCAAGTACACCAGCCGAAATTTTTTTTTTCTCAAGTTTTTTTTGTTTGTAATTTTTTTGTATATAATTTTTTTTGTTTGTAATTTTTTTGTATATAATTTTTTTTGTTTGTAATTTTTTTGTTAACATTATAATCTGACGTACTTGACCACATCCATATTTATTCGACAACTTTTTGTAATCTTTTAATTCAACTCTTTGCGAGAATTGAATTTCACGATTTCATGACTTTATTCATAAATTTCATTCAAGATAGTTTTTCAAAACTTTTCATGATAAATTATTTTTTAAGGTTACTTTTAAAGGAAAGATTCTAACTGCTTTCTAGTAGTGGGTTTTTGGGGAGATCTGGTTTCTTGAATGATATTTTTTGTTGGGAGAAATTTTTCTAAAGATGTTTTATTACGAGTTCTAATTATTTAGAGGGGTGGCTCCTTTAACGGGGGAGTAAATGTACTTGTCTCAACTTTTTGTACAGCATTTTTGCTGTTTTTTGTAATTATATGAAAATCTTGAAAGAAAATATGCCCATCGCTGCAGACGGCTAGCCACTGTGAGTGGGATTTCTTGTTTTGGGCCAAAAATATGGGTCAGAGGTTTATGATCAGTCCGTAAGATTATTTGTTTACCGAAGATGTAATTATAGAATTTTTTGAATCCGAATACTATCGCACTGGCTTCCTCATCGATGATGGCTCTGTTTAATTCGCATTCTGGGATTATTTTTGATGCAAACGCCATTGGTCTTTCAGATTTATCTTTATATCTATGTGATAATATCGCTGCTATTCCGTATGCTGATGCATCGCAGGCCAAAACTAGTTCCTCGTCTGGGTCGAAGTGAGCCAGAATCCTCGGCGATCCTAACTCCATTTTTACCCATTTAAATGCCGCTGCGCATTTGGCGTCCCATTTGAATTCTGTTTGTTTGCCACATTCGTATAGGGGCTTTAGTTTTTCGGCCCTATTCGGTAAGAATCTTGAATAATATGTTATTAATCCAATGAATGGCTCTGATTGTTTCTTATCTCTCGGTGTCGGTGCGTTTATCATTGCTTTGACTTTTGTTTCCGACTTATGAAGTCCATTTTTATCAATTACGAATCCTAGAATATCTAATCGATCTTTGAAAAAGTCGCATCTATTGATGTTTACTTTAAAACCGGATTCTTCTAATCGTGTGAATATCGCGTTAAGAACTTCTAAGTGTCCCTCGTCGTTCGTACCGGTACAAAATATGTTGTCCAAGTATGGTATCGCTCGCTTGATGCCCACTAAACATTGCTCTATTTTTCGCTGAAAGTCTCCCGGCCCTGATGAGATCCCTTCTGTCATTTTTGTATACTTGTACAATCCTTTATGCGTAATTATTGTCAGGTAGACTTGACTTTTCTCATCCACCAGGATCTGCATATACGCGTGTTGTAGATGTATTTATGAAAATTTCTAGCCGTTTGGTAACGCTAAAAAAATTTCGTCTATCAACGGCAATGGGTGCCGGTCCATTACTAAGCACGGGTTTACCGTGAGCTTGAAATTTCCACAAATTCTTACTGTTCCGTTCGACTTAATTACCGGTACGATTGGAGTCGCCCAATCGCTAACGTCCACTTTTTTTAGGTGACCTAGTGCTTCTAATCTTTTTATTCCGTTTTCGACTTTCTCTATCAGTGCGAAAGGCAAGTGTCTTGCTTTGAGCGCTCTCGGTTGTGAATTCTCTCGTAATGTTAATTTTAGGGCACCTTTGTTATATAATCCTGTTCCCGGTCCGAATAACTTTGGAAACTTTTTCGGAAATTCTTTAGTGACGTCACTTAAATTCATTTTATAGCAGCTCAACGTATCGCTTATTGCTTCGTTTAAAGGTAACGGCCAGAGTGCTAGCGCCTGTAACCATTGTCTTCCAATTAACGTCGGCCCCGATCCCTTCATTATTATCATTTTTAACGTTGCCCTTCTCTCCCCCAATTCTACCTCTAGTCCTGTCATAATACCTACGTGTTCCAATGGTACTTTACCTATGCTGTGAGCGGCCTATTCAACGCTTCTACTCGTATACTAGGGAAATATTCGTTTTTTGTTTCTTCCGATATTATCGTTACTTAAGTTCCTGTATCTATTTCCATCTTTACTGCCGTTCCGTTTACAATAACATTCATGTACATTGGTCTCGCGTTCGTGCACTTTTCTATAATATTTACGTTACCGACTCTTATTTGGTTGATGCTGATGTCGTCTTTTTCTAGTCAGAAGAAGTCTTCTGACGATTCCTCTGAAGACTCTTTTCCCCTCTGCTCCGTTTCTTGTGTTGACGTTGTTTCAAGATGTTGGACATCGGATTTCTTCGATCTGCACATTGTTGTAAGATGTCCTCTTCTGTGGCATGTTTTGCATGTCTGGTAGCGTTGAAAACAATCTCTTGCCAGGTGATTGTCTTTCCCACAACAGTAGCAGGTGATTTTCCGCTGCTCCGAGTTTTGACTGTTGGTATCGTCTGTGGATTTTTTTCTCGCCGCTCCTCTCGAGTACTGCTTGCTACCTCGGAATGATCCCCGTACATTTTTGTAAGGGCGTTGCTGCTGTGACTGTTGAGTCCATTGGTACCGAATTCGTCGTACTCGTGCTCGGCGTTGCTGACCCCTTCCACTTATCTGTTGTCGTTGCGTCCTTTTCTGCCGTTTCCATTTGTGTAGCAATTTTATATGCCTTTTCGTATGTTAGGATTTCTTTTTGGAACAGAGCTTTCTTCGTCCCATGATCCTTGAGCCCGCATACGATTTGGTCTCGCACCGCGTTGTTTACGTCTGTGAAGTTACAGTGTAATGAAAGTCGCTTCAGTCTTGCAGCAAACTCTGCTACTGACTCCGTTGTTGCTTGTTGTGCCTGGTGAAATTTGGATCTTTCCATTGCTTCAGACGATTTAGGATTTAAATGTCCTTGGATGAGCGTGACCAATTCGTTATAAGATTTTGTGCTTGGTTTGGCTGGTGCACATAAGTTTCTTACCAAGCTGTATGTTTCCTGATTTATTTTTGTCGACAAAACTGCCGCGTGCTTTTCAGCTTTTACGTCGTTTGCAAGGAAATGCAGCTCTAGTCGCTCTATGTATGTTTCCCAGTCGTCTTTCCCTAACTCTCTAGTCTTGATGCTTTGTGCTCTGTCATTGTTTGGATTATTTGGGGGACTGTGTTCGTTTCGTTTTGCTCCGTTTTTCGTTTACGCTGTACGTCGCGTACGTGTAGCTTCAAAATATTACGTAGTTGGTCGATTCCACTGTTATCCTTGAACTCTATACTCAGGTCCGATAGTAAGGTAATTAACTGTGCCTTCGTGAGATTATAAATCCACGATGTTTTTGTGTAGTCAATATTATGGATCGTTATTTCTTTTTCTTCTTCGCTGCTGGCTCCCGACGCCATGCCCGTTGCGAAATATTCACGAGATCTCTTTCTTCATCGGCCGTAATTTGCTAAACTATACACTTTTATAAAAAAATTCACTTTTATAGCTGCACTTTCGATTGCTGAGTTCGCTCGTCCTCGTCGCCAAAATTGCGGTGTCTTGGGAGGTGGCATGGTTAATAACGAAACAGCATTATCGCAACTTGTTCTACTTTTATTATTCTGATATTACTTATGCTTAATATTGAACCGCTCCCTTCGAGCGTCGGGAACGTACTGCTTGCGGTAGCGCACGATTCCCGAACCATGTGATTACTTAAGACGTAATACACCACATTAAGTGTTATTAATTTTTTCGTCAATACTTCGGCCAATCCAACCCTCGCCCTGCAGACCCTACTATCGATTGCTTATGACATTTACACAATTTTACCTTATCCGCAGTATCAAGTTTAGTATATCTTATCTTTACGTTTCTCCTTTTTTCACCACTGCCTATACTTCTTTCTTCGTTTCAGCCCCTACCACCTCCCGCACCCACGTCTGTCGTGAGTTTTTTTTTTTCAAGCGAATTGCGGTACTTATTCCTACAGAGCGTGTATTTTTTGTCGCTATTCATACTTTTCCCATTTTTCAATACCATTCGCATATTGCGTCACCTTTGAGATTTTGCATCCCCCTCCTGACCCTCGCCCTTATTACTCTTTTCTCTTACTTCCGCGACCTCTGCAGTCATTTCGCATACACCCGAAGGTGCGATATCTATTTTCAGCTCATTCTACGCAAAAGTTTTATCAAAAATTTATAGAGTATTTCGTGTTCTGCAAGCCCGGACACTAAGCTTTTTTCTCATCTCCAATCATTATCATGCTGTTTAAAGAAAATAGCAATAGAAATTCATGATGAACTGATTGTCTCTTGGAAAATATGAACTATTGAATAACTAGTTCCTTAATCAAAGCAGATATAATTTCTTACGAAAAAGGTTCGCATTATTTTTATCGAATAACGTACTATTTAAGAGATAATTAAGAAAATACGTTTTTTCAAATCGTCATACGTAATATCGAAAACAGCACAAACGGAAGAATTTTTTATGCGAGTTAAATAATCTGCAATGCTGAGAATTATTTCATAATCTGGTACATCTTTAGAGCAAAAATTTAATCCCCTTTCGTAGGAAAAATCCACTTAGTTGTCAAAGAACACAGACTTTTAATAGTTTGAGAAGTGAATTAATAATGTGCTCGTTACCATCGATCTCCACGCTTTGGGGGCGGTTTTCGGGCATCGGAATTCGCCCCGCTTCTTGGTTGCCCGGATTCTGGTGCTCGGGTCCATCAATCGTTATGTCCGATTGTCGTGCCAGCGCTCTTCTCCTCATTTCTGTTTATTTCACACCCATTAATGTACTTTCCAAACAATCAATTCTTAGCAACGCTATTTCTAACCTTTCCTACGCTTATTGCGCTTCTGTCTTGTAGAATTCGGTTCCCTCGAAGAAGCTTCAGGAGGTCGCTGTATCATATCGTGTGTTCTCCGTTTTTGAGCTGGTGAAAACACCGAATCACGGGCCCTACGTTCTTCCCCATTCACAGATATTTGTTCACGATTGATTTCTGCAAGGCAAAAGTGTAGAAAAGTTATTGGCATTGAGTTACAGATTGAATCAATACAGTAATAATGATGAAGAAATTAAAAAATGAAAAACTACCATTAGCATGTAGCAAAGCACGTTGTTCGACACTGTCTTCCCTTCTTGCTTCGTTGAAATAATTTTGTTCATCTGCTGTGTCTTCTACAAGAAAAAAAAACCAAAAGTAATGGTGTAAAAACTTACCGATGGAACATACAAATATACATTAATACTGGCTATAAAGATTTACCATTAACGTTGTAAGATAAAGACGGGCTTGAGCGGTCATCGATCTCAATCACTGGGACTTCTCCTAAGAATATGGGTTCAATTTAGCTTCATTTATTCTCATCGACATTGCAATTTATAAATAAAAAAATCATTCCCGCATTGTTCTCAATGCTGTTACATCGAAATATTATAGCACAATAAAAAAAGTGACTTGAAAAAATGATGTATAAATTTACAGGTGCTGCATACAAATACAGTATTAATAGCTATAAAAAATTACCGTTCGCTCCAAATACCAGAGATGGACTTGATCGGTCGTCGATCTCAATCACTGGGACTTCTTCTGAGGATAAAAAATTGATTGAGCTCCATTTTTTTTACATTTGCAGCTTTCTTAAATTAAGTTATCATTCCCGCATTTTTTTAAGTGTTGATACATTGGGATGTAATGTCATGATTTTATTTGACCATAGAAATCTCGAAAGAAACGCGTGTGCCTTTTTTTACACGTTTAATCTGTCAGCATTAAGTATTCGTGAAAATCGTTGTAATATAGATGTTTGGCGATAAAACTGGTTATGACGATTTTACTCTAGCTGATTCAATTAAAGCAATGCTGCAAAGCTTCCCTTCATGATTTATTTTGCATCATCGCTTCGTGCTATTATTTCCTGTCGAGAACAACCTTTTAAAAGATTTGTATCTCATTTGTTCACCCAATTAGTATTGTCAAAAGGAAAAACATGAGTGATTTCCTTTCAGCTGTGTCCTTGATGAAATAGAAAATATAATGGTCTTCCTTACACTCGAAATATAACGATCTTACCTCTTTGGTTGAACGGTTCGACTGCCGCTGTCTCATCATCGCTTGAGCTGTCGTAGTATATCGGTGCTTGGTCAGGAGAAACTACTAATAAATCTTTGTTAAAGAAGCCAGGCCGTACTAGTCAGAAGACAATTTTCACCTTAATTTTGGACAACATCTACCCCGAGTGATTGTATACAACCTAGTACTGTCAAAAAGTACAATGATAATTTGTAGGATGAGTAAAACAATTTCGAAATTTTTTTTCGTTCAAAAATATGAAGGTTTCCGAGTTATTAACTTAACTTGAACAATGTAAGACATTTGACGTTTTTATTTTGAAGCATATGATACCAAAATACATATATTTTCCAGTACTAGTGGCCAGAACGTTATGCTCATCGTAGACGATGTGTGAAATTCTTTATTAATCATTCAATAACGTTTCAATTGAAAAGTTTTCAAAGGATATTGATACTCCTTAAGCATTACGTATCAAATTTGCACTACAGCGTATGAAAAAATCAAACATTATTTGAAATCAAGCGTAGCGCTAAAACTGATTGACCTATACGCCTCATTGTAATACTTTTTTCGTCGTTTTGTCGTGTATTTCAAAGAATGCTTTATTACATTAATATTTTCTAAAGGCCTCCGTTATATTGATCTGATTGGTATTAGTTACCGTTTTCCGGAAGCGCTGCAGCATTATCCAACAGCCATCGCGGTAGTTCATCGGAGAAAATCTCGTGTTCAAAATCTGGATCTGAAATGAATGCAGTAAAATTAAATTTTCGGGTGTTCATTCCTAAGTCCAAATGAATGTAAAAAAAAATGTACCTAACGGTGGGACTGGCGGAAATTCCTGCAGCTCATGCTCCATGGCGTTATTATCCTCCGGCTCATTCCGTTGTTGAGCCATTCTGACATCAACGTTCCCTTTCAAAGCAGCTGCTTTATCAAGAAATTCGTCCACCGTAATTTTTAGCATGTGCAGTTCACGCCACGCTGAATAAAATTCGAATAAGTTACTGGTATGCATTCAAAATAGTAGTATTAGTCTTCTAATCACCAATATCATCGACATCAATCAAATATAGGGACTGAACTTTTGCGAGGTCTATCGCACTTATATATATATATATTCAAATATGAATGTTTCCAGGTCTTTTTTGTAATAAATACTATTAAAATATGTATATGTATATTTGCAAGTTACGGAGTAGAAACACTATAAAACAATATGGATGAAGCACCTTATTTCTAATGTACACAAGGGTTGTGTATTTAAAGAATAAGAATTTCTTCAATAAAATCTTATCTTTTATCAACTGCTGCTGTTTGAAAACGGAACAATATCTTGCATGTCTGCCTATTTGGACGTTGTTCCTGAGTCGCCTGATGTCTGCTCGAACATCTGCTTGCAGCTTGATCAGCTTGCCTGTTGAAGAAATATAACCAACATTAATAATGGTCAATATTTTTATCGTGAATGGGAATTGCATGTTATTGCGTTGAACGACAAACAATACTTACAAACAAAATCCCAGGGTCCGGGGCGAGCTTCCATCCGGTGTTTCAGTCTGCTGTGATAGGACTCTATAATATTATTCGTCCGAAGACTAAGTCCGTAGACGCTGAACCCTTCTGGTTTCACGGTTCAAAGCCAAAATTGCGCGTAGTAGCTACAAAACTGGCTTAAAGTCCTTTTTATTGCGGACGATAAATTATTTTTAAGAGCCCGGAATTTATTCGTTATCATATCGGCTGGTAAGTACGCCAACGCCAAAACTTTAAAAAAAAAATTCTTAGCCTCGTCGTTCGTGCGCAGTATGTTGTGAACCTGAAGTGACCTAGCCTTTTGATAGAGTGCCTGAAATACAATGTTTCATTTTTTACCTTTCACCTTTTTTCACTAAATATTAGCAATTATTAGACTTTTAATTCCTTCATCACCTACGAACTAATGTCTAGAAAAGGATGAAAAACTCTAATGTATAAAATAGCATGTGGCTTTTAAAGGCAACATATGTATGTATATATAAATATACACAGCCCATAAAAATTTTGTGGACAACATTGCGAAAAAGTCTTGGAGCTATTTTTTATGCCATTTTGTGGATAGTGTAGATAAATAAGTTTAACGAAAGGCACATTGAACACAAGATATTTCTCTTCAATTTGCTTTTTTTTTTTAATTTTCCACGATCTTTTCTACATCCGCTAAATTCTTTTGGACATGATCCGTTTTTTACGTTTTCAGTGGGACCGCGTTTTGAGAAAAAAAAATGTTAAGGTTCTTTTCAACTGAGACCAACGGAGGGACCGAGAACTTCAATTTTGATTTTTATAAATCTCTGTACGATTGTTTTTCTCTTAGTTATCTCAGTTTTTCCGGAAAAAAAAAAAATTGGAATATGCCACCTACCACGGAAACTATTGGGTTTTCAAAACAATCTCAAGAAAACATTCTTATGTCTTCAGAATTGGAAAATAATATTTTTTTCTATCTTGAAATTTTATCAAAAATCGCATCGTTAACAAGTAACGGCGATCAATTTTTCAGAATTTACACTGAAATCAGTTAGAAAAAGAAATTCCAGGAAGAAGGTCGGAAAAAATTCTGGTGAATTCAGAAAAAACCAATGCAATTTTTTACTTTCTTGAGATTTATTTGAAAATCTATTAATTTCTGTGGTATGTGGCATATTCCAAATTTTCTCTTTTTTCGCTAAAAATGACATGACTACGAAAAAAAAAACGTACAGAATTTTATAAAAAACGAAATTGAAGTTTACGCTGCCGTCGGAAACGGTCATGTTTAAAAGTATGTAGCGGATGTGAAAAATAATCGCCGAAAATTAAAAAAAAAAAACCAATTGAAGAGGAATTGCTTCCTTTCGAAATGCCGTTTTTTAAACTTATTCATCTGTACTGCCCGCAAAATGGCATCAAAAATGGCTCCGAGACATTTTTGCATTTTTGTTCTTTGGGTTTGGGTTGTGTATATTTATAAATTTTCACTCAAAAAATCTTTCGAGTTCGAAATCGCTCATTGCGAGCATGACATTATTTGTAGGGAGGACATATTGTTTTACATACCGTAAACATGCGACATACGCCGCTTGTGTTTTTCGGGTCATTATGACCCAAACGAAAGGAAAACCCTACAGTCCACATAAATAAACATAATCAGAAACTTATGCGCAATCAAGGAACAAGTTTTCCTATATTACATAATTATTTGGTAATTTTTCAAACTGGTAGCTGATATATTTTCATTATTGTGTTCAGACAGTGTAGCATGTATGAGCTTTGAGGAAACGTTTTTTTGTGTAATTCAAATAATTTGATAAAACACGTGAAACAGTATAGAAAACCCGATCAGTGAAATTTATACTACATTATGTTTTTTATAAAAATGAAAAATTCGCTGCCTGCGAGTTATATACTGTGAAACGATTTCGAATATCAATATTCCATAATCCATAATCGTCATCAACTGGTATACGCCTTCAATCCGAGGTCTGGAGAAGAAAGTCCCATCTATGAGCAGTTTTGAAACGTCGTTCATTTCTTCCCTCACAAAACCCTCATCGAAAATTAACGCATGTTGCTCCCCATCTTCGTCCGTTATCAATTGAACAGAGAGCCAACCATCGGTATATTCTAAAATTCTCCCGTATGCCGGATCAGTCAAGCGGTCCACGAATTCTCTGATAGAATGAGGGCTCGGAGAGAAATTCTTCATTCGACATTTTTGCATGAAACTCCGGATGCTTCTGAACGATACGTGTCGCGCTGCTTCTGAATGACTTTATATGTCGAACGCCAAAAATGATACAAGTGAGGATTTCTCTTACTATACAATACAAAAGAAGTCAAGTTGCCCGATGAAAGTACTAGTAAGTTGTCTCGAGCGCAATGCGTACGCAGGAAAGTAAATAGCAAAAAAATAATAAAAAGTACGAAGTATCGATAGAAATTCTTCATGGATCATTGAATATGATGATCGGTATTGGAACAGTATTTCGGATGCTTGAAGGATAAATTTATACAAGTGATTGAAGCGGATTCTACCTTTCTTTAGAAAAATAATAAGTCAATGTGAAGTGATAAGCATAATATGTTATAAGAAATTGAGATAGTATTACATTAAATTACATATCACATGCATGTGCATTTAAATACATTGGTTAGTAAAAAAAAGCATGCTAACATTGTTTGATAGATTCACTTCTTACGCGCGAAAGAAACCCAATCATAATTGAAAAATATAATTAATTGAGAAATTATAACAAACACATGAAACAAGACCAAAACCATGCAATAAAGTAAGAAAAACTCACACAGTCGCTAACGTATCATACAAATCTTTCAATTTGTACCAATGAAGTGCAAGCTGTTCTGATAAAGCCCGTTTGAAGTGACCTATAAGCTCATACTTATCATCAGGCAAGCAGAATTCAGAATGAGGGTATCCATCTTCGATAGTCCCATTCACTATTTTTGCCGTACCCTGACAAATCGTCTTTTCTTTACAGCGAAGATAACTGTGAAATGAAAAAGTGTCGAGCTAGGGTTTGTTTACATACACAAAAAAACTCTGACTTGGAATGGACTGTAAAACGGTGGAAGTAAGACAGTAGGATTGAAAATATTAGAATTTTTTTCAATGACTTTTGACGAGTTGTTTGACTTTCTTCATATTACGAATGAAAATTTCTTCGCTCGTGTTGAGATTTTTCCGACCAAAAACATTTCATTTTATTACGAAAAATATAATATTCAGAACATGTAGTATAATTGAAAAATATACAGCTTGAATGAAATCGTCACGAAGGTCGAAGTTTGCATCTAATCATATTGCATCGTCTGGATTTTTTTGTAGTTTTCAACAGAGTTTTGTTCAATACAATTTACGGTCCAAACACTCATTGGATGAAGCATAACTTGAAAACCGTTGGGTTGGAAGCAAAACAGCAGTATATAAAACTTTTTTACTTTTCCATTTCTTATCAATTGAATTTTTTTGTAAATCTTCCAAACCTCTTTTCAAACGAATCGTTAAAAATTGACAAAAAAAAGTCGTTGGTCGTTTCTAGGAAAATATTGAATTTAAGACAAAAAAGGAGAAGACAATTTGTAAATGTTAATTTTGAATATGCAAAAAGTTTTATAGATTCTTTTTCTCGATTGACGGCGGATTATTTTGTGACCACTCCATGGTTTACCCCACATTAACTGAGGATTGGTTGACGCCGTTCGAATTTTCTATTTACCATGGATAAAAACGAATCTTTTTTGACAATGTACTTTCTATAACTTTTTGACATCATTAACCACAACTTTTTCATGCATTAAAATTGCAGAGTTAGAAATTTTCCTCTGGGTACTCCGATACCTAATAGTTCTCAATCGACTCATTCCACGATTAAAGAACGATTGAGAAAAAATGTCGTTCATTATATTTTTGTTCAAAACCCATCGATTTCAAGTTTACTTTTTAACTTCACGATGACATTTTTTGAGTGCACCTTTGTAACGAAACCATTCACCACGGGAACATCGAAAAAACAAGTATACGTGAAGTATTTCATTCGCTATATTTCAGATCAGTTTTTCAATTAGTACAATTTAAGACTGAACTATAAATGCACGAAACGGTATGCTCGATAATATTACTTTCGGATAATATACGTGCTGTCATATATTGAACCTTGTGTCTGCATAAAGACGCCAAAATAATAAGAAAATTCGTTAAACGTTTGGCGTATTTCAGTATTATGGTCAGAACGACTGAGTGGAACAGCGTGGAATGCCCTATATCTTTTCCAACATTTTTTGAGTCGCTGGTTGAGACTTCATAATCATGCAAAATGTATTCATTGACACAATATATTAAAAAGAGTCGTGACAGCAAATGAAACTTTAAAAAAAAATTTTTCCCGAATCGCCATCTGCGAGAATCAATGTGTACAAATTAGTGTGCGAATTTCAACTCCTGCCTTTATTAATTCAATCCTTTATTTTGTAGATTTTTTAAACATTTCTATAAACAAAAACATGTAGACAGCTTGTTGTCTACGTATTTTTCTTAATTGGTTACGATTTTGAAACGTTTTATCTTATGTTTTTATTTTTGGGAATAAAAGATTGAAACAAATAAATTTGGCAGAAGTAATGTCAAAGTTGTAATCAGAAACCGAAAAAATGTGAAAATGACGCATAACTAACGTATTGACTAAAAACTCATTCCAACTCAAAACTGGAATGCTCTCTGAGTTGTAAGAATGTTCGTAATAATTTCACCGTTATCTTGCAGTTGCAAACAATATTGAAACAATTAGATTTTCGCTAAAATAATTTGCAGCCACGGAGGAAGCAGTCTTAAAAATAATGGATTACAGATTTTACGTATTTTCATTTGTTCAAGTATCTACGTTCTATAATCCCGTAAAGAAGGACGCACACATGATATGCCATTGTGGCGTTAGATTATTAAGTTGATTTATCAGATTTTCAATTGAAGATTATTTAAACAAATTTTAAGAAATTCTGATTGATCCACAGTGATTCCGTATAACTTTTTTGCCTTTTCATTCCACTAAACCTGTGTAAAATCTAGTTGCATAGCATGTTCTGAAGTTGGTCTTTTGCCCAGAAAGTGGAAAGACCCAAAAATTCCCCTCGGGGAAAAAAAGGTCGGGACAAGTACATTGATGATCCCTTGTTTTCTGATGACAAAAAAGAGTAAAAAAAAATTTCATAAAAAAAATTATGAACCTTACTGAGAATAATTTCAGAAAAATTGGAAAAAGTCTCACAAATCAGCAAAAAACATTATAGAAAAAAAAAAAAATTATCAATCTGTAATTATTTTGTAAAGTGGAAAAAAAATTCAAATAAAACGTGTGAAAATCTTAAATACACCACTCGATAACATTGCAGACGTGAAAAACCAAAAAATCTCGCTTGTGACCATTTTAAAAACCAATGCCTTATTCTTCTCATCTTATTATAAAGGAGGAATGACTAAATGAATTGAAAAAGTTTCCATTTCAGTTACGTCCAGCATTCAAATTTATAATATCATTCCGAAGCCAAGTATTTATTGGTAATTCGGAATATTCATTCCTATGGGACGCATAAAGAACTTGAAACAGTTCTAATGAATCAAAAAAGTTACCAAGTTACGTACAGTTCTAAAATTTATGATATCAACTCGAAGCCAAGTATTTATTGGTATTCCGGAGTATCCATTCCTACGGGACACATCAGAAACTTGAAAAAGTTCTAATGGATAAAAAAAGTTGCCGTCTAAGTTAGGTGCAGCACTAAAAATTATGATATCAATTCGACGACAAGTATTTTGTTAGTAATTCGCAATTATAACCCTCATTCTCCTCTCCATCCTCTCCCCACCCCCTTCCCCCTCCCCTCTTTCCTTCTCCAGTATCTTTACTTTTCGTTCCAACTCCTCTATTTTCTTTTTGAACATTTCCCTCTCTTCTCCCCACTGCCTTCTCATCTCCTCATGCTCTTTTCTCACCTCCTCCGCCCATCTGTCCATCTTACACTCTATTTTCCCACATTCTTGCCTCAACTCCTGCTTCAACAAATCCTTCATCATTTCCCCCACCCTTCTTACTATCCCATCCGCCTTTTTTTCCTCTTTCTCCGGCGACCTTCCCACCTTTTTGCTTCTCTTGAACGCATCCGCATCCTCTCCATCCTCCCCTCTCGCCATACTCTCCTCCCTTTCCCTCTTCTTCCTATCCCCCGCTAGAATCGCCTCCATTATGTTCCCTACACTACTCGCTCTTTCTCTTCCCTCCAAGCTCCTCACTCTCGTCACCCCTTCCCCCATTCCTTTCTTACTCTGTTCGCTCATCTCACCGATATGCCTTCACTCTCCTGCCCTCTTTCCCCCTTTATCCTTTCCTTCCTACCTTACCGATCCCACTCTACCTTACCGATCTCACTCTACCTTACCTATCTCCTCACTATTTTCTCCGTTCTCCGCACGTCGCCCCCTTCGCCTTACACCACCTCGCTCTCGTTCTCCCAGCTGCTCCCTTCTCACACTCTTCCTACTTCACTCTCAAGCCCTCTAACCTCCAAATTTTCTCGCCTATTTTTATCTTCTGTTTTTTCACTTTTCCCCACTGTCCCCTTTTTCCTTTTTACCCTCCACACACTTAACACTCCTCTCCCCCACTTTTCCACTCTCCCTTTCTCTCCCAACACTGTCTTCTTTCCCTCCTTCCCTTTAATTCCCGCACCTTTCTTTTGCACTGTTTCCCCTCTGTCACCGGAAACGGAAGTCATATATATATATTGTAACGAGAATTTTTGCCCGAACGAGCTAATCCTGTCCCTTCTCGACTCGCATTACCCATCCTCTCGAACCCCCCTTAGATGAGGGTGGAATGGGCGCCAGGTACGAAGTACCATCGATCGGAGATCGATTTAAATTTATCCACCCCCGTCAGCCCTGGCTGGATAGGGTGCACGAGAGATGGGTGCGATCGAGGACGGTCCGACTACTCAGCTCAACTGAGATACAAAAGGTAGAGGGGCTGGTCCTTTGGTCGGCCCGAAGTAACATTTACGACAAAACAAAATAATAGTAATCGAGGCGTTTCGTTTAACCAATTTTAACAACCGATTTATTCAGAGAAAATCGTCCTAATATTTACAAGAAGGTAGCTGAGGTTTGTAAGGTAGGCCGTGAGGCTGCGCAAAGATAATCTGACTCGAAAAAGGCTTCCTACGACTCCACAATAGGTACGAGTCGCAGGAGAAAAATTAGACGAAAAGATAATTAATATGATGCGTCGCGCGACAGGTAATCGACCGAGAGTCGACAGGCAATCGGGACGAAAAAGATAATAATACGCAATAGTACAACGACGAAGAAAATATGACGCGCGACCGGTAACCGACCGAATGTCGAATGATAATCGAAACGGAGGCGCAACAATAGAATTAAGAAAATAATATCACACGATAGGGAATCGACCAGCGGTCGACAGGTAATCGGAACGAAAAATATAATAGGCAGTAACATAAGCCAAAAACGCAACGCGCGATAGATAACAGAAAATAGCACACGACGGGCTTTACTCAATTGAAAACGCGATAGAATAAATTCCAACGAAAAATAATTATAAACTTGCGAGTTACAACGGCCCGTACAGCGACGAAATAAACAAGGTACGACGAGCGCCTCAGCGCCGTCCAACACGCCATACGAGTGCGAGAGAGATCGAGAGAAAACACGGCCGCGCCGTAGCCGGCACGTGTAGGACCTTGAGCGCCACGACGAAGCACTCGAGACGAAATAATGCGCGATACTTTTAGCCATACTTTATAATACGCGATACAAACTCTAACAATTCAATAAACGCGAATAACATAGCCAAAAAGATAATTGACCACTCTCTCGTTGCGCCCGTAAAACAAACTCGAAATAAATGAGAGAGAGAAAGGGACGGCGGTCGAGTGAGGCTCGGCCGCTCCCCGCCATAATCCCTCGTGCGATACACAATCGCCAAATAAACGCCAAATCTTCTTCCTTCTCACTGAAAGTAATTAGGAAAAAGATACTGGGCTGAACGAGAAAGCGATCATGAAGAGAAATAATGAGGAACGAGCTTACCGAGAGAAGTCTTCCGGTACGTCTACCAGGTAACAACGGGTACTTTGCTTCTTCGCACGTGCACGCCGGGCGGTCCTCGAAATCAGACTGATTAGACATGGCGTCCGGTGCGACGCTCTCGGTTTTCGGCGCTCGCCCCACTCCTTAGGACCCCCCGCAAGGGCCGCGCTCTCACGCCGCTAGCGCGAACTACCGAAGTCGCTCGCTACGCCGCGCTTACCGCGGGAAATATGAAAATGATTCACGCGCGAGGACGATAAATCCTCGTCGCGTAACGACGATTGACTAACGTCAATGATAACGGTGATTCCCCAGGTAAAAACTCCAACCTGCACTCGGTAAAGGGGTCGTCACTCGGGCACTCTTCCTCTTGGGGACTCGGCCGACGATTCCGTAAAGTAGAGGGAGACATCCCTCATGACTCGAGGCGTCCCTGTGAATCACAGTGGGCCCACACATAACCGCCAGGTAAATTTCTGCACTCCAGCTCTCGGAAAATATTCCGAGTCCCACTGGACGAGGTGCCGTACTAGACGGGCCATAGTACTCGAAGTAATGACGGTGGATGGGCAACTCTCGGTTGCAACGGCGAAAAGACCACTGGTGGCATTAATAGGCCCTATTCCACGTGCATCTTTGTTCGTCCACCCGATTGAGTTCGGTTGTTCGATCCTCAATCCCCGAAATGCAGGCGAAATCCCTCCCGAGGTAATCACCAGGTAAAGGTACGGCGTGAGATTGCTTTCCTCGCTTTAAGGACCGTCGAGTAAAATTGCAAAATAAATTCGAGGTACTTCAGATAACAATTACGAATTAAAACGGAAATAATAGAAAGGATTCGTCTCGAGGTCCTTAGACGTAGGTAATCGTTAGGTAATTCTCTCTCAACTTAAGGTAATGCAAAGCGGTTGAACGGGCCGAGAAACGCGTTTGATAAACAAATATAAACTAAACAATACGTAATATACGATACTACGAGGGTTGAGCCTTCTTTCGAGTACGCCAGGCGAGACGAACGGCGGCGTCACATGGGCCGTATACCGGGCCACTGGTCGACACGGATTCGTGCGGGTGACGTGGCAAAATGTCACGTCACAATATATATTTATATGCTCGTCAAACCGAGCCGTCAGACCTTTCTGCTCTCTTGCGTTTTTCTGCGGCTTTAAAGTAAAACTTGTCTCTGCTATTTAAAAAAAAAACTCTATCTGTGCTATTCAGCTCACGTGTCACCCAAACCCACTTTCATTTTCCTCAAAAATTTTTATAAAATACTACTGTATGAAAAAAATATTGAGACCAATTCTTGGATTTTTATCTCACGTTCATAAGGAGTTGCAATTAGTAAAAAAAAAAAAAAAAAAAAAAAAAAAAAACATTCGATGAAGTTCAGTAACGTTCCAACGCCAGTACTTCAACACATAATCAACAAATCGAAAAATTGTTTCATGAAGGAAGAAACGTAATAAATCAGTGTTATGAACTTTTTTTTTTGCATTTAAATTAAAAACTATTGTTTTTTAAAATCATTGCTATTTTATAATCTTTTCGAAAAATTGTTTTCAATAGTATGATCCATTTCCACGACTTTTGGTACTGGTCTGATTGTCAGCCTTTCTTTTTAGATTAAAAAAAAATGTTTCTATCGAGAGAAGTTTTCATATAAATCATATCTTTAACATAAACATATCTGTGATTGTCGTTATTCATATAGAAAATTTCAAATTTGTGCCAATAGAAATTTTTTATATTTAAAAAAAGAAATGAGCCGACGATCGGACCAACGTCAAATCATGTACAATTAGTGAAACTACTTGAAAAAAAATTTTGGAAAAACGAAAAATTCCGATCGTTTTTGAAAACGAAAACTTTTGCTTCAAATCAAGGGAAATGTTGGAAGGTTACTATTTCATGTTTCTCCTTTTTTTTTATTGAAAGTACGAACGGAAATGAAAAAAAAATTGGAAGAAGGAACGTACGTTTTCCGATATGTTCATTATTTACAGATGTAGGCATTGGAACGTTTGAGAACTTGACCACATCTTGCTTTTTTTTTTTGCTAAATTGTAACTCTTGAAATATGTGGGATTCTGAAAATTTTTATCGATATTACTTTCATTTGGAACTATTTCATAACAATTTTTTAGAAGAATTAAACGGGCTCAAGGGCACGCCAGAGTGCAATGACGAAGAATACCTCATCAAGAGACTCGGTAGAGTCTCGGGACAAGTACATTGACAGCTCTTTGTCGTCTGCTGGCCCGAGGCTCGCCGAGACTATACTTTCTCTGAATAAAACGATTCGCGGTGGTGGGGGTAAAGTTGGCATGTCATTTCGTTCAATTACGAAGCTCAGGAGTCATTTGATGGCTTGCAAATTGAACTGGAGATCAATTAGGAAATTCCCTTTCGATTGAGCTCGAAATCAGCATGATTCGTGGCGTATTTGCTGAGAAAAAACTTTGCACAGGGTCAACATTATGCAAAAACTACTAACACATTCAAGTTTTTGACGTGTCTGTATATAACACCATCAAAGGCCTCATGTCCTCGGGGCTAACTTCACGGCGGTGTCGCAGACTCACACCTCGCCGCTATAACCAAGAAAAGTGTGATGTGTGATCGGCTATATGTTAATTAGATGTTTTGACAGTGCAAAGTTCGGGATGTGTATACCGTGTGCTAGACATATTCGTGGTGAATTAGTTAATTTTGTCATTTTCTTTCGTGAAGTGTTTTTATAAAAAATCTACATTTATAAATTGAACAACCATCTGTCAGTTTTTGATGGTATAAACAAACAGAGTTTCGACATATAACAAAGTGCCGGATGAATGAAAAAAAAGTTTATCGTCTAATGAAGTGCATAATATCTATTTATTTTATTAAAATTGGTGGTGTTGTGTCATTATATTAAGAAAACCAGACGTACATAATAAACGTCAGAAAAGTTATTCAAGTGCCGTAAATATTGAAAAGCGTTTTTATCACCCAGCTGCGATAAATATATAGGTTAACCTATAACTTGGAGTCAGAAATTTCATTCCGGGAACCCGCAATTATTGTATATATGTAATGATTTATTGATGAATTCGAATAAAAAATCATAATCAATGTGTGCTGATTGGATTGGTCATATTTTTCTTTAGTCAATTTGGTCGTGCCCTTTAGTCCATTTATTTCCGCATCGATACGCAGTGTACGAATGCCAAGTTTCACCAGTTTGTTGGAAAATGTGTTTGCTGTGCATTTATACTTCTCCGCTTCCACTGCGGTAACATAAGTTGAAAAATTTGTTACAAAAAGTCTTCATAGTTGCTCGCTAATTGACAGAATTAAAATGTTTCTCATTGTGACCTAATGGATACACCCAAATTTTAAGACATTTTTTGGGATCAGTGTATGCTAAGTTATTCAGTTTTCGCTCAGGTTGTGTATAATGAATTCAAAAAGTTGTTTTGAAAAGTCTTCGGGTGCATTTTTTCTGATAGTATCAGAATTGGTATCGGTGAGATGGAGCGAGCACCTACAAAGTTTCACAACTTTATAAAGCGATGTGTACGTTGAGAGTCTTTCCACTTTTCATCTCTTATTGTAGCATTATTGGTTGATAAATTCATAATAAAAAGTCTATGGCTGCTTACTTTTCGATGCGCTCAAAATTTTATCTGCGAATAGCCACAGAAACAACAGAAATTACTGAATTTCGTTCGACCCAATGTGCACAATATTCATTCACTTTCTTTTTCTTCATGTGTCATAATGAATCCGAATAGAAGACTTCAGGAAGTCATCGGGTACTTTTTCTTCAGTAGGATCAAAATTTGTATCATTGGTATGCAGCGGATACCTATAAACTTTGGAATTTCTGTGAAGCGACATGTATACCAAGTATTTCCACTCTTGGGCTCCAAAACTGTGACATATGAATTGGAAATCTTGTCATAAAAGTCTTCAGCGGCTTGTTCTTGAACAGCTAGGATCTAAATTGCTGTCTTTGAAACCCCATCAATGCCTGAAAAAGTTTTGAATTCTGTTGGACTTGAAGTACGCTGTGGTTTTTGCTTTTCCTCTTCAGTACTGGCATGAAGAATTGAAAAAGTTGTTTCAAATGGTTTTCTGCTGTCTTAATTCTATTAGCATCAAAAACTAGATAATTGGAATGCAGCGGACACCTGCAAACTTCGGAAATTTTTTGCGACAAAGAATTGTCATAGATTTTAACTTTTTCTTTCTAATTTTAGCATTATGGATTGAAAAATTTATTATAAAAAGTCTTCCGCTGCTCATTTTTGGATAAAATCAGAATTTTTGTCTCAGTAATCTTAAGAAAAATACATAAGAAACTTTGAAATTTTGTTGGTTCTAAAGTGCACTATGCTTTACTCTTTTTCACTTTACTTTCCTCATAATATGTTGGAAAAAGTTTCTGATGGTATCAAAATTCGATTCATTGGAATACAGCGAATACCTACAAACTTAGACATTTCTGTGAAGCGGCTTGTGTGCCAAGTATTTCCACTTTTGACTCCGCTATGTCATATGAATTAAAAAATTTGTTACAAAAGTCTTCGGCTACTTATTTCGTTGAGCTTGAAGTGCGCTGTATTTTTCGCTCTCCCTTTTTAGTTCTGGCATATTAAATTCAAAAAGTAGTTTTGAAAAGTCTCCCTCTGCTTTTTTTCTGTGAGTATCAAAATGTACACTACCGTCGGAAAGTTTGCGGACAAAAGTCCGAAAAAGTTCCCACACTCTTTTTCGTGTTATTCCGTCGATAATGTAGATAAATGAATTTAATGAACAGAATTAAAAAAAAAAGAATCCCATTTGAATTTGCTTTTTTTGAAAAATTTTTGCGATTTTTTTTACGACTAGGACGTCACTTTGAAAACGATCATTTTTCGTCTTTTTTTTGCCTTTTACAGAGCGACCGCGTTTTCAGTAGAATTTTATTTTTCGAATTTCTTTGACCGGATCTTAAAAAGGCAAAGATTAAGTTTCAATTCCGTTTTTTTCTTCTTTCAAAAAAAAGTTATCATGTTATCAAATAAAAGTTATGAAAAAAAAAAATTCCGAAATTCCTGCGTAACACGAAAACTATCACATGTAGACAAAAATCTCAGAGGAGTGAAAAGTTGCCTCCAAGATTGTTCTAGTCACTAGACTTTTTTCAGAAATTTTTCATCAGTTCTAGTCAAACTCCAGGTATGTCAATTCCCGTTATTCGAAAACTATGGGTTTTTTGACCGGAAGTTCAAATGCAAGAAGTTTTATTTCTTTATTTCAAACGTGTTGGAATTTTTTCCGATTTTTTTCGAATTTTTTAATCCGACGATGTTTATTTCGAATTTTGGATTTAATTGGAATATTATGGGGTATAAAAGTTTTATATTTCAATCTAAAAAGGTTTTGGATTTTCGAAGCCTAGTTTCTCCATTTACTGATTGAACTTGTGTCGTGAAAGAATTAAAAATGAAGGGAAGCCGCCGTATATTTTCAGAGTACCAAAGTGCAGAGTATCAAAGGCGGTTTATTCGACGAGAGACAAGTTTAATCGGTGAGAGATGAAATTAGTCTACAAAAATTGAAAACCTCTCGGAACCGAAATATAGAACTTTTATCCCTCATAATATTTCAATCCAATCCAAAATTCGAAATAAACATCGTTGGATAAAAAAATTCGAAAAAAATCTGAAAAAATTCCAACACGTTCAAAATAAAGAAATGAACTTTTTTGTACCTAGACTTTTGTTCAAAAAATTCATAGTTTCCAATTACGGAAATTTAAATTCCTGGAGTTCGACTAGAATCGATAAAAAAAAATAATTCGGAAAAAACATCTAGTGACTAGAGCAATCTTAAAGGCAACTTTTCACTTCTCTGAGATTTTTTTCTACTTGGACTAGTTTTCGTGTTACGCAAGAATTTTTGATATTCGTTTTTTTTCGGCACAAACATGATAACTTTATATTGAAAAGTCGTACCGGATTTGGAAAAAAAATGAAATTGAAGCTTAAGCTTTACCTTTTTAAGATCTGGTCAAAGAAATACGAAAAAAATGTTCTACTGAAAACGCGGTCGCTCTGTAAAAGGGAAAAAAAAGTCGAAAAATGGTAGTTTTCAAAATGACGTCCTAGACGTCAAAAAAACGCAAAAATTTTTCAAAAAAAGATAATAAAAATGGAATTTCTCTCCTTCAAAACACCGTTCATTAAATTCATTTATCCACATTATCGATGGAATAACACGAAAAAGTGTGCGGGAACTTTTTCGGATTTTTGTCCGGAAACTTTCCGACGATATAGTGTAGATAATTGGAATGCAGTGGATACCTGCAAACTTTGACAATTTTGTAAAGTGACATGTGTGCTAATTGTGAGTATTTCCACTTTTCATCGTCAATTGTAGTATTGAGAATTTCAAATCTAATCACAAAGATTTATCATGGTGACATTTTTTTATTTACAATTTCGAGAAAAAACGAGTTTTTATTCTGAAATTAGATGTTACACGCTGAAATTCATATCTTGCCTAAAAAATCGAGATTCTCCCATGCTCTTGAGTCTCAAATGGGCAAAAGATATTGAAGTTGCAGAAAAAAAAATTCTCATTGCCCGGGAGACAAGCCAAGGCAACGTTTTTTTATTTATCATTTTTACTTTTCAATGTAGCATGTTGACTTGAATTTTATCAATAGCCCCAGTCGTTACTCGTATCAACTTGCAGAGACGGTCCAACTACGGATGAACTAGCAACGAATTTGCAAACGATGAGGTGTAAATTGGGCCTCTTGGGAATACCATGTTAAAAAAAAACGCGCTTGGAACTCTACCTCTGTGGTGGTGCCGAAAAAAGTTCGCAATATACAATTTTTACGTTAGGCATGTCTGTACTATGAGCATAGAATCTTCAAAAATGTACTAACGAAATTACCCATAAAAATTTGAACCAAAATCTTATAGCCATCAAAAAAAGTTGAGGAATTTTTGAGAAAAAAGCCGTGATATCAAACCCAAAAATTCCCCTCGGGAAAAAAAGGTCGGGACAAGTACATTGATGATCCCTTGTTTCCTGATGACAAAAAAAAGTAAAAACAAATTTCATAAAAAAAATCATGAACTTTACTGAGAATAATTTCAAAACAATTGAAAAAAGTCTCACAAATCAGCAAATAGTATATTACACAACTAGGGCAGGAAAATAAGTAATGTCTCAGATCACATGTAATTGTCGGCCGAGGCGAAGCCGAGGCTGACAAACATGTGGTCTGAGGCTTTACTTTTTTCTGCCCGAGGTGTGTATACGATTTTCCTGTCCGACGTAGCCGGAATGTGGAAATTTCGGCCCGCGTAGCGGGCCGAAAGTAGCCACTTTCGGCACGGAGGACAGAAAAAACATTATTAAAAAAAAAAAAAAATTATAAATCTGTAATTATTTTGTATAGTAGAAAAAAAATTCAAATAAAACGTGAGAAAATATTAAATACACCACTCGAAAATATTGCAGACGTAAAAAACAAAAAAGTCTGGCTTGAAACCATTTTGAAAGCCGATGCGCCATTATTTTCATCTTATTATAAAGGAGGAATGACTAAATGAATTGAAAAAGTTTCCATCTAAGTTACGTACCGCATCAAAATTTATGATATCATTTCGAGGATAAGTATGTATTGGTAATTGGGAATATTTATTCCTATGGGACGCATCAAGAACTTGGAACAGTTCTAATGAATCAAAAAAGTTACTAACTTACGTGCAGTACTAAAATTTATGATATCAACTCGAGTATTTATTGGTAATTCGGAGTACTCATTTTTACGGGACGCATCAGAAACTTGAAAAAGTTCTAAAGAATCAAAAAAGTCACCATCTCAGTTGGGTCCAGTACTAAAAATTATGACATCAATTCGAGTACAAGTATTTTATTAGTAATTCGCAATTTTAACATTATGAAATTATGTTCTCATAAGGGTTGAGAATACTCGTCCGGCATAGAACGTTTTATCGAAATTACTAAAAAATCAACAACCATGAAAAACTTCAAAATCTTTCTTTCCGACAATTAGAACGATACCAACCCATTTTTTTTCAACATATTCTGGCCCAAGAAACAGTGAAGTCATGAGTTACTTTTTGACAGCAGAAACGTATAAGGAATCTTCCTGCCCATGACTTTTTGGTAAAATGGCTAATTCATAAAAATCACATCGAAGGGAAAGTCATTTGTTACTTAATGGTGGTGGAGACTTATAAGAAAATCGATTCATCTCCGTCTTTATGGATCCCCTGATTTCATTCACAACATTCGACGTCAATTGGATCGGTACAAATTATGTTCAAATACGTGTTAAGAGTACTTGTCCGGCCCATCACTTTTTATTCAAATTGCTCATTCAAATCAAAATCAGGGCTCCTGAATCAAGAGAATGAAAATCAGGGAATTAAGAAAAATACCTTCAGGTAATTCAACTTAATTTTATCAATTGTAAAAAAATGTAATAGAACTTTCCTGTAATATACAAGAGATTGTATTGTGCATCCATGAAAAAATGCACTTCACACAATTAAAATTTCTAACTATCTAGGATAACCCCTCGGATTATATTGCAATTACGAAAGTTTTTTTTTCGACTTTATTCACATATACAATTTGATTCGGTAGCCCCTAGATTATATTGCAATTACGGCATTTCTTACTCTTTGTTTCTTTTAGCGGAAAAATTATATTCGGCATAAAAAACAATTTATACTATTGCTGAGAATATAAAACTGATAATATGTTGTATTCCAAGAAATTTTCGAGTCGATTAAGGGACACAATTTGATCCAGTTAAAATCATTGTTAAACGTTGAGTATGACACGAGCGTTTCCTGAAATTCGAAGAAATTTTTTTTCTCATATTAAGAGACGCGGTAGCCGCTGGTATTACTATTCCAGAAAATGAACACATTAATTACCTTCTTCTTTGATTTTGATTTGAATGAGCAATTTGAATAAAAAGTGATGGGCCGGACAAGTACTCTTAACACGTATTTGAACATAATTTGTACCGATCCAATTGACGTCGAATGTTGTGAATGAAATCAGGGGATCCATAAAGACGGAGACGAATCGATTTTCTTATAAGTCTCCACCACCATTAAGTAACAAATGACTTTCCCTTCGTTGTGATTTTTATGAATTAGCCATTTTACCAAAAAGTCATGGGCAGGAAGATTCCTTATACGTTTCTGCTGTCAAAAAGTAACTCATGACTTCACTGTTTCTTGGGCCAGAATATGTTGAAAAAAAATGGGTTGGTATCGTTCTAATTGTCGGAAAGAAAGATTTTGGAGTTTTTCATGGTTGTTGATTTTTTAGTAATTTCGATAAAACGTTCTATGCCGGACGAGTATTCTCAACCCTTATGAGAACATAATTTCATAATGTTAAAATTGCGAATTACTAATAAAATACTTGTACTCGAATTGATGTCATAATTTTTAGTACTGGACCCAACTGAGATGGTGACTTTTTTGATTCTTTAGAACTTTTTCAAGTTTCTGATGCGTCCCGTAAAAATGAGTACTCCGAATTACCAATAAATACTTGGCCTCGAGTTGATATCATAAATTTTAGTACTGCACGTAAGTTAGTAACTTTTTTGATTCATTAGAACTGTTCCAAGTTCTTGATGCGTCCCATAGGAATAAATATTCCCAATTACCAATACATACTTATCCTCGAAATCTTTATATATATAAATCTGTTCGCTAAAAAATGTTTGTCCGCTTTCCAATCGAAAACGGCTGAACCGATTACAATGAATCTTTCACGTGATTGAAGGTCATGATTCAAACTGAGTTTGTGGTTTTGCAAAATTTCGTTGTCTCAATTTTTACAGAAATGCAAAAAAAAGTTTAATGATTTCGTTCAATCTACAACTTTCAAAGCTCGACGGTAGTTAAATACTAACGATAAATAAAAAAAACAATTCACCAATGTGAAGGAAATCGGAAAACGAACAGAATGAGCGATGACTGAATGCTCAATTCGGTATAGAAAAAAAGTTACAGCATTTTGAATGAAATTATGAAAAATTAAAAATACGAAAATCTTTCGTTCGATTATTTTATCCAAAAGAAAACTGAAGAATCACGCATCAAATTGAAAAGTGAACGCAAAAAGATGGCTCATGGTACATCGTGATATATTTATTTGTGGATTCAAAAACAATTTTTGTTTTTGAATGTATAGTAGGGTGGCCGCAACTCGGGTCATTTTTTTTTTGCGAATTCCTTTGCGGAAACATCATTAACATAAATAAAAAAAAATGTCTACCAAGTTTGAACGCGTTAAAAAAATTTTAAGGGGTGCCCCCGAAGATTTGAAGTTTTAAATGCAAAATACGTGTATTTATCGAACTTGTTGCTTAATTATTTTCTGCCTTGTATAATAATGATGATAAAAATATGAAATTTGGCAGACTTATTCTTCATATCGAAGGGTACGGAAAGGATTTTTTTCAGATTTTTCCGAACATTATTTCCATGATTTTAACGGTTACAAAGATACCCATATTTTTTTATTTTTTTAGTACTTTTATCCAGGTCCCTTGAAGTACTTTTAAACGTCACTTTGAGGAATTTAAACAAAATTTGAGCCGTAATTAGGAGTGTAAGCTCAACAATAACTCATCAAAACTCGAACTTACGTGAGATTTTATCGGCGAAGTGGTCGAAGCAAAGTCCTTTTGTTAGCATCTACATACGTCTTTTGGTATCTCCGACGACTTGCAGTACGTACTGTTTTTGTTCCTCATCGTTAGTAAGTCGGGTATTGTACTCTGTAATGAGTTTGATTCCTCTTTCCGCAACGTTATTGACAACGGCAATTTTGCTTACGATTTGAACACCAAATTGATAGCTCGTACTCGAACACCATTGGGAGACATCCTGACTGAGGAAGCTGGTGTCAATTTGGAACTTGTTTCAACCTTCCTCACTTTTTCTGATATACATTACACTTGCTACTAGAGTTAACGGAACACAACGGAAAGTGTAGGCAGCGACGGCAAGAAAATATGATTTGCGAAAAGCGTTCATATTACTGGCAACGTTAATTCGTAATCGTCTCGAAATAAATTGCCGAGGAAATTGCAATCGTTGAAAGTGCTTTTTCTAATATGCGTTAGATAAATTACCGTTTATAATAAAGTGCTGATTCTGAAAAAAAAATTATATTTTCAGGAAAAAGCTGGTATGCTTGGGCCAGGTTTATACAAATGTGTGGCAAAAGTTGAAAAGTTGTTTACAGAATGGCGGACTGTACAAAAACGCTAAAAGGAATTAACGAGAAGATTATGATTTCTTGGCAAAATCACAGAAAGCTAGGACTAATTAGTCTAGTTGATAATATTTAATCAATATACGATGAACACCGATAAAAAGATGAAATTTAAACCTCAATAAGCGCAAACAAGCCAAAGATGTAATAGAACATGGAAAAGTCGGTAAGAGATGTGATAGAAAAATATTTTTCAGTTCTGTAACTGAAATCCATAATTGAAAATTGTTTTGACGATACTGTTCAATTGCGGGTTTAGGCCACACAGTGCTATAAAATGATATTTCACGTCCCCTATATTCATATCACGCTCCCATTGATTTGAAAAAAAAAAAAATTGATTTCCATGTAGCTTCACATATTGTTCAAAAGTGTCAATAAAAGACTCACTAATGTCGAGGAACAAAGTTAATCGCGACGCAAATCATCAGAAATTTTCAAAAAACGTTTCAAACGTTGACAGAGGGAATTAGTTTGAACCGCTTCATCGATGAAATCTCACGTAAGTTCGAGTTTTGATGAGTTACTGTTGAGCGTACACTCCTAATTACGGCTCAAATTTTGTTTAAATGCCTCAAAGTGACGTTTAAAAGTACTTCAAGGGACCTGGATAAAAGTACTAAAAAAATAAAAAAATATGGGTATCTTTGTAACCGTTAAAATCATGGAAATAATGTTCGGAAAAATCTGAAAAAAATCCTTTCCGTACCCTTCGATATGAAGAATAAGTCTGCCAAATTTCAGATTTTCATCATCATTATTATACAAGGCAGAAAATAATTAAGCAACAAGTTCGATAAATACACGTATTTTGCATTTAAAACTTCAAATCTTCGGGGGCACCCCTTAAAATTTTTTTAATGCGTTCAAACTTGGTAGACATTTTTTTTAATTTATGTTAATGATGTTTCTGCAAAGGAATTCGAAAAAAAAAAAATGACCCGAGTTGCGGCCACCCTAATGTATAGCTATAGAATTGGCTAGATGCGCCTGCTCTATGCAGCGGGCGAAGCCCGCACGAACAGCTAGTAGCAAATATATCAAGTATAAAATGAACAATTTACTGATCCACAAAAAAAATTGCAACAGAACTCATGAGAAAGACGAAAAACAACAATCGGACGAAACAAGATGCAAAAAAACGCAGATTACTCGAAACAATCATAAAAAAAAGCACGGGAGGACATGAAAAAAAATGAACGCAATGCAGCGCGTTATGTAGAGAATGAGACAGAGAGAGAGAGAGGGGGGGGGAGAAGGAGGGGGCAGTGAGAGCGACAGGCACCGACAAAGCCCGCGTGCTGGCAAGATGTAAACAACCACGTGAGCGTAAATGCGCATTGCGAAAAAGAACCTGTGCGATATTGAATATTTTATGTAATCGTGTGGCCGAAGAAGACGGGCCCCTTTTGTTGTGCATTAATAAAACTTAGTTTCCATTATTCTCGTTACATTATATGCGGTAGTCCTATTTTATTTCTATCCTTTAATATCCCTCGGCATCTCTACTACTTATCCACGCCCCGGAAATGTCATCGTTATTATTTCACAATCATTTAGCACAGAAAACGAATTGGTCGAAGCTTAAAATAAATAAAAATCGAAATAAAATAAAAACACGAGAGAGACCAAAATAAGAATCGAACGGAAAAAGATGCAAAAAACGCAAACGACTTTGAATACACATGAAAAAAGCGTAAGAGAGCACGAAAAGAGAAAAGGATGCTATGTAGCACGTTACAGTGAGAATGAGAGAGCGAGAGAGAAAGAGGGAGGAGGCAGCGAAAGCGACAGGCACCGACAAAGCCCGCGTGCTACCGAGATGTAAACAAAACTCGACATTCATTCGACTGCTTCTTACTTACTTTAACTTTGCATCGTTTGACCCGGCATATTTTTTTCCACCGAAATCGAATATGTTAACGTATAACATAAATTTAATATATCAAGAAAATGTAAAAAATAGAAAAACTAAAAATATGCATTCGAATAAGATAGTAATCAATCCTTTAGCATAAAATGCGCGTTGGCTGAAGCTATCAGAAACTCTCTAAAGCATCACACATATTTATCTCGACGATTTGTTTTCATAAATAAATTTATATTTATAATTTTTATAAAAAAGTAAAATCAAGAACGAATTTAGTTTTTCATGCGAACCTTTCCTATCTCACACACTGTTTTCAAAATCGCCGGCAAAAAAATCGTTCAATGAAACGCGTAATAAAGTACAAACGAGCAAAATGAAAATTAGTCGATATTGAATCGAGAAATTGAAAATAGTCATATTAACTTATATGATCGTTCCATCACGAGATATGCCGCTTTTTTGAAATATTCGTCCGTCCTTAATCCGTTCTAACACATGCAATTGTTGTTGCAGCCTTGGAGGCATGTTCATACAAACACAATACGACACCCGCGAAAAAATTATAAAAGTAGAGGAAAAGACAAAAGTAGAACTATAAAACTTAAGCTAAGATATATAAAATTCCCTATGATATTAAAAAAAATCAAAAACGCCGCTTAGAAGAATACAAAAAAAGTTACAAGATAAGTTAAGATCTGTTGAAATATACGTGGCCAAATACGGGAAGCTTTACTGCGTTTCAATAAATTTTCAAATACGGTTTAAAGTTGATAGAGAAAATAATAAAGTTCGGAAATTCAACTATGTCACCAACCAAATTGCAAACGTAAAAAAATAAGATCGTAAAAAAATTCTGAACGAAGTACTTGGCGAGGATTTTTCCATGGAATAAGCGTAGTGTATAGATGATCATGATCACGAACTCGCCAAGTACATCGTTAAGAATTTTTTTACAATCTAATTATTTTACGTTTGCAATTTGGTTGGTGACATAGTTGAATTTCCGAACTTTATTATTTTTTCTATCAACATCAAACCGTATTTCAAAATTTATTGAAACGCAGTAAAGCTTCCCGTATTTGGCCACGTATATTTCAACAGATCTTAACTTATTTTGTAACTTTTTTTGTATTCTTCTAAGCGGCGTTTTTGATTTTTTTTAATATCATAGGGAAACAAGGGACCACCAATGTACTTGTCCACGTTTTTTCCCCGTGAGGGGAGTTTTGCGATTATATCACTACTTTTTTCTAAAATTTTTAAATATTTTCGTTCATATAAACTCTTATGGAGACTGTATAATTACAATCCGCACTTTTAGCTTGTGAATATAACCCATAACTGTTGATTTTGCTTTGCATTTTTATATTTTGTAGATGAATATGTTCACTGCGAGATTTGAATACACAGGATCACGAAAAAAAATGCTTACCAGTCTGTTCAAAAGTTTATTCTGAGATCATTTTTTTTTCACAATTTATCCAATTTACTCGCTAATCTCGCACTTTATCATTACAGAACTTCACTCAGAATTTCCGTTGAATATTTTTATTAAATCCATTAATCGAAATTTTTCGGACGTCTTGCAGTTGATTATGTCAAAACTCCGTTAATAACCGTTTCATTGTGTAGACGTCATACACTACGCTTACCCGGCATTCTTATTCCGATTTGGTTATAATGGGGTGTGTATCTCTATATATATAAATCTGTTCGCTAAAAAATGTTTGTCCGCTTTTCAATCGAAAACGGCTGAACCGATTACAATGAATCTTTCACGAGATTAAAGATCGCGATTCAAACTGAGTTCGTGGTTTTGTAGAATTTCATTATCTCAATTTTTACAGAAATGCAAAAAAAAAAATTAGTGATTTCGTTCATTCTCCAATTTTCAAAACTCGACGGTAGTTAAATACTAACGATAAATAAAAAAAACGATTTACCAATTTGAAGGGTGTTAGAAAACGAACAAAATGAGCGGTGGTTGAATGCTCAATTCGGTATAGAAAAAAAGTTACAGCATTTTTAATGAAGTTATGAAAAATTAAAAATACGAATATCTTCTTTTTGATTATTTCATCCAGAAGAAAACTGAAGAATTATGTCTGAAATTGTAAAGAAAACGCAAAAAGATGGCCCAGGTAACATCAAAATACTTTAAAAAATTTTTTTTTTTTATGTAGATTCACAAACAATTTTTATTCCTCATTCTTCATATTATATAAAACTGATTCAACTCTGAACGAAATAATTCATGTATTAAAAAATTAAATTAAAAAAACTAAAAAAGAAAAAATTCACAGCTAGAATAGGCTAGATGCGCCTGTTCTATGCAGCGGGCGAAGCCCGCACGCACAGCTAGTATATATATATATTGAAACGTAATTTGTATTTTGTCTCTTTAAATTTTTAATTGAGTAGGCGGACGAAAGAGGGTGTAAATTAATATAGACCTTTTTGGAGTAAATTGTCACATAAAATCACAAGATGTTTATTCAATATAGCTTATAGATCTAATACAACGATGATAACAAAAGAATAAATGAAATTTGAAAACAAAATGTATAATGTGTTGATTTTATTTTGACTCGCTTTTATCGATCGTTATCGCTCAATAAATTTTAATTGATTTGTACGCCGTTACGTGCGCAAGGTGTCGCTCTGATACAATAGATTTCAACCATATGCGTGATAATTACGATTCTGACCGCGTGACTCTAGTGGCGTGATGCTTCGCTTCTTTGCCTTTTTGTTCGTAACTCGACCGCTATGCGCTCGTAGCGCGTCACTCGCAAGATTTCGTGACGGGTGATCGAAGCTAGTCGTCAATATGGCCGCGTACAAGTGTCAAGTGATCGGTGCGCGTTTTTATAATAAATTTGAGCTAATAAGTGTGTAAATTACAAAAAAAATATAAAATGATGTCTTTGTTCGCGAGTTTTTGTTGTTCGGTTCAATAATGTGTGTAATATTCGACGGTGTTTGTGCGCGGAAATATTGAGCAAGAATCCTAGTGCAAAAACCTTCCCTATATATTTCTCGTTATTTTCCTTTATTATATGACTTTTTATTTTTCCTCTTTTGTATTACATGTAATATTCCTGTCACTTCCTTTATCTCCTTTCATGTATCTCGATACGAGCGATCGTGTCGAATTTCCTTCTATTTATTCCTTTATTAATCTCTCTCCTTTTGAGGTTATGTAACGCTGCTCAGTGCCCTACTTTTGAGCCAGGCACAGAGCAACGTTATTTAATCTACTTATTATATTATTTAGTTTATTATTTTTATTAATATTCTTTTGAAATCCCCTGGCAGGTATACCGGGGACTGCAGCTATTGAATACACAAGGATCCGGAGTGACAGTGATACAACGAAAGGCAGAAATTACAGAAATTTTTGGTAAGTGTTGCTCAATTTTTCCTTATAATAATTAGAATTTGTAGAGTCAGAGTGACCCGATTCCATCCGATCACAAAAGCTAGTTCGCTCAGTTCAGGAGAGATCCTGGGCTGTCGTGCTTAAGCGTGATGGATTCGGTTCCCTTCGGCTGACTGTACGTTAGCTTAGTGAGGAATGACCAAGTCAGTCTTTTCACAGGAGCTTGTTCGCTCAGTTCAGGAGAGATCCTGGACTGTCGTGCTCTAGCGTGACTAGATTTGCTCATTCCTTACTTGGAAGGCCCATCGGCTAAGAAAATATGGTATTTAGTCTTTGCGACAGAGCAAATATATGAGAGAGCGAAGAGGTTTTCGCTGAGGTTTATATTTCCTCTCAGCTCTTGCTCCGCTTGTGAGCAAGATTTGTTGGATTTAGCCCTCTTACAATTTGTTTATAAACTAAATGAATTGTTATTGTTATTATTATTATTAATGTTGTTTATTATGTTCACAGGTTTCACTACAGATGGCACCAGTTGTGCTATCACTGGGCTCTGCGGCAGTGTTAGCCGTTACAATATATATATATATATCGGGTAAAATAAACCCGATTAATTAATCCGGAATAAGAGTTCCGTGTGAACGTAGTAGTCATTGCTCTCTCTCTCTCTCTCTCTCTCTCTCTCTCTCTCTCTCTCTCTCTCTCTCTCTCTCTCTCTCTGCAGCTGTCACTGGAGACTGGCTTTGATGAAAATGGGTCTTGAGGCGGTCTGTATACAACACCTATCATGGTGTTGTATACAGACACGTCAAATTCTTGAATGTGTTGGTAACTTTTGCATAATCTTGAGCTCGTGCAAAGGTTTTTCTCAGCAATTACGCGACCGATCATGTTGATTTTGGGCGCAATCGAAAGAGAATTTCTTAATTGGCTTAAATTAAAGTTAAATTTAAATTTAAAGTTAAAATTTAAAGTTAAAGTTAAATTTTCAAGTTCCTCAATTGCTTCTGAGCTTCGTAATTCAATAAAATGACATGCCAATTTTACCCCCACCACCGCGAAAAGTTTTGTTTCGAGAAAGTATAGTCTCGGCGAGCCTCGGGCCAGCAGACGACAGGGCTGTCAATGTACTTGTCCCGAGACTCTACCGAGTCTCTTGATGCAACAAGAACCGAACACCCGTAAAAAAAGAACGAGAAAGTAATAGACAAAAGTAACGACTATAACACTGTAACTAAGATGTATAAAATACAACACAAATGCGGAAGCTCTAGGTAACTATAAAATAAAAGAAAACAAGTATACAAAAATGAATATGTCAAAACGAAAGACGGAATAAAAAACGATAAAACTTTTTTAGGCTATGAAACACTCGGTCACTCAAGGCATGTGTCGATGCAGACTGTACAATGCTAGAAGTGAAGTGATCAAGCACCACGCGCACAAATGCGTGCTAGCAAATGACCAGCGCGGGCGCAGGCGCGCACCCCAGTGACTGTTAAGCTGTATGAAAAAACCAAAACGCTGAAAATTTCCTTTACAAAATCTGTAATATCCTGTATACTTTCCACAATAATTTTAGATATCACGTTGTTTACCTTGTTTTTCTTTCGGGTTTCTTTATCTTCAAAAATATTCTTGAAGCATAAGTTTTCAAATCGATTCAATTAATCAGTCTGCTTGGTCCAAAAGCCGGAATTTACAGTAAACTTTAAAAAGCTGAATTAGGAATCATCGTATGTATAGCAAAGAATTACTAAAAATGGCACTAATTGCCTTTTAGCTCATAAGAAACTGCTCGTAAGTTATCTATGACAATTTAAGTAATGTAACCAAACATAGAATTATTATTTTTTTAACATTTCATTCCTTAACATTTATTTCATAACTGAATGATGGTAAATCCAATAAAAAATAAAAAAAAAACCAGCAGAAATGCTGTAGAAAAGTTCAGATAAGTACGTTCATACCCCCAATAGTAGTTTCGAGTGATCAAATATCGAATATAAATTTCACAAAAAGTCGTGAAATAAATAAAACAAAAGCATTAACAATCAATCACATTAAAACCCATCATAGAAAAATCTTTCAATCCGTTCTCCGTACAGTTGTTCTATGGTACAGTTCTCTTGCACAAGATGAATCGAAATTAGTAGAAAAAAAAACCCGATACAAAAAACTAGAGTGTGCTTTAGACCACACAACTGAAGTAAAACTTTTTTTTGCACCATACAGATATATACATTTTACCCCCCTCCACCCCCGCGAAAAGTTTTGTTTCGAGAAAGTATAGTCTCGGCGAGCCTCGGGCCAGCAGACGACAGGCTGTCAATGTACTTGTCCCGAGACTCTACCGAGTCTCTAGATATATAAAAGAAATTTTTTTTTTTAATGTTCATGGGTTTTCATTGAAAAATCAATATTTCAGATTTGATTTGTTTATTCATTATTTTAATTCATCGTTTCATTATTTTTCGGTTGATGGTCCCGGAACATCGCATTCATACTCCGAGTCTGTATCACTCCCTGCCTTAATTTTCTACAATTCAACCGAATATTCACAAATTGTGAACTTTGAAATGAATTAAAAATTTTATTCACTCTAAACTTCGAATACATAATGTATTGAACTAAATATTAATTAATAAAATTGTTTAAGAACGAAATACAATCACGGAAAAATAAAAATCACCGTTCGTGTAACGCTAGTGAACTCAGAACTGGCAATGAGAAGAAGAGAGGAAGGAAATATGCGCGCGCGATTCTTTCTTTCACTTGCTCCTATAGAGCTTCCATCAACGTAATGGGCAATGAGAGAAAGAGAGACAGGAAATGTGTGAGCACACCACTCTCTCTTGCTGAAAAGAAAATGTGCGCGCGCACCTGAATGTAAGAGTGGGGTATACGAAACATAACTCTCTCTCTTTCTGTCTTTACCAACATATATCCCCCTCTCAACTTCCGTTCGCTTCGCCCGATCACACTTTCCGTAACGCTCTCACCAGTTTACTCCCCAAGCCCAGCGCGCGTATAGAAGTTTTACTTCAAAAAGAATTTCATACGGAAATAATTGAGTTGGAAAAAATGTTCGGATCAAGTATCTTTCCAAATTTTAACCGTATGAAATTTTTTTCTGTATCAGAATTTTTTAAAAATTCTGATTCTTCTTGTGCAAGACTGCTGTACCGTACAACATTTATTTATTTCACGACTTTTTGCGAAATGTAGACTTGATATTTTATCACCAAAAACTACGATTTGGGGGGAATAAATGTCTCAACTTTTTTACATTTTTGCTGTGTTTTGCGATTTTAACAACTTTTTGCGATGATCGCGGATTATTGGGAGAATCCAGTTTCTCGAATGGGGTTTTCAATTGGGACAGATTTTTGAAGGGACGAATCATTGCTTTTCGTGTTTTATAATAATTTTTTTGTGAGAAGATATTTCATCACCCGAAACTATTATCGAGGTCACTTAATTGGTTTTAATATATTTGACTATTCATAATTTCCAAGTTTTATTTATTCGTTAAGTTTCGCAAAGTCCGGACTCAGTTTTTCGTCACCCGGACTATTATTTGGAGGGAGTAAAAGAACTTGTCCCTACTTTTTTTAACAGCACCTTTTCTAATTTGGGGGGTTCATTGAAAAACTTTTTGAAATTATAAAACTGAATCTTTTGCAAGGACTTAAATATCATGATTTTGTGGGTCAACTTTTTCTTCGTCAATTTCATATAAGATTTTTTTTCATAACGTTTTGTAATGAGTTGCTTATTCGAGGAAATTATGGTGAAAAAAAATTTTCATTCGAACAATTTCTTGTAATACACCGCAAGTTTTTAGAATGATCTGATTTTTGTTGTTTAGACAGATTTTTCTGGCATGGATTATTATAGGGTTTTGTTTTTTTACAAGGGATTTTTCACAAAAAAATTTCGATCGCAAACATGACTATACCCAAAAGTCATGAATAAAAAAATTATCACAGATTCCGTTAGTCTCACTTCTGCCATTTTTAAATCTTTTTCTAAATTTCTCAACGATCATTATCAATGATAGAAAAAAATCCGTGATGAAACGAAACATGAAATTGAGAAAAATATTCACCATCAATTTTCACACCCACGATCTTTTAAATCTTATTTTTCAAACCTTACAACTATCACTTTTAACGGACAATCATGATCTTAATAACCTTTTTTAACTCACAGCTGTTATTGTAATATTAAGCGCTCAACAGAACTAATTATACTCGTCTCTATGAACAGAGTCGGAAAAAATAGCTTGAATCAAAATATCAAGAAAGAAGGTATTAATACATTAGCGAGCTGTCACATCCGCAATCTTTATAACCATTCGAGTTTGAATAGAGAACTTAATCGGAAATATATAGGTATACAGTCAGTGTATCAGCCATTCCAGATATTACTCGTGTAAAGGAAAACAAATAAACATCAAAAACGTGTGCGAAAAATGCACAATTTTTGATCCAACGAAAAAATGACGTATCAATATTGTTGTGTCTGCGAAGACCGTCTCGAAGGGACGAGTTATCAAGGACGAGTATTTAAGGGATTAAGGCCAAAAGAGTTGAAACTCCAACTCAATACTTTTGTAACAAGTTAACGATAAGTTTATTTAAGTAGATACAAATCAGAGGTTTATTTGCCTCGAGACCAATCGTTCGGAATTTCGTCAAAGACTGGCGATTTTTTGGTTAGTCGGTAAATTTATAGACTCAGCGATTTTCTCCTACTCTTTTATTATTTTATTCTCGAATGTTCGATGAAGGATTTTCAGGTCGACGAACTCACTTGAAGACGACCTTCGATTTGATCGAGTTGATGCATTTATGCTGAGGGTGCTTATTGCTATGCACGCTTATTTTATGAGTGCTCGGGGCACAACATCCCTCCCCCTTTGGGAGACGGAATTTGTAATTTCGGCTAATGGGCACGAATAAAATTAATAATTTTTTGGAATTTGGTCTCTTGGCATTACAATTTTTGTTTACATTGGTATTCTTACTATTATTTACCCATTTTTTGTAGTGTTTTTTGATATTCCTTTTTATTCCCTTTTATATATTTTTTATATATATATATGTCGGAGAATGATCAATATTCGAATAAGAACTCTTCATTTGGCGTGTGGGACGCGTAACCAATCGTTTTATTTGATAATTAGCTTTATAAACAGGACTTATTAAGAAATGTATATTCGATTTAGAACAACACGTCAATTCCCTTCTTCGTTCTCTCGTTGACTCTCTGTCATTATTCCTCTATTTTTATAAATCGATCTTTTAAACAAAAGAATACAGTATGGACCACTACGATCTTTATATCTCCGACATATATACATTTTTTTTTTTTTGTTAAAGTTATTACATTGAACTGTTTGTGTTTGATTGTCTAGGAATTGGTCGTACAATGACTTTTTCTTCAGTTAGATCGGTAATAGTAGTAAGGCTATGCCAGTTCTAAGCCAGGCATCTCAGGGGGGAGCGGGGACGGGGGAGCGCGGGGACCGTTGCGGGGGCTGGATGATGGTGTGTGGAGGGGGAAGGTTCTCGCACAGCGGGGGTGCAGCGGCACATTGAAGACAGAAGATTTTTAAGGATAATGGGGGAGGGTCAGCGGTCCCTGCATGTTTGATCTTATGCGACAAGTGTCACTTTTTTCTAAGAAAAAAGAACAAAAAAAGATATTTATTATCAGAATTCTTTACAAAGATGTGTCACACCCCCAATGATAGATTTATGAGTTCCGTTACACATTTTATAATCTGCAGAGACGGATATTCTTACCAGAGTGCATAAGAATTTTCTTTTGAAAAGTCACGTGCCGACTTTTTATCTCAAGTTTCAATCTCGGGGAAATACATGAGATTTCAATTTTCCGCCAAAGTTACTAACTTCACGGTTAATGGGCCACTTTCATCTTACACACTTCGAAAGATTTCTAAGCGTCACACTTCTGCAATAATTGATTTATGTATCCTGGAGATCAGATTACGCAAGGATGGTCATTCGCGGCATTTTCTTTGAAAAGTCATTTTCCGTACCTCTGACTTTTTATCTCAAGTTTTAATCTTGAGAACCACTTGAGAATTCTATTTGTCACAATAGTTACTAGCTACGTTATGGTGGACCTTTTTTCATCTGCCTTCGGAAAAGTCAAAATCCAAGAATTTCCATCCCTCCTACGCAGTCACCCCCTGCCTCAACGTCTATATAAGGGCAAACAATTTTGGAAGAAGATCCAGAATTCATCGAGACGACGTAAAAGTTACATTTCGAGTAAGATCATTTTCAAGTTCAACGCATTATGTCTCTCACTGCTGACATTACTACAGAGCAATTGCTGCGTACGCAAGCAACTCTTCTGCGTACGTTGGAGCAATTCCTGTTGTGGGAACACCAGTGTGATATCTTCATCGAATGCTTGGAGAAGCAAGTTCGATCAAAACGACCACGACTGGGATATCACCACTCGGTCACTTCGCAAATCTTGCGTCTCGAATGTTTGAAGCAGGCAACACGTCAACGCTTCATACATTGGGGCGGAGGATTAAATGATCATGGATTAACATGGCGTGAAATTGACAGCGCATTTGAAAATCGCTTGTCAACTGGCGCTGTGATTAATCGTAATCATATCGACCCGCGAAAGTTTTTATTGGATGCGTATGAGCTTGTTGAAGAACAAGTGCAGGCTCATATTCGCAAACACAATAGCATCAAAGTGAACACTTCATTTAATGGAGAGTTCACCGTGGGCGATAAGCGAGCGAATAAAAGTGTCAACACGGGAAATGTTGAACTTTTCACAACAACGGACCTGAGTGAGTGGTATCAGAAGCGAGTTGTAGAGCCGACTCTGAAATCGCTCGAGGAGTTCCAGGAAAGCGACAGCGGCTGGACCCTGACATCCATAACCAATCTAACGGTGAACATCAACAAGTATAATGCCTTGCGTGCAGGATGTCACGTTTCATTGCCAAAATGGATACAATTGAAAAGAGCGGTGATAAATGTAAAATCGAGGGATAATGCGTGTTTCGGATGGGCGATGACTGCTGCTCTTCATCCAGTAGCCCAACACAGTGATCGCACATCTTCTTACCCACATTATTCAACGATATTCAACTTCCAAGGCATCAACTTACCTATGACGTTGGACCAAATCGGGAGATTTGAGAAGATGAATAATCTCTCAATCAACGTGTATTGTGAGAAGAAGGAAGTAATTTTACCAGTACGCGTGAGTAAGGAGAAGAAAGAGCGCCACATCAACTTGCTGTACATCGAAGACGTGTCGGGATGTGGAATTGGACACTTCGCGTGGATCAAGAATTTATCCCGGCTCGTCAACTCTCAACTCAACATAAATGGACACAAGAAATACATCTGTGATCGGTAAGTAAATTAATTATACAACTGTAGAAATTTCATTCTTTACGATTATGATAAAATATTAAAAAGAATTTGAAATTTTTTATTGTTACAGATGCCTCCATTACTTTTCAACCATCGAAAAGCTACAGTCCCATGAGGTAGATTGCGGCGTTATCAACGATTGTGCCGTTCGACTACCAGCTGAGAACGACAAATGGTTGGAGTTTACCAACGCCAATCGGAAGGAGCGTCTCCCGTTTGTGGTATACGCCGACCTCGAATGCATCCTGGAGAAGACCAGCGCTGAAGAGAGGTTGAAAAACAAAAGCCAACATCATCGTGTCTTCAGCGTTGGATATTATGTGAAGTGCTCCTACGATGATTCGCTGTCGGGATATCACGAACGCCGAGGTGAGGACTGCGTGGAATGGTTCGTAGAAGAACTTAAACAGCTAGCTTTGCGCGTTGAAAATATTCTTCTAACGAACGTTCCGATGAAAGCATTGACTCCGCAAGAATGGGGAAAATTTCGTGATGACAAAGAATGTCATATTTGCGAGAAACCCTTTGTCGAGGGTGATGAGCGTGTTCGCGATCATTGCCACCTGACAGGGCAATTCAGAGGTCCAGCTCATTCAGATTGTAATTTAAACTATCAGAATTCGTTTTTCATGCCGATAGTGTTTCATAATTTATCTGGTTATGACGCACATTTTATTATAAAAGAAGTAGCAACTGCGTTCGCGGGGAAAATCGATTTGCTCCCAATAACAAAAGAGAAGTACATCTCCTTCTCGAAAACTGTTCAAACATCTAACGACACGCGGAAAAATATAAAATTACGTTTCATCGACTCATTCAGATTTCTCAATACGAGTCTCGATAAACTTGCTTCATTTTTAACTGTAGATAAACTCGCAACGTTAAAATCACAATTTCAAGATGTAGACCATTTTCATTTATTGACACGGAAAGGTGTCTTTCCATACGAGTATATTGATAGTTTTGAAAAGTTGGATGAAACGGAGCTTCCACCGCGAGAAGCATTTTACAGCTCTTTAACTGATTCAACAGTCTCCGAGAAGGAGTATGCACATGCGAAAAATGTTTGGGAACGATTTTCAACGCGAACGCTCGGTGAATACAGCGATTTATACTTAAAGACTGATGTTTTACTATTAGCTGACATCTTTGAAAATTTCCGTGATACTTGTCTGAAAAGTGATGGTCTTGACCCTGCGTTTTATTATACTCTTCCCGGATATACCTGGGATGCCATGATGAAATATACCAAAGTAAAGTTTGAATTGCTCATAGACATCGACATGGTATTGTTTGTGAAGAGAGGTATCCGAGGTGGTCTTAGTCAATGCTCCAAAAGACATGCCCGTGCCAACAACAAGTATATGGATTCGTATGATCCGTCTATACCATCCTCATACTTGATGTATTTCGACGTTAACAATTTGTATGGATGGGCAATGAGTCAACCGTTGCCGTATGCAGATTTTGAATGGATTGATGATATTGTAAGCTTCAATGTCGAATCAATTCCATTAGATTCTGAGAACGGTTACATACTTAAGGTGGATTTGGAATATCCAGAATACTTGCACGATGCACATAGTGATTTACCGTTTTGTCCAACACATGACAAACCTCCGGGCTCGCAGCAAGACAAGCTGCTTGCAACGGTGCATGGGAAAAAACGGTATGTCATACACTATCGTGCATTGCAGCAGTGTTTACAGCATGGATTAAAAATCACCAAAGTACATAGAGTTTTAAAATTCAAGCAATCTTCCTGGCTGCAAACATACATTGATTTGAATACTCAGTTTCGTACACATGCGAAAAATGATTTTGAAAAAAATTTATTCAAATTAATGAATAATGCAGTTTTCGGAAAAACTATGGAAGATGTTCGTAGCCACGTACAAGTCAAATTGTTAACGGAATGGGCAGGCCGATATGGAGCAGAGGCGATGATTGCAAAACCCAACTTTCACAGTCGAAGTATCTTTGCGGAAAATTTAATCGCTGTAGAGTTGCGAAATCTTCAAGTCAAGTTCAACAAACCGATTTATGTGGGGATGTCCATTCTGGATATCTCAAAAACTTGTCTCTATGCCTTCCATCACGAGTTCATGACTCCGACGTATGGAAATAAATGTAAAGTCATGTATACAGATACTGATAGTTTAATTTATCATATTGAATGTGACGATGTATATCAGGACATGAAATGTAATCTCGACAAATATGACACCAGTGACTACCCCCATGACAACGTATATGGTATACCGCTTGGCAACAAAAAGGTCCCAGGTCTCATGAAGGATGAGAACAACGGGGCCATAATGACTGAATTCGTTGGACTTAGATCAAAAATGTATGCAACGCGAGTTGAGGGGAAAAAAGATGTAAAAAAAGCGAAAGGTGTGAAGAGTAATGTTGTGGCGAGAACCATAACATTCGATGATTATGTGAAATGCCTCGATGAGCAGATTGAAATGAAGCGTTGCCAATCATCCATTCGATCAACGTTGCATAATGTCTATACCATCACAGAGACAAAAATCGCTCTAAGTCCACACGATGACAAGCGGTATATCATACCTGGAACGGTGGATACGTTGCCATGGGGTCATCATAGTATTCTTTGGAAGCTATGGAAACGTAGAGTTGTAAATAAGAGTGTGTGTGTGTGTGTATGTGTGAGAGAGAGAGAGCGAGGATTTTTCCTCAATATTTGTACATTTTGATGTAAAATAAAAAGATTTTTTGTGAATATCCATGTGTCCAGCCTTTTTTTTCCTTCCTTCTACCTGCGTTCTAGGGTTAGGCAGGAAGTTGACCTGTTTGGACGTGTCGGGACAGGTGGGTCATAAAAATAAAACAGACTTCGACATTTTTTTTTCTTCTTTATTGTTCACAAGTCATTCTTACTTATCCAGCTATTGTGAGTGTTGTCGAAACCTAACCATTTTACAAGCAGCTGACGACCACGCTTCTTCAATACTTTTTCAATGAGATATTTATCTGGATATTTAACTGGAAGTAGCTCTTGTTCGTAGAAGCCACCTGCGATGGGCTCATCTTGATGATCTTTTATATTATATGTAACAGGATTAGTTTTTCTCACTCGATAGATCGTGAATATTTCTGTTGTCCAGTTTGGAGTATAACCGTTCTCAAATACATTCTTAAATTTACTAATGCGCACTTTATCGCCAATTTTAAATTTCGCTCGTTTTCTCACCTCCGTTCTATGGAAAACATCGCGCAATATTTGCTTTTCATTCGTAGCATTGACATTTTTCGGCTTCATCTTAATAGTATGATGTACAGTATCATTCTATTTCGTAATTAACATATCGATAATATCGATCCATTTCCAGCTTCCGCGAAAACTGAATTGAATCCACATTTTATTCTTAAGTGTACGATTGAAGCGTTCACAAATTGATGCCTTCAAATTGCTATACGTAGAATACAAGTGTATATTATGCTTTTTCATCAAAGCCTTAAAGTCCGTATTATAAAACTCTTTTCCTCGATCGACGTGAAGGTTTTTCGGCACACGTCCTTTGCTGAGAATTGACTCCATCGCAGCGGTGACATCTTTTCCACTCTTACTCTTCAACGGTTTGGCCCAGGCGAATTTTGAAAATATATCGATGACGGTGAGGAGAAATTTGTGGTTGGAGTTGTGTTGTGCATATGCAGACATATCTACAAGATCAGCTTGCCACGTCTCGTCCAGACCGCGTATATCCACATGTCGACGTGGATAATTACGTCGAGCTGGCTTATGCAACTCCTCCACCACAGCACGCTTCTTTTCACTCATTTTCCCCCACCAACAACACTTTTCATCACGTCTTCAAGATTGAGTTTTATCGGTTTTTTTCGTTTCACATCGGTTTGAACATCTCGTAAAAGTCAGAAATCACTCTTAATCTCAGCGATCGCACTTTTCAAACCCTTTATCTCTCCACGAACAATGTCGAGTTCGGCTTTTAAACGTAGTTCAAGCATTGTCATATGCGATTCCCACGCTTGCTCAATTGAATTTGTCACTGAACCTGTGACATGATTAAGCCCACTGTTGAATACGCCGAGTGTTACAACATCATCCGCATTTTTCGGCTTACCAACATTGCACAATCGTTTTTGTTCCAAATCATAATGACCATCGGATGAAGTCTTGAAACCAATACCCGGTTTGCCTGGAGGACCTGCAGCACGTCTATTCAATTGTCGTCCAAACACATCGACGGTCATGTTGCAAATGTGAGAAAGATGAGTTCTCCGATGTTAATAAATGATTTTAGCTTCACGCAATTCTTCGATAATCGATATGATTTCGTTTGAATGTGATGAGTTTCCGGCAGCTTGTGACGCGAGCAGTAAGCGAAGACGATCCACTAGTTCATTCGGGTCATCCCAATAAACATAGTCGAGAGTGGTATTTTTCCGTGCCACCTTATATTTAGGCATACCACCACCACCACCACCACCACCACCACCACCACCTTTATGTTCATCCTTTTTCCGCAGCATATTAGATATATAATTTTGAAATTTATAACTTTTATTCTGGCGTACTGCACCATTACGTTTATAATTTTTTCTGTGAGCATTCGTTGTTTTAACTATTTTCTCATAATCCTCCAAATTGTTTGGTGTCAAATATTTTAACTTTGGTGCATTTTTAAATAACAACTCAACCAAGCCAATACTTTTCGGAAACTTTTCATCTCCGACATAAATATCATTAGTTTCGAAATGAATCGGTGAATCACCAATCATTAGTTTATTCTTCGCAAGTTTACGTACTCCATATGATACATCAAATCCTGTCTTTTCATTGCGATACAATTTACTCAGATATTCACTTATTAAATTATCGACATTTCCAGTTGATTCATCGTCGTCGTCATCATCATCGGCATTACTCAATGGATCAGCATCACTTTGAATTGTCTCATGTAAATTGCCATAATCAGAAGCAATATCTGGGATTGTTTCGTCGTGCATTCTTTCAGGCTCCTGCATTTCTTCAAGCTCCTCCTTCTCCTCCTCCTCCTCCTCTTTCTCCTCCTTCTTAATATTCACTCTCTCATCCTTAATTTCATGCTTCCGATTTTTGTTGCTCAAGCAGTCTATATTTCGGCTGCTTCAATGATTTGGAGTAGAGATAAATGTTCTCAAATCTCAAACCATTTGGATGTATGAGAAGCGTGAGTAATGCATTAGTTTTTCCACAATTCGATGGACCACAGAATACTGCACGAATGCTGTCAGGTAGTATATTTCCATGACGCTTAACTTTCTTCACATCACCGCCAGCCACAAATTGATCGAAATTTATTATAGGGAGTTTACCGCCCGAAACTTGTTTCTTCGACTCCATCTCACATACGACTGATTGAAAAATCATATAAATGCTGCTTTATAATGCGAGAATTGTCAGTCGAGTTGTAACCATCGTGTGGTGATGATTGTGCATGGTAAAGGTCTGGTCAACAGTATAATCAATAATCTCCCCGTGGAATTACATCTGCCTGGCTATCAATATTGCGGACCTGGTACAAAATTGGCCAAACGTCTTGCGCGTCGTGATCCTGGTATAAATCCATTGGACGCTGCTTGCAAAGAGCACGATATTGCATATTCAAAAAATCGTGATAATCTAGAAGCAAGACATTTGGCGGATAAAGTTTTGGCTGAACAAGCCTGGCAGCGTGTAACCTCAAAAGACGCAGATCTTGGTGAGAGAGCAAGTGCTTGGGCTGTGACGAACATTATGAAGGCAAAAAGGAAATTTGGTATGGGTATGAAGCGAGTGGTGAAGAAGGGCAAACCGCAGAAAAGTGTTTGCCTGAAAAAGGTCATCAGTGCTGCAAAGAAAGCTATGATCCGTAGTGATGACCCCCGTGAAATTGTCATGTCAGCATTGAAAGGTGCGCGTGCCAGCGTTAAAGATGTTAAAGTACGCACACCTCGAGTATTGCCGGTACCCCGAAAAACCGGTGGTTTATTGCCCTTCCTCATACCGCTCTTTGCTGGTCTTAGCGCCGTTGGTGCATTGTCCGGTGGAAGTGCTGCAATAGTTAGTGCTGTAAATGCGGCTCAGGCGGCCAAAAAAGAATTGGAGGAAAATAAGCGACATAACCAAACAATTGAGGCTATTGCTTTGGGTAAAGGCTTGCACTTGAAACCTTATAAGCAGGGTCTTGGTCTTCATATCGGACCAAAAAACGCATAATCACGCTACCGCATCAACCTCTCACCGACGCCGATCTGCTGAAGTATGCAAAAGCCATGAAAATTCGTCATTTCCGCGGGGTTTTTATGCGAGATACTTTACCTGCAAGTGGACCGCTTAAGCATGAATCAGCAATCGTGAATTTGGATGAAAATGTGGGCCCTGGAACACACTGGGTTGCATATAAAAAGACTGGTGAAAAAGTCATATATTTCGACAGTTTTGGCAATCTCCCACCACCACCCGAACTCTTGAATTATTTCAATGTTGGTAGCGTGAAATATAATTACAAAAAGTATCAAGAATATGATACAATAATATGTGGACATTTATGTTTAAAGTTTTTGTGCGGACAGTTGAATCGTCGAGCCAAATGTGTGCTATATAAATGAGGACTATGGAGCTACGTGTTTAGTTCTGAATTTACAAGCAACATAGACGATAGTTTGACAATCACCGTATCTGGATCATCCTCCGTTCTCGAGGCACAATTTTTTCCGCCCATCGTATTATCATCCGACAAAAATTATACTCTTGGCCTCGTTGAGCTGCTTACATTCAACTCGATTCCGAATATCGACATTGGTTGCAATGAATTTCATGTTGGACCACACGTGTTGACAATACCAACGGGGAGTTATGAAATCGAGGATATTGAAAAATATTTGAAGGCTGAATTGACACGTAAAAACATAAAATTTCAGCTGAAACCGAATAATAATACATTGCGCAGTGCGCTGGAGTGTGATCAACATGTTAATTTTCCACCAAACAACTCGATTGGACCTCTGCTAGGCTTCACACCGGGCCTATTAGAAGCCAATAAAAGACATGTGTCTGATCTACCAGTATCCATTCTCAAAGTGAACGCCATACGAGTCGAGTGCAACATAACCACTGGAGCATACATCAACGGACGAAAAGTGCATACAATTCATGAATTTTTCCCATCCGTACCACCGGGTTATAAAATCATCGAAGTACCATCAAGTGTCATTTATCTACCAATCACAACTCGTGTGATTGATAACATACAGCTTCGTATTGTCGATCAAGACGGAGATTTGATAAATTTTCGTGGAGAAATCATCACCGTACGACTTCACATAAAATCTCGATGGGCATAGTCTACAATCGCAATATTAATAAGCCATCGACATGGGATCGCAGAATCAGTCATCGATCGACGCTCAAAGTGCTAACACCTCAAAATCTGCTACTCTTGAAGAACTTGGGTCTCAGAGTTCGTGGAGTTCACGTGTGAGAAATGATCTGTTTTGTGCATTGTGCATTTGTTGCGTGAAATGGAAGAGGAAATTGTAAACATTCAGACACCAATCATCTTCGATGAATCCATCATACATTATGAGATTCATGCACATCAACCATACGCATCTTCAACCTACAACAACAGTGATGAAATACGTATTTCAATTCAACATCAAGATTTATCGATTCTACCGAGCAAAAGTTCAATTCACATTTGTGGAAAACTAACGAAGCCGGATGGTACAGCGTTAGCTTCAACGAGTCTCGTCAACAATGCCATATGCCATTTATTTGAAGAAGTGCGCTATGAACTCAATGCTGTAGAAATTGATCGCAATAAGAATGTTGGTATCACATCTCTTATGAAAGGATTCACTTCTCATTCACCGGCTAAGAGCTCAATGCTTGAAAATACTGGTTGGATTGATGTTGAGGAGACGAAACATATTGAGGATGCATCAGGCAACTTTGATATATGCATACCGCTGAGTGCGCTGCTGGGCTTTGCTGAAGATTATCGAAAAATGGTGGTGAATGCGAAACATGAATTGATTCTGACGAGATCACGTACCGATGACAATGCAATACTTCAGGCAGCTGCTGAAGATTATAAAATTACACTACGGAAAATTGAATGGCTTGTTCCATACGTCACCGTGGCAGATCAACGGAAAATTCAACTATTGAAGTTTATCGCCAAAGACTCACCAATCCCCATGAGTTTCCGCACCTGGGAATTGTACGAATATCCAATGCTACCTGCAACTTCGAAACATTTGTGGTCTGTGAAGACATCGACGCAGCTCGGAAAACCGCGATATGTAATCCTCGCCTTCCAAACTGGACGGAAGAATAGCAAGAGGAAGAATGCAAGTGGCTTTGATCATTGCAACGTGAGCGATGTGAAACTATACTTAAATTCACAGTGCTATCCCTATGGCAACATGAATTTGAATATACAACAAAATCAGTATGCATTACTCTACGATATGTATACAAACTTTCAATCGATGTACTACAACAAGGAGACTGAACCATGGCTTACGAAAACGAATTTTTTGAATCATGCTCCTCTCATTGTAATTGACTGCTCAAAACAGAATGATTCTCTCAAGTCTGGACCTGTTGATGTACGTCTCGAATTTGAAATGAAAGCGAACGTACCTGTAGAAACATGCGCATACTGTCTCATTCTACATGATCGTATTGTTGAATATAATCCCATAAGTGGTGGGGTGAAAAAATTGGTATAAAATCGCTGAAGTATGCACACTGGACATCAGTCGAGATGGACTTTATCGTCGATCTACAAGGTTTCAAGGGACCAATCAACGAGTTTATCCTCAAAGAAATATCAATTATCCGTGCCGATGAGAAAAATTCTGAACCTCTGACGCTCTTCTTCGAACCACCATATTCATGGGGCACACTGCCATCAAAATATCAATCCATGAATAAATGGTTGCAACGAAATTTTCACGGAATACCATGGGATTATGGTCTCCTGCCATACGACGCTGCAAAACCTATCATTCAATCAACTTTACAACACGCTCGCACCATATTTGTAAAAGGCTGTGAAAAGTCTTTGTGGTTAGCGAGCTTCTTGGATTTATCAACGGAGATTGTGGATCTTGAGACTCTGGACTGCCCATCGCTGAAGAAGTTGCTGAAAATTTCATCGAGTTGTCCTCACCATACCAACGAATCGAAATTTAACTGTGCGACGATGAATGTGAAAGCTTTGAAAAGCTGGTTATATGTATACCATGCATTATGTAGACGAGGGATTTTTGAATAAAGAAAACATGTATGAAATCGTTTTTGCATAATTTATTTATATAAAACCATCTCCTCGTCCTCCTCCTCCTCATTCACATTACATCGATTTTTTTTCTATTTACAATTTTATATAATATGAAATTTATATTTCATGAAACTCGACGCCGTTCCAATCTCCGCCGATGTATTTCATACTGAGTTGTCCAGTATGAGCAGCCTCCAATAATTTTCCGTACGTCACAGGATCTTGTTGAAATGCCTTGACAACTCGGGGTGGCAGGAAGACTGTGAATTTATTCTCGACTTCCACGATGTACCTTTGTCCCCACTTTGTATTTGCTGAACGAATATCGGAGACTCCATAGTCGCCATTGACTTCAAGTTCTTTCAGCGGCTTCGAGGGTAGATATGCAGACTGCTTGGTGATTTCGTTGATCGCAGAGAACGCCATCGTTGTCGAATGTGAAGAAAAAAAATCACGACTTGAACGAAGCTTGTGGAACGACGAATTGATGCTGCTCTTCTCTATGCTCGACTATTTGTATCATCTATCCCTTCCATAAGTCCATTCCCCTTCCATTTGCAGGGAAAATTGGTCCAATCATGTAGCCTCATACAGGTTTGAACATGACCGCCACCTACATCTTCACCACCTGCACATTCCACAATACTCTTTCCCACGCATTTCCCGAAGATCCATTCTTCTCAGGAATGTCACCCCCCACGTCGTTTGTGCACACGTGCATCCATAACAGGCTCAAACTTGTTCTTCACTCTCTCGACATTTTCTACAATTTCGACGTAGCGGCGCAGGTCCATCAATGTGGTCTTCCATCGATCGTGTATTCCAATGTTCATAGCATCGACGAAAAAATTTAATTTCGCTGTCAGATTTGTAATATTCAGGTAAACGCTCCCACAGTATATCTGTAAAGTCACTGAAATATTTTTTGAACGTCGTTGGTGATATTATCCGGAGCTCTTCTGCTGTCATTTCTCGAGGATTTACAATGCAATTAATTGCATAAATATTCACTAGTTCTTCCATGATATAACACTTTTCACAATCACGACGTATGGGCCATGGAGCATCAACATGAACTCGTTGCCATGGTGGATTGAAATGATCTTGACACCATTGATATGACTGCACCTCGCTATCACATTGCAAATTTTCGGGTAACCGATCCCACAGTAAATTAATAAATCTACTATAGTATTTTATGAGCAAAACCTTGGGAATCGATTCGAGTTCATTTTTCGTCAATGTCCAAGGTTCTTTCGACGGATGAATTGCATACATACTCGCACATCTATCCATCTTGAGATCAACTTTGGGAATGGAATTTTTAGGAAATAATATTGTTCAAAATATACTTCCAAGCATAGATCTATTTTTTTATATCAAGTGGTGGGGAGGGGTATGCGAAGGCGGGGGCGCTACGGCAAGTGCCTTTTCAAAGAAAATGCCGCGAATGACCATCCTTGCGTAATCTGATCTCCAGGATACATAAATCAATTATTGCAGAAGTGTGACGCTTAGAAATCTTTCGAAGTGTGTAAGATGAAAGTGGCCCATTAACCGTGAAGTTAGTAACTTTGGCGGAAAATTGAAATCTCATGTATTTCCCCGAGATTGAAACTTGAGATAAAAAGTCGGCACGTGACTTTTCAAAAGAAAATTCTTATGCACTCTGGTAAGAATATCCGTCTCTGCAGATTATAAAATGTGTAACGGAACTCATAAATCTATCATTGGGGGTGTGACACATCTTTGTAAAGAATTCTGATAATAAATATCTTTTTTTGTTCTTTTTTCTTAGAAAAAAGTGACACTTGTCGCATAAGATCAAACATGCAGGGACCGCTGACCCTCCCCCATTATCCTTAAAAATCTTCTGTCTTCAATGTGCCGCTGCACCCCCGCTGTGCGAGAACCTTCCCCCTCCACACACCATCCAGCCCCCGCAACGGTCCCCGCGCTCCCCCGTCCCCGCTCCCCCCTGAGATGCCTGGCTTAGAACTGGCATAGCCTTACTACTGGTAATTGATTGTTCTCTTTTCCTTTTATTCGGCCTTGCCATGAATGTTGGTGCCATTTCGATGTCGTTTGTACTTTGGATTAGTCTGATTCGTTGGCAATGTTTGATTTTAAATACTGTTAGTACGACGATTATTATTATTATTAATGTCATTGTAATGGCACTTAGGGAGTAATTTCCTACGATGTGGTACGGATGTGCCCATACGTTAGGTTGTTCTTCTAGTTTTTTCTTTAAAAGTTCAATTCTTTCGCCTAGGGCGTTCGTTTCTAATGGATTTGTTATTATTTTTGACGGTATGCTGTAATTGAAGATTGAGTGATTAATATTGACATTTTTTATCATGCTTGTTAGGTTGTACGAAGGTGCAAATACGATTGATTCATCTTGGTTAATTTCTCTTACAGTTAATAATTGATAATTCGCTGATGTGACGGAACATTCTCCGTCCAAAGCCAAGAGTCCCGTATCGCTGATAATAGTGTGTACAGTCGATGCATTTTTACAGTCTATTCTGATGTTTTCTGGTTTAGGTGCTACGAAAAGCCACCTACCCTCTTTTTCTAGGGCTATTACTATGATTTTTTCCAGTTTTACAATTCTTTGGTTACAAGATAATTCTTCCGGTGTGCTACCTAGATAAATAGCTATTTCGCATGGAGTGTTATCTCTGATTATTTGTAGAGATTGTTTAGGTTTGTAATAATAGGTTTCGTCTACTTTTTTGACTTTGTTAAGTTCTTCTTCAGTTAAAGATAAATATGTTCTTTTGTAACTGTCTATTATTATGATTTTCTTTGTTGTTTCGATAAAATGAAATTGACTTCCGTTTACTCTAGTTGGTAACGGATATACTTTGTTGATTTTTAATATAGTGTTTTCGACTAGTGGGAATTTAATTACTAGTACGAATCTGAGATTTGCTGTGTAGCTTGTGATTTCGGCAGTTTTTAATGAATTTGTCATTTCGCTACTTTTAATGTTTGTTGGGAAGTTTAATCCTTTTGGAATGTAAGGAGTAGCTTTTGAAAGATAGTCGGTTAATTGTTGGGGTGAAATTACTGTAGGGTTTATGGTTCCCTTGTAAATTTCGGTTAAAAAGTTTGCTACTTGGTTTACGTCTCGGTTAAATGCGTCGATAATAGTCGTGACTGCATTAATGTTTTCGTCAATTAATTGTTTTTCTTTTATTTTTGAAAATTGTCCTTCAACTGTATTTTGTATTTTTTCTATAGCTGTTCTTAGGATGTCAAGATTGTCGATAAATTCGCTTGTAGTTTGATTATATAAACTCAGTGTGGAGTGTAAGATTTGTAAATTTTCTTTTAGCATGTCTTCGTGTGTTTTTTGTCTATTTGCTATCTCGTCGATTTTTTCGTTTATTTTTTGGGCGTCGTCTTCATCTAGATTTCCTGTAATCGCTTTTATAATGGTACCTAGACCGTTTATTAATCCTTTTTTTGTTCGCTTTTCGCCTGTACCTACGAAATGGTATATAGCTATAATATTTGAGTGTATTTTGTGTATCATAGGTCTCAAACTAGTCTCTATACTCGCACAGAGTATGTCATTCGTTGATTTTTTGCAAATTTCGCTCAGAGTATCGAGTGCTCTGATCAGAGAATCTTCCTTGCTTTCCATAAAATGCAAATCCATGTGGATTGCTAATTTCCATGTTCCTTTTACCAAACATAACGATCCTATTTCCTCGTAATATATTCCGGGTGACGTTTGAAATTTTTCCACTCGGAATTTGTTTTTTACCGACGGTTCATTTCCTCCTACGAATCCGCTCATGACCGCGTACCTGTAAAGGTATTACCATTAGAGTGTCTGACGGTCGGTAATGTAGGGAATTTAAATAGGTGGGTATGGTAGGGTATTTCTATCCCGGTGTTCTCCGGCGCTGTACCTTTATGTTCTATCTCTTTTTAATGCTCGATTCAGATTTGCTGATTTTGCATTTTTGTTTTCTTTCTCGGTGCATTATTTTTCGCGAGTTAGTTACAATCCAAACGTTCTACGTGTCAGTTCATATTTTCTTTCGTTAAAAAAAAATTTCAAAAATGTCTGATGGTGAATACACCCTATTTTTCGCTCCGGACGATGTGTTTCTCCGTGATCGTGCGATTTTCGAGCTGGTGGAGGACCACCGGCGGGAAATTTCGGTGAGTTTTCGATGCTTTAATTTTTATTTCAAAATATTTCTTCTTTTTTTTCCATTTATTAATTTTATTTTATGTGTTTTTTAAAATTTTTTCAGATTGCCGTTTATGGGCCGTGGTTCGGTCATCCTCGGCGTCGGGTGACCGACCTGGACTACTTGGCCTACATGTTCCGGCCACAAATTACTGTAAGTATTGTAATAGTTTAGTTTTTATTTAAATTTAATAAATTATATGTAAGTTTTCTTTTTTATTTTAATTAATTTTAATTCATTTTTTTCTTTTTGTTTTTAGGCCATTCTTCAGGAGATCGGGGATTACCGGCGGTGGGTCCGTGAGACCCACCAAATTGATGAATTCGGGCGTTATCCCGGCGTCGAAGGGTTCGACGTCGGCTTCGTACGCTGGATGTTCGAGGGGCGGTGGGGCCTGGTGCATCCCGAGGACGATTGGGATCATCCGGCCTGGTCCCACCCTGATGGAATAATGGCTGCATATGACGCCGATTAACATCTTTTCCCTTGCAAATTTCTTGAAATATTTTAAATTTTTTCGAAATTTTGTATTTTTAAATTTTAATTATAATAAATCTTTGTTTTGTTTCCTTTTAATTCTGTCGATTGTGTTTGTTTTTGTTTATTTTCCTTTTCTTTCCTATTTTCCTTTATTCAAAAAAAACTTTATCTATTCAATTATGTATTCGATTATTTTTTCAATTATTTAATTCTATTTTTTGTGTCATTATTCCTTTAAAAGTTAATTTTCGTAGCATAATAATTTCCATAATTTTTCCTATCTTATCTTTCATTGATATCATTAGCATAATCAGATTGTTTCATTAATATTCCCGTTTTTTCTTATATTATCTTTCTATATTTTCCATATATTTTTATCTATTTACTTTTTGTATTCTCTTTTTCTAATATATTATGTATTCTTTTTCTTATTATTATTATTTTAAATATGGCGTTGTTGTGGCGTGGCGTCGTCACCACGTGGATGCTAGAGTGCACCGGGTCCCCGGCTACTTACGCGGTGTACTATCTGAAGTTCGCCGCTGCCGTATAATTTTTTCATGTGAGCAGTGGCGCGCAGCGCCGCTGCTTGATCGGCGAGCTCGAGAGTTGCTGGCTAGTGGGTAACGTAGGGCTTGATTCGCTCTACGTGAACGCGTATCGTCCGCCGCCCACTGCCGATACTGTAGTTTACCTCCGAGTCTCGACTTTTTATTACATATGGCCCCGTCCATTTCGGAGTCAATTTAGATGATCTTCCTCGACGTACAGTCGTGTCCAAAAGTAGTACCTTGTCACCAAAATGGTATTCGATTTTATTGATGTTTTCTTTTTGTTTTTCGACTATTTTTTCTTTTCTGTTTATCAAGAGACTCGGTAGAGTCTCGGGACAAGTACATTGACAGCCCTGTCGTCTGCTGGCCCGAGGCTCGCCGAGACTATACTTTCTCGAAACAAAACTTTTTGCGGTGGTGGGGGGTAAAATTGGCATGTCATTTTATTGAATTACGAAGCACAGAAGCAATTGAGGAACTCAAAAATTGAACTTTTAGCTAATTAAGAAATTCTCTTTCGATTGCGCCCAAAATCAGCATGATCGGTCGCGTAATTGCTGAGAAAAAACTTTGCACGGGCTCAAGATTATGCAAAAGTTACCAACACATCCAAGAATTTGACGTGTCTGTATACAACACCATGATAGGCCTCATCGCACGCCTCAAGACACATTTTCATCAAAGTCAGTCTCCAGTGACAGCTGGAGAGAGAGAGAGAGAGAGAGAGAGAGAGAGAGAGAGAGCAATGACTACTACGTTCACACGGAACTCTTATTCCGGATTAATTAATCGGGTTTATTATGCCCGATATATATGTATATACACCCCATTATAACCAAATCGGAATAAGAGTGCCGTGTAAGCGTAGTGTATGACATCTACAACGGTTATTAACGGAGTTTTGACATAATCAAGTGCAGGATGTCCGAAAAATTTCGATTAATGGATTTAATAAAAATATTCAACGGAGATTCTGAGTGAAGTTCTGTAATGATAAAGTGCGAGATTAGCGAGTAAATTGGATAAATTGTGAAAAATAATGATCTCAGTATAAACTTTTGAACAGACTGGTAAGCATTTTTTTTTTGTGATCCTGTGTATTCAAATCTCGCAGTGAACATATTCATCTACAAAATATAAAAATGCAAAATAAAATCAACAGTTATGGGTTATATTCACAAGCTAAAAGTGCGGATTGTAATTATATACAGTCTCCATAGGAGTTTATATGAACCAAAATATTTAAGAATTTTAGAAAAAAGAAGTGATATAATCGCAAAAATCCCCTCACGGGGAAAAAACGTGGACAAGTACATTGGTGGTCCCTTGTTTCCCTATGATATTAAAAAAATCCAAAACGCCGCTTAGAAGAATTCAAAAAAAGTTACAAAATAAGTTGAGATCTGTTGAAATATACGTGGCCAAATACGGGAAGCTTTACTGCGTTTCAATAAATTTCCAAAGACGGTTTGATGTTTATAGAAAAAATAATCAAGTTTGGAAATTCAACTATGTCACCAACCAAATTGCAAACGTAAAAAAATAAGATCGTATAAAAATTGTGAACGAAGTACTTGGCGAGGATTTTTCCATGAAATAAGCGTAGTGTATAGATCATGATCAAGAATTCGCCAAGTACTTCGTTCACAATTTTTTATACGATCTTATTTTTTTACGTTGGCTAATTGGTTGGTGACATAGTTGAATTTCCAAACTTGATTATTTTTTCTATAAACATCAAACCGTCTTTGGAAATTTATTGAAACGCAGTAAAGCTTCCCGTATTTGGCCACGTATATTTCAACAGATCTCAACTTATTTTGTAACTTTTTTTGAATTCTTCTAAGCGGCGTTTTGGATTTTTTTAATATCATAGGGAAACAAGGGACCACCAATGTACTTGTCCACGTTTTTTTCCCCGTGAGGGGATTTTTGCGATTTTAGATTTTCTCTGGCGACTTGCCAAGTTGCTCTTAAACGTTCTCGTAATTCTGATACGTAGTCGTCATACGTATACGTAGTTCTTGGTGCCTGTTGTAGTGCTGTTGGTAAAACAGGTTTCTTTCCGAATATTAATTCGTAAGGGGTGAATCCTGTGGCTGAATGGGGTGTCGTGTTGTATGTGAACATTGCATATGGCAACCATTCATCCCAATCCCGTTGATCTTCCTGTATGAAATGTTTTAGATATTCGGCAAGAGTTCGATGAGACCTTTCAAGGGCTCCGTTCGATTGAGGGTGATATGCCGTTGTTTGAATCTTTTTTATGTGTAATAATTTGCACATTTCTTTGAATAAATCGCTCAAAAAGTTCGTTCCTTGATCTGATAAAATCGTTTGAGGTGTTCCGAATTTGCATATTATTTCTGTTATTAATCCTTTTGCGACTTCTTTTGCTTCTTGATTTTCGA